>CM018692.1:23646634-23749743 GCA_009363875.1 Mikania micrantha
GGCTTGCTCTCCATTATGCAAAAGATTATGCTAAAGGAATCTCAAAGATTGTCCCATGACATAATTTAGACATCATAATTTTGAACTCCGGATACACGTGTTTTCAAATCTTTATATACAAATAGATATATATATATTTTAACAAGCAATTTTTTCCACCATTGTTCAATATGGGACATAGAACCCTCAACCTATTTTAGAAAGGAACACCTTAACACATTGGTATCATTGGATAAATGCCCTTTTGGTATATACACATAGATATATAGAGATTAAATCTTGTGAAAACCGACCTTAAAGAAAAAACCTATAAACCATATATGGGCTGTCTATTTGAAATGTTGAAAATAATATAGTGATCCATATAAATTATATTTGTTTATTCAAACACAATTTTTATTCAGGTTTAATGTGACTCATATATTTATTTTCAAGATTTCAAATCAATGGGTCATATAGGGTATAAAAATGTCTAAGATCAGTTTTCACATAATATAATCTATATGTGTGTGTATAGAAAATGATAAAAAATAAAACCCATCAAAAATAAATTAACCCATTATCATCATTCAATGGTTAATTTAAAAAGTAACTGTATAAAGTCGTGCCACGTGTCTTTTTTTTTTCATTTTTTAAAATGGGATGACATTTTAAACAATTTGTAATCACTTATAAATCTAGATTTAATATGTCTAATATATATTAATAAACCTAATTTTTATATAAAGTTTCCCCCTATGGTGTCACCATCTAATATATTACTTTTAAAAAAAAAAATCGTACTATTAATTATACATGTCTCATTTTTTCTTTTTTTCCGTTAAAGTCTCGATAGTTTTTTTTTTTTTTTTTTTTTTGTGCTCTGTATTACATCATTGTAATCATGAGTGTGCTTAGTTCGGTACGGTTCAATTTTTGGTAAACACCGAAATCAAAACCAACATAGTTGGTTTTTAGTTATTATGAACCATTCGATTTTCGTTTTTCGGCTGTTTTCCGGTTTTAGTTCGGTTTTTGTTTTTTTTTTTACTTTTTTTTTTTTTTTTTTTTACTTTTTGTTGTTTTTTGTTCTCTCTCACACCCAATATGTTATTTTTTTTAAAAAATTACACAATTAAACTTGTCATATTTTTCTCATTGATTCCATTATAGTGATGCCATTTTTTTTATTTTTTTCGAGCGTTCGTAATCACACCAACGTAACGAACAATAGATAAAATAATTTTCTTTCATTTTTCAAAAAACTTTCCATCTTTAAATTTTTTTTCCCTCATCTTAAATATACATTACAAATTTATTTTTTATTATAAAAATTAGTTCACTAATATTTGAAAAAATTAAGAACATTTTGAAAAAAATCCAGCTCCTTACATCAGTGTAATTATGGAGACTTTGAAAAAAAATCAGCTCGTTACATTAGTGTAATTATGAACACTTTAAAAAAATTCAGCACATTACATCAGTGTAATTTCGAACCCATTGAAAAAATTCAGCCCGTAACATCTGTGTAATTACATTAATGTAAAATTATGTATTTAATTATGTACTTAAAAAACATTAGAACGTGAATAATTTTTTTCAATAAAGATTTTTTTAATTGGGAAAAAAATTTGAAAAAATATCAAAAACTTATTATAAAAAAAAATAAGTTACAGCTCATTATGAACACTTAAAAAAAATTCAGTTCGTTACATCAGTGTAATTATGAACACTTTATTTAAACAACCAATCAAAATGAGTTTATAGGTTACCATAATTGGAGTGGGTTATCAATGGAACCATTCCCTAATGGTTAATTTAAAAATCAAGTTTATGAGATCATGCCCTTTGTTCATATACATTTTTTAATATAAAAGAGCATTTAAGACATTTTGTATTATATGAAAAAGTTGGATTAATATGATGGTGACATGTGTCACCAACTAATATATTTTAATCAATTTAATTTTTTATTTAAAGTTTACCCTCTTATTTTTTATACATTCATAACTTTTTTATGGTATATTATTTTTTTAGAAAAAAATGCACCAATATATTCGTATTATTTTTCTCTTTAATACCGTTATAATTTTTGATATAACTTTTTTATGGTGTATTATTAAAAACTATGTTTGTCTTAATTTGTAACGAGTTGTAACGAATTTTGATTTACATTGTTGTAATTTAAATGTGGGTTACTTTTTATGATATGTTTAATTTAAGTTATGTAACAAACATGTTAGGCCTACCTTATATCATTTATTTAATTAAAGTGATGTAGTAATAATTGTCAAAAAAGAATAAAATAATGCGTTATCTTTATGTTCGTTACATTGATGTAAACTTAAATTTTGAGTTCAAAATCAATTAAAATTTATGTTTGTTTTAAATTTGTAACAACTAATAACGAATTTTGGTTTACATTGTTGTAAAGTAAAATGTGGGTTAGGTTGGATTATTTATTTAGCTACAATGATGTAACAAAGGTGTTAGGTTTACCTACATCATTTATTTGATTACATTGATGTAACGTATTATTGTCAAAAAAATTCATAATAATATATTATGTTTATTTTTTTACAATAACGTAAACCGTAAATTTTGAGTCTAAAATCAATAAAAATTACATTGTTGTAACGTGTTGAAACAAATTTTGTTTTATATTTTGTAAAGTAAAATGTGTTTTATGTTGTGTCATTTATTTATTTACAGTGACGTAACAAAAATGTTAGACACATCTTATATCATTCATTTAGTTATAGTGTTGTAATCAACTATTATAAAAATTTTAAAAAATGTGTAATGACTATGCTTGTTACATTGATTTAAATGCAAGCATCCGAAATAAAAAATAAAAAAATAGTCAAGACTATAGCAGAATTAAAGAGAAAAATAATACGAGTTTAATGGTGCAATTTTTATAAAAAAAAATATTATAGTTAAAAAATATATGAATGTATAAAAATAAGATGGTAAATTTTAAATAAAAAATTATATTGATTAAAATGCACTAGTTGGTGACAGTGTCAACACCATGTTAATTCTATAGCTTTTTGAAATGATTCAAATGTCTTAAATACCCTTACAAATGAATAAAAGGTTAGTGACACATGTAATGATCTTATTTTACTTTTTTTTTTAATTAACCATTAGATGTTAATCAGTGAGTTATAACTCTATCCAAAGATTTTTATTTGACCACTACCCTATATATATAGGGTATTGTTCTAATAATTAATCACTCTTAAAAAATTAACCCAAATAACACCGTCAAGATGTAACTAAATTTTGAAATATTTTTTAACATTATTGTAACATATTTAAAATATTTTCTTCTTTTTATAAGTTTGTGTTTTTAGACCAAAAGAAGAAAGTGTTATAAATGTGTTACAACCAGGATTTGGCTTCATTTTGGGAAGTTATTTGAGTTAATGCTTTAAGAGTGAGTTATCATATGATCCCAATTATATATATATTATATATATATGATTGGGATCAAATAATAACCCACTTTTAAAGCAATAACCCAGATAACTTTGCCAAGATGAAGTCAAATCTTGGATTTTTTTTAACATCATTGTAACACATTTAAAACACTATGTTCTTTTATGAGTTTGCGAAAATTAACCACCGCTTGAGAGTTTACATCGTTGTAAGTTTTGGGCCTAAAACAGTTGCAGTGTTGTAAATCAAAAACTTACAACGATGATATCTCTTAAACGGTGATGAATTTTCACAAATTCATAAGAGAACATAGTGTTCTAAATGTGTTACAATGATGTTCAAAAAAAAAATTCATGATTTGGCTTTATCTTGACAAAGTTATCTAGGTTATTGCTTTAAGAGTGAGTTATTATTTGAACACTTCCCTATATAATATTATATATATATATATATATATAATATATATATAATATTATATATATCGTATTAATTTATTACAAACGTATTTTTATTGATTTTGGACTAAAAATTTAGGGTTTACATTAATGTAACGAACACAAATATAACACATTATTTAAATTTTTTAACAGTAAATTACATTACTGAAATTTAATAAATTATATAAAGTGCCTAACACTTTTGTTACATCACTGTAATTAAATAATTGATACAACGTAACCCATATTTAATTTACAACAATGTAAATCAAAATTTGTTACAAATCATTTTAAATTTATCACAAACGTATGGACTAAAAATTTAGGGTTTATATCAATGTAACAAACATAAAATATAACACATTATTATAATAAACTAAAAATAAATGATATAAAGGGAGCATAACACCTTTGTTACATCATTCTAATTAAATAAATGATAAACGTAACCCATATTTAGTTTACAACAATGTAAATTAAAAATTGTTACAACTCGTTATAAATTTAAGACAAACGTAATTTTAGTTGATTTGGACTCAAATTACGACCCTAAAATTAATGCAAACGGTCTTTTATTTGTTGTAAATGATACTTGGTGTTCGACGGTTCGATTTACAATTTAAATGGTTCATTCTGTTGAGTTAAAATGGATTTGAACTTTTTAGCCGAAATGAAAAATGAAACCAACACCGTATTAGGAATCCAGTATCCAAACCGAATTCGATTTGGTTCTGGTTAAACCAAACAAAAAGAATAAACGATTGATAAAATTAATAATTTTATCAAAATAATAATATTAATACTAAAAATATTAGTAATAAAAAGAATAAATTTTTATCTAAATTCGATTTAATCAGTAAACCGAACAAACCGAATTAAAAAAGTTTTTTTAAATCAATGACGAACCGAAAATCGAATTCGGAATTTGGTTACAGTTACAAACTGAAAATTGAATTTAGAATTCAATTTGTTTTTTCCGGACAATATGGTCTGGTCCTCAGTGTTTATTAAATTGATATAATACGACCTTTCGAGAAAAAAATTAAAAACCTAGTCAAGAGTATAAATGAATTAAAGAGAAAAATAAGACGAGTGTAATGGTCCAGTTTTCAAAAAATTAAAATAATATATAAAGTTGTGAAAGTATTATATTGTAATGGTCCAGTTTATTAAATTGATATAAATACGACCTTTCGAAAAAAAAAGTTAAAAACCTAGTCAAGAGTATAAATGAATTAAAGAGAAAAATAAGAGGAGTGTAATGTTCTAGTTTTCATAAAAAATATAATATGAAAAGTTGTGAATGTATAAAAAAAGAAGGGATATACTTGAAATAAAAAAAATAGATTTATTAAAATTTAAATGAAGATATATGACACCACCATATTAATTCTACCTATTCATATGATCCAAAATGACTTAAGTACCCTTTTATATTAAATAATGAATAAGGAAACTTGGCACCTCTGTAACATCTGTGCCGGAATCGTTACCGGAACAGTAATTTGCACAGTAAAGTGCACAGTAACTCAAGTACAAACTACGTAAATTAGGTAGATACTATTGACACATGATGCTTAACACTAAACTATTTTGTGATTGTCTGAAATCTGAATTAAACCTTATGGTTTAACAGTTAGAAACACATCAGACAACACCGAACATGTACACACATGCTTGATTTGATACTACTAGGTATAAACGTATGTGAGGATAAACAGAACAAAACTATAACAGTTATTGTTACAAAATGCTAAGCCGACGAATTATTCGTACAGGTGACGATCTGTACGAATAGGTCTGAAAGTTAACGACCTGAAATGATGACTGAACAGTAGAAAACAAAATCAGAAAGTGAAACGTACGATCGTGTTCGTACAGTTGGCGCTCTGCACGAAAACGCGCGTAAGTGACTTTTTCTGACGAAACAAAAACGAAGACGATACGAACGATAATAAAATTTAAGGAAATATAATAATTCTTGTTTTACAATTTTGAAACTCATCAGAAATAAATTTAAAAGAAACTATTTTAATTAAAATACGTAAATTACGCGAAAGTTAACGAAGCGCGCGAAATAATAAATTACGATAAATAATTCAAGGAAAATGATATTTAAAATAATTATTAGTAATAATCACCTTCTAAACATTCTAAAATAAATTCTTTTTAATTAAATTACAAACACGCGCGCGTTACGATCCGGAAACGCAACGAAGAAGAGAAACGAGCAACCGAAACGACCCGAATACCCTCGGGGTATATAAAGCCATAAATGAGGCTTTCACCTCATTTTCTATCAATTCTCTCTCTAGTTCTCAAAACCGTCACCTCTCTCTCTAAACATACATCCAAGACTTTAAACCTTCGTATCTTGCTCAGTTCTTGGCGGAATCACGCGTTCTTGGTGTTCACGCGAAGATCTCGAGCTCCTCTACCTAGAAGTACAGTAGATCTACGAAGTTTCCCAGCTGATTTCAAGGTATGACGCATGAAATGTTAGAAAGATTAGGGTTTTCAGCCCTTATATTATAACACTACCCTAGTCGACTAACCACCTTTCTCCGTGAACCATACAACCCTGTAAACACCATCATCACATAACACCCCCATGCAAAACTGCCTTGCAACAGCTCGATGAAGGGAGAAAATGAACAGGTTCGTGAGGTGAGCTGAAAGAACCCTCGACCTGTTAGATCCTCTTGATGGCGAACCTTCTTGCTTGGCAAACCTCGCATCAGAAGCGAACCTTTGGTTCGTCAATCACCATCAGCGAACCATCACCTGGACGAACCTAGCTCATCAGCCGAACCGATGCAGGAGTGGCGAACCATACTCTTCAAACCTTCTTTGAACAGCACCGAACCTAGGTCTGACGAACCCAGGTGCTCCTCACGAACCTCCATCATGTCTACGAACCTTGTTATCAGCCAAACCCATATGTTGGAATTAATAAGGTCAAACCTGCATAACATGCGAACCTTTATGCTCGAGCCGAACCTTGGCCAATCTCCCAACAGGTTCGCTGGAAATGGGAGCTTTAACTTCCTTTTGGGATAAACCCAATTAACCGTCCTAATCTACTACGGCCCATCATGAATGTTCAGCCCAACAATATACTCTCGATCCAATATCATCTTGTGATCAGACAGACCCTTCGGCCCACTCAATCACTGGCCCACGAATTGTTTCAGCGCCCACCTTCGATTAGTTTAGACCATGAATGTCCTATTTGGCTCAATAACATGCCATCGGGCGATACCAAATTTAATTGGGACATGGCAAATTAATCCAACCTGAGGCCCAAATAGATTGACTCAAACCTTTGATCCGGCCCACTCTTATACCCTTGGCCCATATTAACCCATACGGCCCATGGCCAAAGTTAGAATAATTATTCGGCCCAAGAACAAGCAATGGGCCCATTTTTTTACTTTGGCCCATTCCATCGGCTCATGGGGTCAAAGCAACCCACATAACGAACACGACTCGACTTATATTCAGCCCAAGTAGAATTCGGTTCACATGGTTAGGAAATAGCTTAACACACTAAAACTATAAACAAGAATTTCATGCAAGGATTTTAAACAAGGCCTATTTACTACAAAGTTGATGTAAATGGGTGATGATGCAATCACAAAACCTAAAACCCTAATTTTACAAGGATAGTGCATGGTAAGTTGATAACTATGTAATAAACTATTTTTATTCAACAAGGGCAATACGGGGAGTTTATCTCTAAGGCTAGTTTAAACACTTAGGTATGCTTACAAAGGTCCTCGTTAATACATGTAATTAATCTAACAATTCAAAGTTTTGAACCCGCAAGAAGGAATTAGGGCCGAATGAAGACCGAGACTCACAAGTGTTAGCCAACTTTAGGGCTAACACATACGCACAAACGCAACAACTATAACTTATACTTATAGGTTATATACAACGTGAAATTGATACAGGAACTTGAAAACAACCACAAATACTACAACGAGCACGTGCATTCTAGCCTAAGCTAAGTCAACCACTACTACCACCAGGTGAGTTCATTTGTCCCTTTTCAAACATATTTGTTTTACCTCGGGACTGAGAAGCATGTTATACATTTTAAACAAATATTTAAATGTTTTAATAAATGCTTTTATACTTATTCATGATGATTAAACTTTATGCTTGACGCTTATGCTATAAACTTTATACTTAAACTTTATGCTAGATGCTTATGCTACAAACTCTATGTGTAAACTACATGCTCGATGTTAAGGCTTTGAAACACTTACGCTAAAGGCTAATACTTGATACACTCATTTTGAAAGCTAATACTATATATACATACTCTAAATACTAATATCTTATACCTTTAATCTTAAAAGTTAATATTTTACACTCTTAATATAAATGTTAATTCGTTCTACACTTATACTTATTTACTTAAACTTAGACTTGAAAACTTAAACTCAAAAAGACTTACTTGCTCAAAAGGTTACTGAAACTTGTAATCTTGAAATACTTGAAGTACTTGAATGCTTGATAAACTTGAAATGCTTGAAATAATGGAATGCTCGATATGCTTGGAATACTTGAAACACTTGAATGCTTGATAAACTTGAAATGCTCAGCAACAGGCTGGTTGACCCTACTAGTCATCAGTTAAACTATGGGAATGCTTTAAACTTGTATGGTTAAGCTATAGGACATCGTAAGTGTGAGGCCCCGAAACCGGGCACCTCACAGAGGTTGGTTTTCATCATAACACATAGCTCTTAAACTAAAAACTTTCATAATCATGCAGCGGAAATGTAAACATAGTCTGATAAACAGAAATCAATAACATGTCTGTATCAAAATCACATCGGATTGCCAAAACCACCGGATCGTATGACTCTATGCCCGAGCTCCATGCCTTCTCCTATCATACCTTCAACCTGACATACATGCTAAATCAAGTCAGCTTACGCTGGTGAGTTCTAGTTTTCATGAAACAACATTAAACATACTTAACATATACATCATCGCATACTCATAGACCATAACCTTAGCACATAACATTCTTACATCATCATCATCATACATTCCACTGTTACCATTCGAACAGTGGGCTTATGCCGGCACAAGGCTCCATAACCGTTGATCTGTCCCGCCGAAGCGTTCTACAGACCCATACTTACCCAGTAGCAAGTACTGGAGCAACCATACTTACCCCATATGAATATGGGAGCAACGTCATACTTACCCCGTAACGAGTACGGGAGCAACCATCATACTTACCCCGTAACGAGTACGGGAGCAACCATCATACTTACCCCCCGTAACAAGTACGGGAGCAACCTCATACATACCCCGTAACAATTACGGGAGCAACCATCATACTTACCCCGTAACGAGTACGGGAGCAACCATCATACTTACCCCGTAACGAGTACGGGAGCAACCATCATACTTACCCCGTAACGAGTACGGGAGCAACCTCATACTTACCCCGTAACAATTACGGGAGCACCATCATTCATCATGACATGATACACTAGCACCATATCATCATTCCGCATAACATCGTATCATTATCCTAATAACATAGGATTTCTCATACAGGGTATGCTAGTATCATATCATCATAACATCCTAGCACCATGCACATGTCATGCTAGCAACACGTCATCATATCATTCATCATGGCAACATAAACACATTTTGCTAGCATGTAATTATCATAACATCATACTTTCATCATAGCATACCTAGGATTTCATTACCACATAACATCCATATTTATCATCGTAGCCTGATATCATTCAGGTTATCATCATAACTTACTAACATGCATTCATCATTCTTAGCATACTTTCATGCAATAGTCATATTAGTACCTTAACATGCATACATAGTCAGTGCATACCGTCATTCATTCATTATCATCATAGGCACATAACATCATAGACATAACCATAAGCATGTATGCCAGCCCAAAACATTAAACATAGAATAGGGCGTCTAGAACTCACCTGATGATGGCTCCTTATCTTCTTAACCGAACTCCTTAATTAAGACCTGGGAACCTACATCCGTTACATCATCTCATTACATTACGTTACGTTCTTTGGACCTAGAAAATATTCTAAGTCCCCATAGCCTACTAGTTCCCCCTGCTGAACCCAAGTCCTCGACACTTAGCTAAGTGTTCGAAACCCTTGAAATCCATTAAGTCCTCATGTACACGAAATCCATGAGTACACGAAACACCCAAAGTACACGAAACCTGATGCACTCGAACTGTTATGTGTATTCGAACTAGGGTACACGAAAGTACCGTATTCAAACTTCTTGTACTCGAAATGCTCTACTCGAAATGACCATACTCGAAATTCTAAGTATGATTTCGAGTACCCTTTGTGCAGGATTTCGTATACTCGTTACTGTTGTCTTTAACATCTCAGAAATTCATCTAAGACCTTGGGGAGCTAGTTCTAGGTTCCTTATGTTGTTACCAACGTATTGGAACCTCAAAGTTATGAACTTTATGCATAAAGGTGTGAGCTTTATGCATAAGTTCACCCTTTGTTTAACCATCCTAACTTTTGTATAAAAATCCAGCTTTCTATACATGAATCATTTACTTGAAGGTAGCTGATCCTCCTGGTAGAATCCCGTGCGTTTCCTACTTCGTTTGGTCGATCAAAGTTTGATTCTTGAAATTCTTGGATTTAAACTTCGTGTACTCGAGAGCAGATCAGCTTCCAGCCAAAGGTTCACACATTTCCCAAGGCACTACTATTTATAGGCAAGGCTGGTACTCGAAACCTGAGTACACGAAATCCAGTGTACTCGAAATTAGTGTACTCGAAACTGGAGTACTCGAAATTTTACTAGTTCGAGTACACGATCTGTAATCCTCGCCTTGGTTATTTTTCGTCTCTTTTCCTACAAGTTAATTGTTCGTCACACATTCGTAAGTCCAAGTAACTTGTATTAGAAATTTGGGATGTTACAAGTCTCCCCTCCTTACAATAGGTTTCGTCCCGAAACCTGCCTCGTTACATATCGAACAAATGAGGGTACATCTTCCTCGTTTCGTCTTCCAATTCCCACGTTGTGTCTGAACCCTTCCGATGCTTCCACTGAACTCTTACTTGACGAACCGTTTTATTCCGTAGTTGTTTTTTCCTTCGTATCTACGATGGCAACTGGTTCTTCAATGTAGTTCAGTCGATTATCTACCTCAATGTCATCTAAAGGAACATGCGCCTGCTCGTCTGCCAAGCACTTCCTAAGATGCGACACGTGAAAGGTAGGATGAATCCCGTTCAGCTCCTCTGGTAGGTCCAGTCGATACGCGACCTTCCCTACCCTTGCCTTTATCGGAAATGGTCCAATGTACCTCGGACTCAACTTGCCTCGCTTTCTGAATCGAATGATTCCCTTCCATGGTGATACTTTCAGCAACACTCGATCGCCAACATCAAACTCGATCGGTCTCCCGCGCTTGTCAGCGTAGGACTTTTGGCGATCTTGTGCAGCCTTCATACGTGCTTTTATCACCCGTAGCTTTTCTGCCATCTCAATCACAGCAGCCTTGTTTCCTATTTCTTTCTGCCCAACTTCACCCCAGCATACCGGGGTTCTACATCGTCGTCCGTACAACGCCTCATATGGGGGCATTCCGATACTAGAGTGATAGCTGTTATTGTACGAAAACTCCACCAATGGCAAGTGGTCATCCCAGCTTCCTCCAAAATCGATAATGCACGCCCTAAGCATATCCTCCAACGTTTGAATAGTCCTTTCCGACTGTCCATCCGTTTGGGGGTGATAGGCGGTACTGATATTTAACCTCGTTCCCATAGCATCATGAAACTGCTTCCAGAATCTGGAAGTAAACCTCGTATCCCGATCTGACACAATGGAGACAGGAACTCCATGTCTGGTCACAATCTCTTTCACGAACAACTCAGACAACCTTTCGGACGTATACGTTTCCCTGATAGGAAGAAAGTGTGCACTCTTCGTCAGTCGGTCCACAATCACCCAAATGGTATCATGTCGCTTAGCTGTCTTTGGTAGCTTGGTAATGAAATCCATGGTGATGTGTTCCCATTTCCATTCTGGTACCTCTAGAGGTTGCACATATCCGTAGGGTTTCTGATGTTCAGCCTTCACTTGCGCACAAGTAAGACACCTGTTCACGTACTGCATCACATTAAACTTCATGCCCGGCCACCAATAATCCTGTCGAAGATCTTGATACATCTTCGTCGCACCGGGGTGTACCGAGTATCGTGACTTGTGGGCTTCATCTAAAATCCTCGCTCGAATGTCCCCATTTCTGGGCACCCACATTCGACCGAATCGTAGCTTTATCCCATGGTCATTGTCTTCCAAGTTCTTGACTTGTCCGAAGACGCGTTCAAAACCCACATTCTCTTCTTTCAATCCCTCCTGTTGCGCTTGTTTGAGCTCGTTCAGAAAGTTTGGCGTTATCACCAAACTATACGATTTTACTCGTATGGCAGGATGATCAGTCTTGCGACTCAGAGCATCTGCCACCACATTGGCCTTTCCCGGGTGATATAGAATATCACAGTCATAATCCTTTAACAGCTCAAGCCATCGTCTCTGCCTCATATTCAAATCCTTTTGCTCGAAGAAATACTTCAAGCTCTTGTGGTCGGTATAGATGGTACTCCTTACTCCATACAAATAGTGCCTCCATATTTTCAATGCAAACACCACTGCAGCGAGTTCAAGATCGTGGGTCGGGTAGTTAGCCTCATGAATCTTTAGCTGGCGCGAAGCATAAGCTATCACCTTTCCCCTTTGCATTAGTACACATCCCAACCCTTGTTGTGACGCATCGGCATACACAACAAGATCATCATTCCCATCCGGCAGTGCTAGAACAGGAGCTTGGGTAAGTTTCTCCTTCAGCACTAAAAACGCTTGTTCTTGGTTTGGACCCCATTCGTACTTTACGTCTTTCTTCGTGAGCTTCGTCAGTGGCGTCGCTATCTTGGAGAAGTCCTGAATGAATCTCCGATAGTAACCGGCCAAACCAAGAAAACTGCGTACTTCTGTCGGTGACTTTGGAGGACTCCATTTCATAATCGTTTCAACTTTAGCTGGATCTACCATAATGCCTTCTGGGTTCACCACGTGACCCCGAAACTGTACCTCTCGTAGCCAGAAAGCGCATTTGGAGAACTTAGCATAAAGTTCCTCTTTCCTCAGGATTTCCAATACCTCACGTACGTGGCAAGCATGGTCTCCCTCGTTCTTTGAATAAATCAAAATATCGTCAATAAACACTATCACCGATCGGTCCAGCATCGGTCGACATACCCTGTTCATCAAATCCATAAATGCTGCAGGAGCATTCGTCAATCCAAACGACATAACGAGAAACTCGTAATGTCCATAACGCGTACGGAAAGCAGTCTTTGGAATATCCTGCTCTCGAACTTTCAACTGATGGTAACCGGATCGGAGATCTATCTTCGAGAACCAGCTTGCACCTTGCAATTGATCGAACAAGTCATCAATTCTAGGTAGAGGATACCTGTTCTTTACGGTCAACTTATTCAGTTCCCTGTAGTCAATACACATACGCATACTTCCATCCTTCTTCTTAACGAACAGCACCGGTGCTCCCCACGGAGAGACACTCGGTCGTATAAAACCTTTATCAAGGAGTTCTTGTAGCTGGGTCATCATTTCCTTCATCTCGGTTGGAGCTAAACGGTAAGGTGCTTTGGCAACGGGTTGTGCCCCCGGCACTAAGTCGATCTGGAACTCAATTTCCCGTTCGGGTGGTAATCCAGGCAATTCCTCAGGGAATACATCGGGGAAGTTACACACCACGGGAACATCATCAATCGTCCTCGTATCCGTACGTTCCTCAATCGCGTAGGCCAAGTAGGCTACACACCCTCGCCGCATCATAACATCAGCCTGGATCATCGAAATGATCTTTGGCGCATACATCGCTTTATCACCATAAACCGTCACGGAGCTCCCATCCATCGCACGTAAACGTATCATCTTTCGTCGACATACAATGTTAGCCTCATATTTGGCTAACCAGTCCATACCCAAAACCACATCGAATCCTCCTAAGGTAATAAGAAACAATCGGACAGGGAACCTATGACCTTCTATCTCAACGTAACAATCATCAATAGCCTCAGTCACCCTGGTCATCTTACCAATAGCCGTCTCTACATCAAATACCCGATCTATCTTCTTAACCTTCCCAGATAACCCATCACAGAAAGTAGAAGACACAAAACTCATACTGGCACCAGAATCAAACAATACAGAAGCAGGAATATTGTTGATAGAAAAGGTACCTGTGACCACGTCAGGGTCCACAATCGCATCATCCTTCGTCATCGTAAAGGCTCGTGCTTTAGCCTTCTGCTTCTCCTTTCCTTTCTCCTCTTTCTTACCCGAGCCCGTAGCATCGGCCCGTGGTAGCTTGCAATCCTTGGACATATGTCCCAATCCATTGCAGTTGAAGCATCGAGTAGCATTCGGGCAACTGCTAGAAAAGTGCCCCGTCTTTCCACACCTGAAACATAAATTAGTGCCCACCAGGCACTGTCCCGTGTGGCTTTTCCCACACTTGTTGCATCGGCCCATCTCCTCCCGCTTAGCCTTCTTGCTTGAGAACTTTCGTTGGTCTGTTCGACCCCTCTTAGTCCCGGAGGACTCTTTCACCTTTGCTTCTTCTTTGGCTGGCTCGGCTGACATAACATCATCCCAAACTATGCCACTGAGCTCCACAGTGGAGTCATAAGTCTTGGGAGCAGTCGCCTTCACATGTATCCGAACCTTAGGAGGTAAACCCTCCATGTACAACTTCACCCTGCGTTCCTCGGTAGAAACCAAGTGAGGAACAAGTCTTGCCATCTCATTGAATCGTGAGGTGTACTGCCTGTGGTTCAGACTTCCCGCCTTCAGCACCAGAAACTCCCTTTCAACCTTATCCAACTCATTCTTGGGACAGAACTGCTTAGTGACCAGTTCCTTGAGATCCTCCCAAGTCATCTTTTCCATATCATCAGTAGTCTTGGATTGCTTGACGGTGTTCCACCAGTGAAGTGCCTCCTCAACGAAAGAGTGAGCTGCAAACTTGACAGCTTGGTCAACTCGGCACTCACTGATGGAGATAACAGCCTCCATCGCAGAAATCCAGTGGCAGGTGGCCACTGCGTCCTTCTTCCCATCAAAGGTTGGTGGGTTTCATCCTTTGAAGGACTTGTAGTCACAGCCCTTCAGTTTCCCAGTCATAGAGTCGCCGCTCTTTGTCTCAATGATCACCACCTCATCTTCTTTGGTGCTTTCCTTAGTTCCTTCTGACTTGTCTTTTAAAGCATCCTTCAGTGCCTTAGCAATCAAGGCTGGTAGTTTCTCATCCATTATCTTGCAGACCTCATCCGAAATAGCCTTCACCACGATAGGCTCAAGAGTGAACTCTTCTTCATTCTCTGGTTGCTCGTTGTGCTCGTGGTCGCCTTCATTGACAGGTTCTTCATTCTCGACATGTGGTTCTTCAGGTTCCTGTGGTTTCTTTCGCGGTCTACCCTTTTGTCCAGCCATCTAACTATCTATAGGATGCAACAATTGATGAGTCAGTACAGGAATCAGTTTAGCACGGAATAAGTTTTGTAAATCGTTAACGACGTTGATCAAGTGTTATTAACCATTTACCCAACTCATAGGCTCTAAACGTTTCCCATCCCATCTCTTCAATGTGCATGACACTAACTACTTTCATAACATTACATCTAACCCTTAACTCATACATAAACATTCAACTCGTGGCATCCGTCATCCGTGGTTGGCAATCCGCATACATTAATCCCATTCTCAGTTTAAGTCTTGGCATTTGGGATGCCAAGATCTCTCAAACTATGGCTCTGATACCAACTTGTGAGGCCCCGAAACCGGGCACCTCACAGAGGTTGGTTTTCATCATAACATGTGACAATCCGACTTTTCGGATTAACTTTGTTAACTGAAAATGGTGAGATCACAGGCTCAATAAGACATGGAAGGCCAAGTAAGGCCAAGGTAGGCCCAATAGAGCCAAGTTAAGCCCAATGAAACCAAGGAAGGCCAATGAGGCCCAAGTAGGCCCACTAAGGCCAAAGTAGGCCCAAGGTAGGTCCAATGAGTCCAGGATAAGTCCAATTGTAATTAAGAGGCCCAGTCGGGTTAATTTAGCCCAACAATGTTTTAAGTTATCCAATTAGTGACAATCCGGCAATTCCGAGTTAACTTCGTTAATGAAAAACTAACAGAAATGATGCAAAAATCAAACAATATCAAACAAGAAAGATTTGAATTGAATAAAACAAGTTAAAAACATTAAAATTATGTGAATTTAATTAGTGATTGTAAGAAATATTCAATTTTGACTTTTGAGGTCAAAATTCGTTGTAAATAAAAAGGGAAATTCGAGATTAATAGTAATTCATCATCATTAATCGAATTAATCAATCATAAAACCTATATTTATGATTTCTAACAGTTATTATCAGTAATTAATCATAAATCATCGAATTAAACGCAATTAAGGAATTAAAGTTTCAAAACCGTCACTTGTGACATCTCAAACCACACAATTCGATCAATACACTCACAATTGAAGGTTCCTAAAACACAATCGGCACATTTAGAGATTATTACATTCATCAATTGGATTCCAGAAGCTCGGGAAGAGAGAATCGATCAAGGGATCGGCCGAACCTTACACTAATAATCGATCTACTTCGAATTGACATCGAATCAAGTAAGTTTTCATTCCTAAACATTCTAAAACCTCCGACTAAGCATAGCCCCATGCTAATTCGTGATCCTAATATCGATTTATACGATTTCAATAACTAGGGTTCTTCATGTTGAACGAATTGGGGGTTTATGATCAAACAAACTAGAAAACGAAATTAAATCACATGAGTAGTTTCAGAGAATAACGATAAAGCATAAACCCATGATGATTCATGGTTTTAACATCGAATTGTTCGGGTTCAGTTGTTAGGGTTCTTATGAGAAAACGTTTTGGGGGTTTCTGGTATAATCGGGTTAATAATCGAATCAAATCACATAGATAGGTTCATAATGATGCGTTTAAGGAAATACATATATCAATTGTTTGAGACAAAAACGAATTCTAAGATTTTGAATTTTAGGGTTCATCAATGAAAACGATTTGGGGATTTTATTGAGAATGAACTTAGTTTTCGAATTAAACAATCCTGATGGCTTCGAAATCCCTATTAGAAAGAAAACCCTATGATTTTTCAGAATAACAATAACGAATTTGAAGGTTTTGGATCAAAGGAATAGGTTTTAAATTTGAATTCGATTCGGAATACTTAAACCATTGAAACTGAAACAAAACTTAAATTAAACGTACCTATGTACTCGTCTAAACTCGTGAAACAAAACCCCTATGGTATGGGGATCGATCGGGTTCGAATTGCAGGTCAATTGGATCCATGATTGCTTCGGCTATGATTAAACGAAGGAATTCAGTTTTATTGATGCTTAAAACAAATTAAAAATCATTTTGTTAACAAAAATTGAAGCAGTTGAGTTGGAAGAGTGTGGGTGATATGAGTGAGGGGTCACGGGTTCGAGCCCGGCTCTCAACATTTTTTTGGTTTTAAAACTAATTTTAAGTTTAAGTCATAACTTCTTCGTTTGAGCTCCGTTTTAACCCGTTCAAATTGCGTTGGAACCGTAACGAAATTCCGAACACATTAGAATAATAAAATTCATATTTTAACTTGAAAACGATATCGCGTATAATTAAGTTATTTAAATAAAATCATATAGGATTTTATTTAAACGATTTCAAAGTCACGCGTACATTCGTATGTACGTTTCTAACACTCTAACATGCGTGTATTGACACGTATGTGATCTCAAGCACAAAACGACTATTCGAATAACATAACGTTATTGTTTAAACACAGATCCTTCGTAAGAGGATTATCTACGCAAGTACACGTATTTGATCATTCTGCAATCATCAAAGGTGCGTACACGGCCCCTTTCTTATTTTAAACTGTTTTGGGGGAGAAAACATGTGCAACAAACTGATTTTAGATACATATCACTTGCATGAGTTATCTGTTTACATTATGTGAAAACATATCAACTTGAAAGTCCTTACACACCTCGAACCGTTTAGTTTGCTGTAATGCAAAGCGTGGTAGTTGGAAATAGATCTATTAGGTTTGACAAACCTCACCTGGTAGATGGGATCTACGCAGGTGTTTGACTGACCAAACACACATTTACTATTGTTGTGATAGACAATAGTGGCAAGGCGAAAACATGCTATAGCATGGCAACTAGTCAGCTTCGGTGTCGAACACGTATGTAAATAGTTTATATGACTAGCTATCATGACTGTGCATGTGTGATTATGTTATCTACAAACTTGTTATTCAAACTGATGTTTTGAACATTATGAATGCTTAAAACCTGTGTTATGCACCAACCTTTGTGTTGACTTGATTTACATGTTTTCTCAGGATACCAAGGCACAAGAAAGGACAAGCAGGGACTAGGATGTTGAGTCTCATGCATACAGTTTATATTGATTATAGATTTACAACATTGAACATTGTATTCATGGTTTTACAACTGTTACACTTTGATATAAATTTTCAAACGCTTCCGCAAAAGTTAAACTCTGATTTTACAAATTAAGACTGAATTATGTTTAAAAGCATATAGAGGTCTTTCGTTATGTCTAATGATCTGAGATCCTGGTTTGTCACGTTCCCAAACGGTATGATTCCGTTAGTTGAAACTGGGGGTGTGACAGATTGGTATCAGAGACATTGGTTATAGCGAACTAGGTTTGCATTGGTAGACTTAGTCTATAACTGTAGACATTAGACACATTTGCTTACACAATAGTTTGCTCAGTAATTACATATGACATTATGTAACGAATATGACATCACCATCCACATCTACTAGTAACATAGAACATTAAGTTGTACCATCACTAGCATCCAAGAAGAGGCGACCTGAGCCGATGGATGACACAATTCACTACGATGAGGAGATACACAAACGACCGAGGGAGAATGGCCAGTATTGGCAGTGGATCCCTGATCTAATTCGCAGCTGGGTGCGTGAGGAGCGAGTACCTCTGCCACCTACTCCTGATACTACTACCAGTAGTTGGACATTACCTACTCTAAGATACCCATCAGAACAAGCATCTGTAGCTTTTGTTGCATGTACGAATCGGGGGATTCACAACATGTGAGGGGCAGCTGGATAGATCACTAAAACAAGTCAAGAGATGAAATAGGCTCTGTGACTCACTAAAACCAGTCAGGAGATGAAATAGGCTCTGTGACTCACTAAAACAAGTCAGGAGATGAAATAGGCTCTGTGACTCACTAAAACAAGTCAAGGGATGGAATAGACCCTATGACTCACTTGAATAAGTCAGGGGATGAAATAGGCCCTATGGCTCACTCAACGTGTCAGCGGACGAAATAAACTCAATGACTCAAACAACACCATTCCTTAGTTCGGGACTATATCTACTAGCTCCACTAAATTTTTAGTTCTAACAAATGATCTGTCATTCCTTACAACACTGACAACAGTTAATAAGGTTGTGGCTTTAGCCTTGATAGGAAAACATCAATTTTCTTTCTAACACCTCAACAACATTCTTGTAACTCTTGGTACTTCCACATGTACGGTTTACAAGAACCACATTCTGAACTCATCAACTGTAAGATGAGGATTCAAACGTAACGTCTTGTCACACTTAAAGTGCCACCAAACGGACACTATCACTCGAGTTAAGAAGAACTAGAGTGATCGTGCGGGAAAGATTTCCGTTATCGGTACATACGTAAAGGCAAATTACACTATATGAAAACACTGGTGATCTCTATTGTGAGTTAACTATCAACTTGAGAACTTAAGGGAGATACAATGACTGTAAGGTGGTCAACTCCAAACAGCTACACTAACACTCACACAAGGAGTGTCTCGGCATCAGATTACATGAGAGAAACACACTCAAGCCGAATAGCTATTCTTGAAGGGTCTACACTAGACTCTATATTAGCATTCCACTCAAGTAACTATCTGTATGTATTCATTTGGGTAGACTATCCAATCATACATCATGTGACTATTGTCTGAATCTTGATGTCCTGAATAAACTCTGAATCCCACAAAACCAAATAGCTCAAAATAGGAGGAACTAGAATCCTTATGTAAGGTAAATTGACGATCATGGTGCGCAACGTAATCGTGAATTTACAGGTACGCATGAATTCTGGCAAATTCTATTGTGAGCCTATTTTTTTTCGAAACGCATACATATAATATTCACCTATCTTTCATTCTAGTAGTTGAAATGAATTCCGTTAACATGTCGGGATTCTAACATAACGTTCATCAAATTTCCAGCCGTAGTTCTGGTTACTCTGTGTTTGAGAAACACTCATAGTGAGATTTTGCACTCCACTTGAATAACTTCAAAAGTATGTCAAAACATCTACTTGTGAACATTTGTAAAGATTCCCTATCAAACGCAAAACGAAAACTGATATTATGTGTCTACCGAGCAGAGTTCTCTATGACCACAACAACAACAAGAAACACTCAAAAGATGATTTGGATGCAAGAAGCCAGGGCATTTCAATTGAACCGTACTGGTAGTAACAACAAAAGGAACGAAAACAATGGTCTGAGGGGACAAACCTTCATGATCATAATAAGCATAGAGAAAAGATCAGCCTCACTGCAAGTACATATGTGACAAACAAATGTTATGATCTGTGTTGTTGGATACTGGAACATAAATGAGCTGTAGATCTAATGAATTTAGTGGAATATTTTCCATAACCTTAATATCATTATAGGTTGAATACACTGTAGAACTAACTAGTGGAAAGTTAGTTGTAGTTGAACACATTCTCAAAGGATGTATTCTTGACTTGATGGGTCAAACATTGGAAATTGACCTTATGCCTATCACTTTAGGCAGTTTTGATGTAGTCATTGGCATGGACTGGTTGTCCAAACACCAGGCTGAAATCGTGTGCCATGATAAGATCGTTCGTATACCTCTTGCACATGGAGAGACATTGTATGTACAAGGTGAGAAGAGCAGTACGCCACTGCGTCTCACATCTTGTATGAAAGCACACAAATGTCTGCGTAAAGGTCATACGACAGTTATAGCATTTATAACTGAGAAGCCGGTAGCTGAGAAGAAGATTGAAGATATTCCAGTAGTTTGTGAATTTTCGGAAGTATTTCCAGAAGACCTACCTGGATTACCGCCTCTCAGACAGATGAAATTCCGAATCGATCTTACACCAGATGCAGCACCGATAGCTAGGGCGCCTTATCGACTTGCACCGTCAGGGATGCAAGAGTTATCCACACAATTGCAAGAGTTGTTGGATAAGGGTTTCATACGACCTAGTTTTTCACCATGGGGAGCTCCAGTATTGTTTGTAAAGAAGAAGGACGGGACTTTCTGTATGTGTATCGATTATCGGGAATTGAATAAGGTTACTATCAAGAACCGGTATCCGTTACCCAGGATTGACGATCTGTTCGATCAGTTGCAAGGTTCGAGTTACTACTCGAAGATTTATCTCAGGTCGGGTTATCATCAACTAAGAGTTCAGGAGGAGGATATTCCGAAGACATCATTTAGGACACGCTATGATCATTATGAGTTCTTGGTCATGCCATTTGGGTTGACAAACACTCCAGCTGTATTCATGGATCTCATGAATCGTGTTTGTAAACCTTATCTTTATAAGTTTGTCATTGTTTTCATTGATGACATTCTCATCTATCCACAGTCTGAGGAGGAACACGCTGAACATTTTCGATTACTGCTAGAGCTATTGAAACAAGAACAATTGTACGCTAAGTTCTCGAAATGTGATTTCTGGATGCGAGAAGTACAATTTATTGGGTCATATAGTCAACGAAAAGGGCATATATGTTGATCCAGCGAAGATTGAAGCAATTAAGAATTGGGAAGCGCCAAAGACCCCTACCGAGGTACGCTCAGCCACTCACAGCTCTTACACACAAGGGAACGAAGTATAACTGGACGGATAAACAGGAAACTGCATTCCAGTTATTAAAACAGAAACTCTGCAGTGCACCGATTCTGTCCTTACCGGAAGGGACGGAAGACTTTGTGGTGTATTGTGATGCATCTGCACAGGATTTGGGATGTGTGTTGATGCAACGTGATAAAGTGATCGCTTATGTTTCCAGACAACTGCGAACACACGAACAGAATTACACTACTCATGACTTGGAGTTAGGAGCAGTGGTTTTTGTTTTGAAGATTTGGAGGCATTACTTGTAGGGAACTAAGTGTACTATTTATACTGATCATAAGAGTTTGCAACATATCTTTGATCAGAAGGAGCTTAATATGAAGCAACGACGATGGGTTGAGTTGTTGAACGATTATGAGTGTGCGATTAAGTATCACCCGGGAAAGGCTAATGTGGTAGCTGATGCTTTAAGCATAAAGGATACTTCAGCAAGACGGGTTCGTGCACTTATGATGACAATACATACTGATTTACCAGACAAGGTACGCAGTGCTCAAATTGAAGCTTTGAAAAAGGAAAACTTGGTACATGAATCTTTACGGGGAATGGAAGAACAGTTGGATGCGAATTCTGACAGAATTCGTTATTTCATTAATCGAATGTGGATACCTTTGTATGGAGGTTTAAGGGAACTTGTGATGGACGAAGCGCACAAGTCCAGATATTCAGTCCATCCGGGATCAGACAAAATGTACCATGACTTGAAGGCACTGTATTGGTGGCCTCACATGAAGGTTGATATTGCTAAGTACGTTAGCAAATGTTTGACTTGTTCAAAAGTCAAAGTTGAATATCAGAAACCATCTGGTTTACTGCAACAACCAGAGATACCGATGTGGAAATGGGAACAGATTTCGATGGATTTCATTATTAAGTTATCTCGTACACCGAGTGGTTGTGATACGATATGGGTAATTGTCGATCGATTAACGAAATCTGCACACTTCTTAGCAATCAAGGAAACTGATAAGATGGAGAAACTGACTCGGATTTATATCAAGGAAGTGGTAGCACGACATGGCGTGCCAATCTCTATCATATCAGATTGGGATGCCCGGTTTACTTCCAATTTTTTTGGAAATCTCTTCATAAGTCATTGGGGACTCGCTTGGATATGAGTACCGCCTATCATCCACAGACCAACGGTCAAAGTGAACGAACGATTCAAACGCTTGAGGATATGTTACGAGCTTGTGTAATTGACTTTGGTGATAGCTGGGAGAATCGTTTACCATTGGTGGAATTCTCTTACAACAACAGTTATCATACAAGTATTCAAGCAGCACCGTTTGAAGCTTCGTATGGTCGCAAATGTCGTTCACCAGTTGCTGGGCTGAGACTGGAGACAGTCAGATTACAGGTCCTGAACTGGTGCACGAGACGACAGAGAAGATAGTTCAAATCCGGAACCGTATGGCAGCGGCCCGGGATCGACAGAAGAGTTATGCTGACAAACGTTGTAAACCGTTGGAATTTCAAGTAGGTGACCGAGCTCTTCTAAAAGTATCACCTTGGAAAGGTGTGATACGATTTGACAAGAGCGGGAAACTTAGTCCACGTTACGTAGGACCTTGTGAGATCCTGAAAAGGATTGGTCCGGTTGCGTATCAAATCAAATTATCGGATGAACTCAGTGGAGTTCATGATGTCGTTCATGTTTCGAATTTAAAGAAATGTCTTTCTGACAAGACATTGATTGTACCATTGGAGGAAATACAAGAATACGAATAGTTACGATTCATTGAAGAATCAGCAGATTCATGGACTGCGAGGTCAAACAAGTTACGCAAAGTAAGATTCCTATAGTCAAAGTTCGGTGGAATTCAAGACGTGATTCTAAATTCACATGGGAACGGGAAGACAAATGATGAAGAAGTATCCTCATCTGTTCAAAACCACAACTACAAACACTGAGAGCGCACGTTAAATTTCGGGACGAAATTTCCTTCAACAAGGGGATGATGTGATGCTTCACACATCAACACTGAAAATTTCAAACTGTAAGCACAAACACTTTATTCAATTGGTTTTGTTACAAACATTTGTGCTACATTACATTTTATATATTTTATGTGCTACATTTCATATGTTACATGTTATGGTAGTACATACATGGTTAGTTACATACATTTTGCTATGTGCGGGGTTGCATAGTACAAACAGTTATAGACACTCACTATGTGTGAGGTTACACCGCACAGTATGATCAAACACAAACAGTCACAGTTAGGTGAACTAACTAGTGTACACGCAAACAGTCGCACTAAACGATCACATTTAGTTGTGATGTTGTAAACATTAGATTTTGTGTGTAGTACAAACAGTTATAGACACTCACTATGTGTGAGGTTACACCGCACAGTATGATCAAACACAAACAGTCACAGTTAGGTGAACTAACTAGTGTACACGCAAACAGTCGCACTAAACGATCACATTTAGTTGTGATGTTGTAAACATTAGATTTTGTGTGTGATTACACACAAGCACACAGAATGATCAAATCACACTAACACGTACGATTTAAACTCGTAAGTAGTTTCCTAACTACTCCTAACACTTACTAATTTTCGGGACGAAAATTCCTTCAACAAGGGGATGATGTGACAATCCGACTTTTCGGATTAACTTTGTTAACTGAAAATGGTGAGATCACAGGCTCAATAAGACATGGAAGGCCAAGTAAGGCCAAGGTAGGCCCAATAGAGCCAAGTTAAGCCCAATGAAACCAAGGAAGGCCAATGAGGCCCAAGTAGGCCCACTAAGGCCAAAGTAGGCCCAAGGTAGGTCCAATGAGTCCAGGATAAGTCCAATTGTAATTAAGAGGCCCAGTCGGGTTAATTTAGCCCAACAATGTTTTAAGTTATCCAATTAGTGACAATCCGGCAATTCCGAGTTAACTTCGTTAATGAAAAACTAACAGAAATGATGCAAAAATCAAACAATATCAAACAAGAAAGATTTGAATTGAATAAAACAAGTTAAAAACATTAAAATTATGTGAATTTAATTAGTGATTGTAAGAAATATTCAATTTTGACTTTTGAGGTCAAAATTCGTTGTAAATAAAAAGGGAAATTCGAGATTAATAGTAATTCATCATCATTAATCGAATTAATCAATCATAAAACCTATATTTATGATTTCTAACAGTTATTATCAGTAATTAATCATAAATCATCGAATTAAACGCAATTAAGGAATTAAAGTTTCAAAACCGTCACTTGTGACATCTCAAACCACACAATTCGATCAATACACTCACAATTGAAGGTTCCTAAAACACAATCGGCACATTTAGAGATTATTACATTCATCAATTGGATTCCAGAAGCTCGGGAAGAGAGAATCGATCAAGGGATCGGCCGAACCTTACACTAATAATCGATCTACTTCGAATTGACATCGAATCAAGTAAGTTTTCATTCCTAAACATTCTAAAACCTCCGACTAAGCATAGCCCCATGCTAATTCGTGATCCTAATATCGATTTATACGATTTCAATAACTAGGGTTCTTCATGTTGAACGAATTGGGGGTTTATGATCAAACAAACTAGAAAACGAAATTAAATCACATGAGTAGTTTCAGAGAATAACGATAAAGCATAAACCCATGATGATTCATGGTTTTAACATCGAATTGTTCGGGTTCAGTTGTTAGGGTTCTTATGAGAAAACGTTTTGGGGGTTTCTGGTATAATCGGGTTAATAATCGAATCAAATCACATAGATAGGTTCATAATGATGCGTTTAAGGAAATACATATATCAATTGTTTGAGACAAAAACGAATTCTAAGATTTTGAATTTTAGGGTTCATCAATGAAAACGATTTGGGGATTTTATTGAGAATGAACTTAGTTTTCGAATTAAACAATCCTGATGGCTTCGAAATCCCTATTAGAAAGAAAACCCTATGATTTTTCAGAATAACAATAACGAATTTGAAGGTTTTGGATCAAAGGAATAGGTTTTAAATTTGAATTCGATTCGGAATACTTAAACCATTGAAACTGAAACAAAACTTAAATTAAACGTACCTATGTACTCGTCTAAACTCGTGAAACAAAACCCCTATGGTATGGGGATCGATCGGGTTCGAATTGCAGGTCAATTGGATCCATGATTGCTTCGGCTATGATTAAACGAAGGAATTCAGTTTTATTGATGCTTAAAACAAATTAAAAATCATTTTGTTAACAAAAATTGAAGCAGTTGAGTTGGAAGAGTGTGGGTGATATGAGTGAGGGGTCACGGGTTCGAGCCCGGCTCTCAACATTTTTTTGGTTTTAAAACTAATTTTAAGTTTAAGTCATAACTTCTTCGTTTGAGCTCCGTTTTAACCCGTTCAAATTGCGTTGGAACCGTAACGAAATTCCGAACACATTAGAATAATAAAATTCATATTTTAACTTGAAAACGATATCGCGTATAATTAAGTTATTTAAATAAAATCATATAGGATTTTATTTAAACGATTTCAAAGTCACGCGTACATTCGTATGTACGTTTCTAACACTCTAACATGCGTGTATTGACACGTATGTGATCTCAAGCACAAAACGACTATTCGAATAACATAACGTTATTGTTTAAACACAGATCCTTCGTAAGAGGATTATCTACGCAAGTACACGTATTTGATCATTCTGCAATCATCAAAGGTGCGTACACGGCCCCTTTCTTATTTTAAACTGTTTTGGGGGAGAAAACATGTGCAACAAACTGATTTTAGATACATATCACTTGCATGAGTTATCTGTTTACATTATGTGAAAACATATCAACTTGAAAGTCCTTACACACCTCGAACCGTTTAGTTTGCTGTAATGCAAAGCGTGGTAGTTGGAAATAGATCTATTAGGTTTGACAAACCTCACCTGGTAGATGGGATCTACGCAGGTGTTTGACTGACCAAACACACATTTACTATTGTTGTGATAGACAATAGTGGCAAGGCGAAAACATGCTATAGCATGGCAACTAGTCAGCTTCGGTGTCGAACACGTATGTAAATAGTTTATATGACTAGCTATCATGACTGTGCATGTGTGATTATGTTATCTACAAACTTGTTATTCAAACTGATGTTTTGAACATTATGAATGCTTAAAACCTGTGTTATGCACCAACCTTTGTGTTGACTTGATTTACATGTTTTCTCAGGATACCAAGGCACAAGAAAGGACAAGCAGGGACTAGGATGTTGAGTCTCATGCATACAGTTTATATTGATTATAGATTTACAACATTGAACATTGTATTCATGGTTTTACAACTGTTACACTTTGATATAAATTTTCAAACGCTTCCGCAAAAGTTAAACTCTGATTTTACAAATTAAGACTGAATTATGTTTAAAAGCATATAGAGGTCTTTCGTTATGTCTAATGATCTGAGATCCTGGTTTGTCACGTTCCCAAACGGTATGATTCCGTTAGTTGAAACTGGGGGTGTGACAGATTGGTATCAGAGACATTGGTTATAGCGAACTAGGTTTGCATTGGTAGACTTAGTCTATAACTGTAGACATTAGACACATTTGCTTACACAATAGTTTGCTCAGTAATTACATATGACATTATGTAACGAATATGACATCACCATCCACATCTACTAGTAACATAGAACATTAAGTTGTACCATCACTAGCATCCAAGAAGAGGCGACCTGAGCCGATGGATGACACAATTCACTACGATGAGGAGATACACAAACGACCGAGGGAGAATGGCCAGTATTGGCAGTGGATCCCTGATCTAATTCGCAGCTGGGTGCGTGAGGAGCGAGTACCTCTGCCACCTACTCCTGATACTACTACCAGTAGTTGGACATTACCTACTCTAAGATACCCATCAGAACAAGCATCTGTAGCTTTTGTTGCATGTACGAATCGGGGGATTCACAACATGTGAGGGGCAGCTGGATAGATCACTAAAACAAGTCAAGAGATGAAATAGGCTCTGTGACTCACTAAAACCAGTCAGGAGATGAAATAGGCTCTGTGACTCACTAAAACAAGTCAGGAGATGAAATAGGCTCTGTGACTCACTAAAACAAGTCAAGGGATGGAATAGACCCTATGACTCACTTGAATAAGTCAGGGGATGAAATAGGCCCTATGGCTCACTCAACGTGTCAGCGGACGAAATAAACTCAATGACTCAAACAACACCATTCCTTAGTTCGGGACTATATCTACTAGCTCCACTAAATTTTTAGTTCTAACAAATGATCTGTCATTCCTTACAACACTGACAACAGTTAATAAGGTTGTGGCTTTAGCCTTGATAGGAAAACATCAATTTTCTTTCTAACACCTCAACAACATTCTTGTAACTCTTGGTACTTCCACATGTACGGTTTACAAGAACCACATTCTGAACTCATCAACTGTAAGATGAGGATTCAAACGTAACGTCTTGTCACACTTAAAGTGCCACCAAACGGACACTATCACTCGAGTTAAGAAGAACTAGAGTGATCGTGCGGGAAAGATTTCCGTTATCGGTACATACGTAAAGGCAAATTACACTATATGAAAACACTGGTGATCTCTATTGTGAGTTAACTATCAACTTGAGAACTTAAGGGAGATACAATGACTGTAAGGTGGTCAACTCCAAACAGCTACACTAACACTCACACAAGGAGTGTCTCGGCATCAGATTACATGAGAGAAACACACTCAAGCCGAATAGCTATTCTTGAAGGGTCTACACTAGACTCTATATTAGCATTCCACTCAAGTAACTATCTGTATGTATTCATTTGGGTAGACTATCCAATCATACATCATGTGACTATTGTCTGAATCTTGATGTCCTGAATAAACTCTGAATCCCACAAAACCAAATAGCTCAAAATAGGAGGAACTAGAATCCTTATGTAAGGTAAATTGACGATCATGGTGCGCAACGTAATCGTGAATTTACAGGTACGCATGAATTCTGGCAAATTCTATTGTGAGCCTATTTTTTTTCGAAACGCATACATATAATATTCACCTATCTTTCATTCTAGTAGTTGAAATGAATTCCGTTAACATGTCGGGATTCTAACATAACGTTCATCAAATTTCCAGCCGTAGTTCTGGTTACTCTGTGTTTGAGAAACACTCATAGTGAGATTTTGCACTCCACTTGAATAACTTCAAAAGTATGTCAAAACATCTACTTGTGAACATTTGTAAAGATTCCCTATCAAACGCAAAACGAAAACTGATATTATGTGTCTACCGAGCAGAGTTCTCTATGACCACAACAACAACAAGAAACACTCAAAAGATGATTTGGATGCAAGAAGCCAGGGCATTTCAATTGAACCGTACTGGTAGTAACAACAAAAGGAACGAAAACAATGGTCTGAGGGGACAAACCTTCATGATCATAATAAGCATAGAGAAAAGATCAGCCTCACTGCAAGTACATATGTGACAAACAAATGTTATGATCTGTGTTGTTGGATACTGGAACATAAATGAGCTGTAGATCTAATGAATTTAGTGGAATATTTTCCATAACCTTAATATCATTATAGGTTGAATACACTGTAGAACTAACTAGTGGAAAGTTAGTTGTAGTTGAACACATTCTCAAAGGATGTATTCTTGACTTGATGGGTCAAACATTGGAAATTGACCTTATGCCTATCACTTTAGGCAGTTTTGATGTAGTCATTGGCATGGACTGGTTGTCCAAACACCAGGCTGAAATCGTGTGCCATGATAAGATCGTTCGTATACCTCTTGCACATGGAGAGACATTGTATGTACAAGGTGAGAAGAGCAGTACGCCACTGCGTCTCACATCTTGTATGAAAGCACACAAATGTCTGCGTAAAGGTCATACGACAGTTATAGCATTTATAACTGAGAAGCCGGTAGCTGAGAAGAAGATTGAAGATATTCCAGTAGTTTGTGAATTTTCGGAAGTATTTCCAGAAGACCTACCTGGATTACCGCCTCTCAGACAGATGAAATTCCGAATCGATCTTACACCAGATGCAGCACCGATAGCTAGGGCGCCTTATCGACTTGCACCGTCAGGGATGCAAGAGTTATCCACACAATTGCAAGAGTTGTTGGATAAGGGTTTCATACGACCTAGTTTTTCACCATGGGGAGCTCCAGTATTGTTTGTAAAGAAGAAGGACGGGACTTTCTGTATGTGTATCGATTATCGGGAATTGAATAAGGTTACTATCAAGAACCGGTATCCGTTACCCAGGATTGACGATCTGTTCGATCAGTTGCAAGGTTCGAGTTACTACTCGAAGATTTATCTCAGGTCGGGTTATCATCAACTAAGAGTTCAGGAGGAGGATATTCCGAAGACATCATTTAGGACACGCTATGATCATTATGAGTTCTTGGTCATGCCATTTGGGTTGACAAACACTCTAGCTGTATTCATGGATCTCATGAATCGTGTTTGTAAACCTTATCTTTATAAGTTTGTCATTGTTTTCATTGATGACATTCTCATCTATCCACAGTCTGAGGAGGAACACGCTGAACATTTTCGATTACTGCTAGAGCTATTGAAACAAGAACAATTGTACGCTAAGTTCTCGAAATGTGATTTCTGGATGCGAGAAGTACAATTTATTGGGTCATATAGTCAACGAAAAGGGCATATATGTTGATCCAGCGAAGATTGAAGCAATTAAGAATTGGGAAGCGCCAAAGACCCCTACCGAGGTACGCTCAGCCACTCACAGCTCTTACACACAAGGGAACGAAGTATAACTGGACGGATAAACAGGAAACTGCATTCCAGTTATTAAAACAGAAACTCTGCAGTGCACCGATTCTGTCCTTACCGGAAGGGACGGAAGACTTTGTGGTGTATTGTGATGCATCTGCACAGGATTTGGGATGTGTGTTGATGCAACGTGATAAAGTGATCGCTTATGTTTCCAGACAACTGCGAACACACGAACAGAATTACACTACTCATGACTTGGAGTTAGGAGCAGTGGTTTTTGTTTTGAAGATTTGGAGGCATTACTTGTAGGGAACTAAGTGTACTATTTATACTGATCATAAGAGTTTGCAACATATCTTTGATCAGAAGGAGCTTAATATGAAGCAACGACGATGGGTTGAGTTGTTGAACGATTATGAGTGTGCGATTAAGTATCACCCGGGAAAGGCTAATGTGGTAGCTGATGCTTTAAGCATAAAGGATACTTCAGCAAGACGGGTTCGTGCACTTATGATGACAATACATACTGATTTACCAGACAAGGTACGCAGTGCTCAAATTGAAGCTTTGAAAAAGGAAAACTTGGTACATGAATCTTTACGGGGAATGGAAGAACAGTTGGATGCGAATTCTGACAGAATTCGTTATTTCATTAATCGAATGTGGATACCTTTGTATGGAGGTTTAAGGGAACTTGTGATGGACGAAGCGCACAAGTCCAGATATTCAGTCCATCCGGGATCAGACAAAATGTACCATGACTTGAAGGCACTGTATTGGTGGCCTCACATGAAGGTTGATATTGCTAAGTACGTTAGCAAATGTTTGACTTGTTCAAAAGTCAAAGTTGAATATCAGAAACCATCTGGTTTACTGCAACAACCAGAGATACCGATGTGGAAATGGGAACAAATTTCGATGGATTTCATTATTAAGTTATCTCGTACACCGAGTGGTTGTGATACGATATGGGTAATTGTCGATCGATTAACGAAATCTGCACACTTCTTAGCAATCAAGGAAACTGATAAGATGGAGAAACTGACTCGGATTTATATCAAGGAAGTGGTAGCACGACATGGCGTGCCAATCTCTATCATATCAGATTGGGATGCCCGGTTTACTTCCAATTTTTTTGGAAATCTCTTCATAAGTCATTGGGGACTCGCTTGGATATGAGTACCGCCTATCATCCACAGACCAACGGTCAAAGTGAACGAACGATTCAAACGCTTGAGGATATGTTACGAGCTTGTGTAATTGACTTTGGTGATAGCTGGGAGAATCGTTTACCATTGGTGGAATTCTCTTACAACAACAGTTATCATACAAGTATTCAAGCAGCACCGTTTGAAGCTACGTATGGTCGCAAATGTCGTTCACCAGTTGCTGGGCTGAGACTGGAGACAGTCAGATTACAGGTCCTGAACTGGTGCACGAGACGACAGAGAAGATAGTTCAAATCCGGAACCGTATGGCAGCGGCCCGGGATCGACAGAAGAGTTATGCTGACAAACGTTGTAAACCGTTGGAATTTCAAGTAGGTGACCGAGCTCTTCTAAAAGTATCACCTTGGAAAGGTGTGATACGATTTGACAAGAGCGGGAAACTTAGTCCACGTTACGTAGGACCTTGTGAGATCCTGAAAAGGATTGGTCCGGTTGCGTATCAAATCAAATTATCGGATGAACTCAGTGGAGTTCATGATGTCGTTCATGTTTCGAATTTAAAGAAATGTCTTTCTGACAAGACATTGATTGTACCATTGGAGGAAATACAAGAATACGAATAGTTACGATTCATTAAAGAATCAGCAGATTCATGGACTGCGAGGTCAAACAACTTACGCAAAGTAAGATTCCTATAGTCAAAGTTCGGTGGAATTCAAGACGTGATTCTAAATTCACATGGGAACGGGAAGACAAATGATGAAGAAGTATCCTCATCTGTTCAAAACCACAACTACAAACACTGAGAGCGCACGTTAAATTTCGGGACGAAATTTCCTTCAACAAGGGGATGATGTGATGCTTCACACATCAACACTGAAAATTTCAAACTGTAAGCACAAACACTTTATTCAATTGGTTTTGTTACAAACATTTGTGCTACATTACATTTTATATATTTTATGTGCTACATTTCATATGTTACATGTTATGGTAGTACATACATGGTTAGTTACATACATTTTGCTATGTGCGGGGTTGCATAGTACAAACAGTTATAGACACTCACTATGTGTGAGGTTACACCGCACAGTATGATCAAACACAAACAGTCACAGTTAGGTGAACTAACTAGTGTACACGCAAACAGTCGCACTAAACGATCACATTTAGTTGTGATGTTGTAAACATTAGATTTTGTGTGTAGTACAAACAGTTATAGACACTCACTATGTGTGAGGTTACACCGCACAGTATGATCAAACACAAACAGTCACAGTTAGGTGAACTAACTAGTGTACACACAAACAGTCGCACTAAACGATCACATTTAGTTGTGATGTTGTAAACATTAGATTTTGTGTGTGATTACACACAAGCACACAGAATGATCAAATCACACTAACACGTACGATTTAAACTCGTAAGTAGTTTCCTAACTACTCCTAACACTTACTAATTTTCGGGACGAAAATTCCTTCAACAAGGGGATGATGTGACAATCCGACTTTTCGGATTAACTTTGTTAACTGAAAATGGTGAGATCACAGGCTCAATAAGACATGGAAGGCCAAGTAAGGCCAAGGTAGGCCCAATAGAGCCAAGTTAAGCCCAATGAAACCAAGGAAGGCCAATGAGGCCCAAGTAGGCCCACTAAGGCCAAAGTAGGCCCAAGGTAGGTCCAATGAGTCCAGGATAAGTCCAATTGTAATTAAGAGGCCCAGTCGGGTTAATTTAGCCCAACAATGTTTTAAGTTATCCAATTAGTGACAATCCGGCAATTCCGAGTTAACTTCGTTAATGAAAAACTAACAGAAATGATGCAAAAATCAAACAATATCAAACAAGAAAGATTTGAATTGAATAAAACAAGTTAAAAACATTAAAATTATGTGAATTTAATTAGTGATTGTAAGAAATATTCAATTTTGACTTTTGAGGTCAAAATTCGTTGTAAATAAAAAGGGAAATTCGAGATTAATAGTAATTCATCATCATTAATCGAATTAATCAATCATAAAACCTATATTTATGATTTCTAACAGTTATTATCAGTAATTAATCATAAATCATCGAATTAAACGCAATTAAGGAATTAAAGTTTCAAAACCGTCACTTGTGACATCTCAAACCACACAATTCGATCAATACACTCACAATTGAAGGTTCCTAAAACACAATCGGCACATTTAGAGATTATTACATTCATCAATTGGATTCCAGAAGCTCGGGAAGAGAGAATCGATCAAGGGATCGGCCGAACCTTACACTAATAATCGATCTACTTCGAATTGACATCGAATCAAGTAAGTTTTCATTCCTAAACATTCTAAAACCTCCGACTAAGCATAGCCCCATGCTAATTCGTGATCCTAATATCGATTTATACGATTTCAATAACTAGGGTTCTTCATGTTGAACGAATTGGGGGTTTATGATCAAACAAACTAGAAAACGAAATTAAATCACATGAGTAGTTTCAGAGAATAACGATAAAGCATAAACCCATGATGATTCATGGTTTTAACATCGAATTGTTCGGGTTCAGTTGTTAGGGTTCTTATGAGAAAACGTTTTGGGGGTTTCTGGTATAATCGGGTTAATAATCGAATCAAATCACATAGATAGGTTCATAATGATGCGTTTAAGGAAATACATATATCAATTGTTTGAGACAAAAACGAATTCTAAGATTTTGAATTTTAGGGTTCATCAATGAAAACGATTTGGGGATTTTATTGAGAATGAACTTAGTTTTCGAATTAAACAATCCTGATGGCTTCGAAATCCCTATTAGAAAGAAAACCCTATGATTTTTCAGAATAACAATAACGAATTTGAAGGTTTTGGATCAAAGGAATAGGTTTTAAATTTGAATTCGATTCGGAATACTTAAACCATTGAAACTGAAACAAAACTTAAATTAAACGTACCTATGTACTCGTCTAAACTCGTGAAACAAAACCCCTATGGTATGGGGATCGATCGGGTTCGAATTGCAGGTCAATTGGATCCATGATTGCTTCGGCTATGATTAAACGAAGGAATTCAGTTTTATTGATGCTTAAAACAAATTAAAAATCATTTTGTTAACAAAAATTGAAGCAGTTGAGTTGGAAGAGTGTGGGTGATATGAGTGAGGGGTCACGGGTTCGAGCCCGGCTCTCAACATTTTTTTGGTTTTAAAACTAATTTTAAGTTTAAGTCATAACTTCTTCGTTTGAGCTCCGTTTTAACCCGTTCAAATTGCGTTGGAACCGTAACGAAATTCCGAACACATTAGAATAATAAAATTCATATTTTAACTTGAAAACGATATCGCGTATAATTAAGTTATTTAAATAAAATCATATAGGATTTTATTTAAACGATTTCAAAGTCACGCGTACATTCGTATGTACGTTTCTAACACTCTAACATGCGTGTATTGACACGTATGTGATCTCAAGCACAAAACGACTATTCGAATAACATAACGTTATTGTTTAAACACAGATCCTTCGTAAGAGGATTATCTACGCAAGTACACGTATTTGATCATTCTGCAATCATCAAAGGTGCGTACACGGCCCCTTTCTTATTTTAAACTGTTTTGGGGGAGAAAACATGTGCAACAAACTGATTTTAGATACATATCACTTGCATGAGTTATCTGTTTACATTATGTGAAAACATATCAACTTGAAAGTCCTTACACACCTCGAACCGTTTAGTTTGCTGTAATGCAAAGCGTGGTAGTTGGAAATAGATCTATTAGGTTTGACAAACCTCACCTGGTAGATGGGATCTACGCAGGTGTTTGACTGACCAAACACACATTTACTATTGTTGTGATAGACAATAGTGGCAAGGCGAAAACATGCTATAGCATGGCAACTAGTCAGCTTCGGTGTCGAACACGTATGTAAATAGTTTATATGACTAGCTATCATGACTGTGCATGTGTGATTATGTTATCTACAAACTTGTTATTCAAACTGATGTTTTGAACATTATGAATGCTTAAAACCTGTGTTATGCACCAACCTTTGTGTTGACTTGATTTACATGTTTTCTCAGGATACCAAGGCACAAGAAAGGACAAGCAGGGACTAGGATGTTGAGTCTCATGCATACAGTTTATATTGATTATAGATTTACAACATTGAACATTGTATTCATGGTTTTACAACTGTTACACTTTGATATAAATTTTCAAACGCTTCCGCAAAAGTTAAACTCTGATTTTACAAATTAAGACTGAATTATGTTTAAAAGCATATAGAGGTCTTTCGTTATGTCTAATGATCTGAGATCCTGGTTTGTCACGTTCCCAAACGGTATGATTCCGTTAGTTGAAACTGGGAGTGTGACATAACACATAGCTCTTAAACTAAAAACTTTCATAATCATGCAGCGGAAATGTAAACATAGTCTAATAAACAGAAATCAATAACATGTCTGTATCAAAATCACATCGGATTGCCAAAACCACCGGATCGTATGACTCTATGCCCGAGCTCCATGCCTTCTCCTATCATACCTTCAACCTGACATACATGCTAAATCAAGTCAGCTTACGCTGGTGAGTTCTAGTTTTCATGAAACAACATTAAACATACTTAACATATACATCATCTCATACTCATAGACCATAACCTTAGCACATAACATTCTTACATCATCATCATCATACATTCCACTGTTACCATTCGAACAGTGGGCTTATGCCGGCACAAGGCTCCATAACCGTTGATCTGTCCCGCCGAAGCGTTCTACAGACCCATACTTACCCAGTAGCAAGTACTGGAGCAACCATACTTACCCCATATGAATATGGGAGCAACGTCATACTTACCCCGTAACGAGTACGGGAGCAACCATCATACTTACCCCGTAACGAGTACGGGAGCAACCATCATACTTACCCCGTAACGAGTACGGGAGCAACCTCATACATACCCCGTAACAATTACGGGAGCAACCATCATACTTACCCCGTAACGAGTACGGGAGCAACCATCATACTTACCCCGTAACGAGTACGGGAGCAACCATCATACTTACCCCGTAACGAGTACGGGAGCAACCTCATACTTACCCCGTAACAATTACGGGAGCACCATCATTCATCATGACATGATACACTAGCACCATATCATCATTCCGCATAACATCGTATCATTATCCTAATAACATAGGATTTCTCATACAGGGTATGCTAGTATCATATCATCATAACATCCTAGCACCATGCACATGTCATGCTAGCAGCACGTCATCATATCATTCATCATGGCAACATAAACACATTTTGCTAGCATGTAATTATCATAACATCATACTTTCATCATAGCATACCTAGGATTTCATTACCACATAACATCCATATTTATCATCGTAGCCTGATATCATTCAGGTTATCATCATAACTTACTAACATGCATTCATCATTCTTAGCATACTTTCATGCAATAGTCATATTAGTACCTTAACATGCATACATAGTCAGTGCATACCGTCATTCATTCATTATCATCATAGGCACATAACATCATAGACATAACCATAAGCATGTATGCCAGCCCAAAACATTAAACATAGAATAGGGCGTCTAGAACTCACCTGATGATGGCTCCTTATCTTCTTAACCGAACTCCTTAATTAAGACCTGGGAACCTACATCCGTTACATCATCTCATTACATTACGTTACGTTCTTTGGACCTAGAAAATATTCTAAGTCCCCATAGCCTACTAGTTCCCCCTGCTGAACCCAAGTCCTCGACACTTAGCTAAGTGTTCGAAACCCTTGAAATCCATTAAGTCCTCATGTACACGAAATCCATGAGTACACGAAACACCCAAAGTACACGAAACCTGATGTACTCGAACTGTTATGTGTATTCGAACTAGGGTACACGAAAGTACCGTATTCGAACTTCTTGTACTCGAAATGCTCTACTCGAAATGACCATACTCGAAATTCTAAGTATGATTTCGAGTACCCTTTGTGCAGGATTTCGTATACTCGTTACTGTTGTCTTTAAACATCTCAGAAATTCATCTAAGACCTTGGGGAGCTAGTTCTAGGTTCCTTATGTTGTTACCAACGTATTGGAACCTCAAAGTTATGAACTTTATGCATAAAGGTGTGAGCTTTATGCATAAGTTCACCCTTTGTTTAACCATCCTAACTTTTGTATAAAAATCCAGCTTTCTATACATGAATCACTTACTTGAAGGTAGCTGATCCTCCTGGTAGAATCCCGTGCGTTTCCTACTTCGTTTGGTCGATCAAAGTTTGATTCTTGAAATTCTTGGACTTAAACTTCGTGTACTCGAGAGCAGATGAGCTTCCAGCCAAAGGTTCACACATTTCCCAAGGCACTACTATTTATAGGCAAGGCTGGTACTCGAAACCTGAGTACACGAAATTCAGTGTACTCGAAATTAGTGTACTCGAAACTGGAGTACTCGAAATTTTACTAGTTCGAGTACACGATCTGTAATCCTCGCCTTGGTTATTTTTCGTCTCTTTTCCTACAAGTTAATTGTTCGTCACGCATTCGTAAGTCCAAGTAACTTGTATTAGAAATTTGGGATGTTACAGTAAGACAGACTGTTGGCCCTCGCGTCTTGAGATTGGTCAAGCCCTACTAGTCATCAGTGTTCTTCGTTGTCAGACATCGTAAGACCGACTGTTGGCCATCGTGTCTTAACATTGGTCAAGCCTTACTAGTCATCAGTTCTCTTTGTTGTCAGGATCATGTAAGGTTGACTGATTGGCCGACGAGTCTTGACAGTGGTCAAGCCATACTAGTCATTCAGTGATCTTCTTGATGCCTCCATGGGTATGACGAGTGAGTAGAGTGATTTTGGTCTCTTCTAGCTGACTTTGTGTCTTCTTGAGGATTCCTCTATCAAAACACGTCACGAGTCATATTTAGGACCGTTATGGATGGATGCTAAATTTCTTAGGGTGTTCAGCTGTCCATAATGGTGCCTCTCAAATTTGATACTCAAAGGCTACTTTGTGCGTGTTGAAGGGTAGGTAAGACGCTTAATTATCATTAGCATCAATGTCCTATGTGGCTTAGTATGTGGTGGGACGGCGTCTGGGCGGGTTGTAGGCTCGACTCAGGGGTATGCCCTATATATAAGCATACCGAGCTGGATGATACATGTGATGTTAATGAGATTAAGGTTGTTACCGGAGGGATTTGGGAATGCTATTGGGTTGAACTCATAAACTTTTAAACATGATGCTTGAAACTACGATGGATTTAAATAGTAGGTAAAATGCTTAATTATCATTAACAACAATGTCCTATGTGGCTTAGTATGTGGTGGGACGGCGTCTGGGCGGGTTGTAGGCTCGACTCAGGGGTATGCCCTATATATAAGCATACCGAGTTGGATGATACAGGTGTTGTTAATGAGGTTGAGGTTTTACCGAGAGGGTTTGCAAAACTATTTTTCAAATACTAAAACTCTATGAACTCACCAACCATTATGTTGACTTTATTTTTCTTACATGCTTTCTCAGGTGATGTATAGGATTAAACTAAGGCTAAGGAATGCATGCTAGGATGCCCAGTTAGAGGACCTAGTATATTTTGTAAAGCACATATTTTGATGAACGTTGTGAAGCTATTTTGATATCTTGTTCCAATACAAGATAGAAAACACTTGACTCTTTTGATAGATTTACTTAGTTAAATTACTAAACATTGATATTGTAATTTAACTTTGTAATCCTAGTATCATGCTTTATTGTGCTTTAGTTATTCTTAACATTGATGCTATGCAAACAATTTGATCATCATGATTATCACTCACGATATCGCACCCTGGGAACCTTCTGCCCGACGGGGACTCCGATCCAACCCCGTCGGCTCAGGGTGTGACACAATCTTAAACACTTAAATTTTTGATTAATCATTAGATTATAGCTAATGACTTATTTTTGATCCAAGGGTTCACATATGAGCCAAATCCTATATATATATATTGTCACACCCCACCTCTCGTCACCTGTTGATGATGTCACTGATCACACTAAGAAGGTTGCGTAAGCATAGTGGTGATGTCTCAGAGATGGTGTAACATCAGTGACGGAATCGTACCGGAACAGTGCTCGCAACAGTAGCATGAACAGTAATCAGGTACAACTTTTATGCATTTCAGTGTATATTCATATTCATATCATATACTGTTATCATTTCATGTAACAAACAGTGAATTCAAAATCATTTCAGAGAAACCAAATTCAGAAAACATGGTTCATCAGTCGGATAAATATCTGGCAACACAGAACCATCACGTGATTATGTGTTAGGATTATATTATGTATAAACGTATGTGAGGCTTTACAGAACAAAACAACACGGATTTCATTATGGAAATGCTAAATCGACGGATTATTCGTATAGATGACGATCTGTACGAATATATCTGAAGGTTTAACATTCTGAATAATATCCGATAATTAGAAAACAATATTGAAAAGTATAGTTATTGTCGTGTTCGTACGGGTGACGATTCGAACGAATACGCGCAACTACTGTACGATTCGATTTTAAACAGTAAATCTAATATTTTTGAAAATTTAAAATAAACAAAAGATATTTAGTTAATTTACTAGGAATAACCACCTAAAATAATTTCGTAAATCTTATTTTTTTTAAATCCTAGTCGTTTTACTATGAAGAAACCGATAATTTACTCGAAACCGAACGAAACCGAATCACCGGGTGTCTTGAAGCATTAAAGAGGGTCATTTAATGCACAACCACCACTCACCTATCTCCTCTCTCTCACTAAAACCATTCCTCTCTCTCTCTATAATTCTCTCTAAACTTCTCTCTAAGATTTCGTGCTCGTCTCTCATCGGATTCAAGAGTTCTTGGTGTCAAAACGATCACCACGCAACGTAGATCAAGGAAGTACAAGTTGTTCAAGCATCCATCCATAAAATTCGAGGTAAATCTCCAATTTTGTTTCGGTTTTTAGGGTGTGTCACGATCCTTTGTAGTATTGCTGTTCTAACCGATTCTAAGTGCTTAGAAACCTCGATATAAACCATTTTGAAACACTAGCAAACTCTAGGGACAGATCTTCTACGGTCCAGGATTAGAGAATGAAGAGGATGGATGCAGGTTCGTGATTAGCCTCCGTCGGCCGAACCTTTGGGAGCTTGGCCGAACCTTAAACCGCTGAACATGTGGAGACGAACCTGCATGAACATTGTTTCAGCCGAACCCTAGCCGAACCTCCTATGGTTGGGCGAAACTTCGACCAATGAACCAGGAAATAACGAACCCAGGACAACCGAAGACCATGAAGGCAAACCCTCCATCCCCGAACCCTAGGCGACCAACATTCAGCCTAACCCTGTTTGCGCACGAACCTGTAACGGCTCAGCCAAACCATTAAGCTCCACGAACCCTCGTTGCATGGCCATGAACCACGAACCATGAAAACCTACTAGCAGTTGAACCTTAGCCTTAGTTCTGAGCCGAACCATTAGGACCAACCTCTAATCAGATGGCAGCGAACCGGGGATATGTTCCTTGCTTTAGCCGAACCTAACCCTTTTGTACACAGGTTCGCTGATCCAACGTGTATGGAATTAAAATTTCTTATGAATAAGGTGATATTAAGAGATGAGATGCATGGGAGAATATAGAGTGCTGTATGGGGGTGAGACTTAGGGTTCTTTCTATGAAAATTGATTTGGATTAGTTATGGGTGTGAGTGCATGGAGCAAATTAGTAAGGTCTTATAATATCTTCATATAAAATTGATAGATATAAATAATCATGTAGATGCTAATATCTGCAAAGTTAACTTGACATTTTGGGAAAAGTTGACATTAAATCATGTAGTTTAAAAACAAAGGCCTAAAGGTGGGGTGTTGGGTTAATTATTAACACTAACCTAGGAAAAACATTAATATGGATAGTTAACCTAAATGAATTGGTTATCTATGTCATATTGGTCAATGATTTCGAGTTATAATCAATGGATAATCAAAGGCTATAAAGGGGCCTAAGTGGGCCCAATGGGCTAACTCAAGCCCATCCTACGTTGAATGTAATTTAAATAAAGTTTATAATATTTAATTAAAGAAAATGATTTATAAACTTAAGTGAGCTAAAAGTAAATGATTCTTGAATTAATATGTTAATTAAAGTAAAGATTAATGTGAAACATGTTACTTAAGATTGATATGATTAATCATGGGATTCGGGTAGCAAATGGTAATTGAGCTAGATCAGTTAGATGTAGTCTTAGAAGTACACTAGTACACAGGACACTTAGTTGCACACCGAGACCAAACCCTAGATACGACGGCTAATACGTATACTTACCGTATTCGAATTCTTTTAAAACAACTCAGGAACTGAAGAAACCTAAGCAACAACAACGATCATGCATTTTGTGATAGATCATTTGCCTAGCGACACAGGTGAGTTCATTGCCCCGTTTTTAAACATTTTTGTTTTAAAACGCGGGGCTGAGAAGCATGCGTAAACTGTTTTAGTTAAATTGTTTACATAAATGCTTTTATTCATTATATGTTATATCTTGATGCTTGTTGATACTCCTAGACTCTTGTCTAGGTAATTACTATGCAGAACTAACTATCAAGTTAATTAAATTACTCTCATGAGTAATACTTTAATTCTAAGACTTTAAACAAACCCTTAGTCCATCAAGCTCAAGTTCAAGAATCTAAATTCAAAGTGAAATCAAAAGAATTAAAGCTAAAGATCATGTTCAAAGAAACCTAATTCAGTGTGTGATCTGAAAACAAAGGATCCTAATTAAGAATCAATTATCATTGTGAAATCATGGGAATTCTAAAGATCAAAATCAAGAGACTCAAGGAATCAGAAATCATAAATGTGTGTGAATCAATGAAATAATGAGATCATTAAGATCTAATGAAATCATTAATACTTGAGTTAAGGTGGATGTCAGTTGTATAGAAATCAAGACCACGTGTAACACACATAAAGTCCCGGCATAAATAGTAGACTCTTGTAGTCAAGCTATATGGGCAATAACGTGAACTATCAAATGAAATCAAAATCAAAATCAAGAGAATCAAAGAGATCGAAAGGATATCCGTAAAGTCTCGGCATGTACAGTAGACCAGTGGGTCAAGCTGATATGGGCATCATTAAAATCCTGGGACACATAGGTAGACTCCTTGTGAGTCATGCCTGATATGGGTCACGTGTGAGAGGGTACAACTTGGACAACCACCAACAACTAAATCTAATTGATTGAGTCAAATAAGGCCCAATCATCATGTCTTAGTTGTATTTAAATGCTTATTTATTTATTTAATTAAACATTTAATATTATATTCCTATAATTGATTTTGGGAAATCATGTATTCATGATGAACTCAATATATCAAGGGCAAATCTATTTGTGGGGATCAGAATCTAAATTGAAAGTGAATGGAGTGAAACGCTTAATTATCATTAACAACAATATGTTAAGCAGTCCGGTTTGTGGTGGGATGTTGGCTGGGGCTTGTTCCCCTACATATGCCCTATATATAAGCATATTTGATTGGATAGCATAGGTGGTTGTTAATGAGGTTAAGGTTGTCATTTCGGGGAATCAAGGTAAACGTTTTCAGGGTAATCAAAAACTAAGAATCAAAGGTTATGGGATCAAATGTATGGGTTGAAATTCTTAATTATCACCAGGAACAATATATCGTGTGGTTTGGTATGTGGTGGGATGTTGGCTGGGGCTTGTTCCCCTATATATGCCCTATATATAAGCATACTGAATTGGATGATATAGGTGGTTAATGGTGAGGTTAAGGTTGTCATTCAGGTTATTCAAATTCATTTTTATAAAACTATATGAACTCACCAACCGTGTGTTGACTTTATTTTTGCATGACTTCTCAGGTGAGGAACAGGTCAACTGAAGAGTTATCACTTTTTGGACTAGGTTATCAGATAGAAGACCTAGCTTTTGGACCTGCATACTTTTGGACATCATTACACAATTGTTTTGTATATCTTGTACAGATACAAGATAGAATATATATGATGTGATAGTAGATTTACATTGTTAAATTATAAACTTAACTGATGTAATTTAACTTTGTAATTCTATTTTATTTTAGCAGTTTCTCATTTATGTATCATGTACAATGTAAACAATCTGATCATTTCGATTATCACTCACGATATCGCGCCCCTGGAACCTTCCGCCCGACGGGGACTCCGATCCAACCCCGCCGGCTCGGGGTGTGACAGATGGGATGCAACACACTTGATCCGGTATCACAATGCACAGATTAACTTAAAGATAACATATTACAAGGTTTTGTCATCACAACCAATATTACAGTTTACAACTAAGTTTATTACACAAGCCAAATTATTTAATTACAAGTGTCTAAATGTGTAACCTCGCCGATGCTCACTGTCTACATGTAAAAGATTTGAGTTTGGAAAGGTCAGAACAAAGCTGGTGAGTTCGTAATGTTTAAGTTAAACAATATGATATGATATGCAAGTTTTCGATATATAGAGGTCTACGACGATTATCAGCATAACTCTTTTGATGATCGCGAGCAGCTTTAATTCGTTCTTGAATCAGTGTGATCTTATCGGTAGTTTCTTGAATGAATTATGGGCCAATGATTTGATTTTACCTACCTCCGACCAACAGATTGGTGATCTACACTTACGTCCATAAAGTGCTTTAAATGGAGCGCATTGAATACTGGTATGGTAGCTGTTATTGTATGAGAATTCAACAAGAGGAAGGTGAATATCCCAACTACCTCCAAAATCAATCACACAGCTTCTAAGCATGTCCTCAAGTGTTTGATTTGTTCGCTCGGTTTGCCCATCCGTTTGTGGATGATAAGCTGTGGTCATATTGATTTGTGTGCCCAGAGCATTTTGAAGAGCTTGCCAAAACCGTGACATAGATCGACTATCTCTATCTGAAATGATGGAGACTGGTACTCCATGTCGAGATACAATCTCATTGACATAGATTTTAGGCATTCGATCCATAGAGTAATCTTCTTGAATTGGTTAAGGCGATCAACGATAACCCATATAGAGTCATGATTAAGTAATGTTCTGGGTAATTTAGTGTTGAAACCCATAGAGATCTGATCCTATTTCCACATGGGAATCTCAAGTTGTTGTAGTAACCCAGAAGGTCGTTGATGTTCAGTCTTAACTTTGAGACATGTTAAACATCGATCCACGTATTCAGATATATGTTTCTTCATTCCAGGCCACTAGTAAAAATCTCTAAGATCTTTATACATTTTATCAGCACCTGGATGAATGGAATCCCTGGATTTGTGCGCCTCATCCAAGATGATTGTTCTGATGTTACCAAATAAAGGAATCCATATTCGGCTTTTGAAATATAGCACTCCATAGTTTTGGTTTCGTGTTGTTTGACTAATCCTCTTAGTTCCTCAGCTGGGTAATTGGTTGCTTGTAGAGCTTGTTGCTAAGCTCCTCTAATCTGAGGAATTAGACTGCTTTGAATAGTCATTCCTAACGCTTTCACATGTAAGGTTTGACTCGTTCCTTGCGACTCAAGGCATCGGCTACGACGTTTGCCTTACCAGGGTGATAACGAATTTCACAGTTATAATCGTTCAGAATTTCTACCCATCACCTTTGTCGCATGTTCAACATTTTCTGATCCAGAATGTGTTGAAGACTTTTGTGATCAGTGTATATGATACACTTGGTTCCGTATAGATAGTGTCTCCAAATTTTGAGTGCAAACACCACTGCACCAAGTTCTAGATCATGAGTGGAATAGTTCTTCTCGTATTTTCAACTGTCGAGAAGCATAAGCAATTACCTTGACGTTCTGCATTAACACGCACCCAAGACCCTGACGAGAAGTATCATAGTATACTGTGAAGTTGTTAGTACCTTCCGGTAATGCGAGTATAGGTGCATTGCAGAGTTTTTGTTTCAACAGTTGGAATGCATCCTCCTGTTGAGAACCCCATATAAACGGTTGATTTTTTTGTGTCAACATTGTTAGTGGCAAGGCTATTTTTTAGAAATTCTTAATGAATCGGCGAAAATAACCTGCCAGTCCTAAGAATTGACGTATTTCAGTTGGGGTTCGTGGTGTCTCCCATTGTTTCACAACCTTAATCTTACTAGGATCCACTTGAATACCGTTCTCATTCACTACATGTCCAAGAAATTGAACTTCCCGTAACCAAAATTCACACTTGGAGAATTTAGCATATAGTTTCTCACGTGCCAAAAGTTCTAAGATTAGTTTCAAGTGTTGAGCATGTTCCTGCTGGATTCGGGAGTAAATGGGAATATCGTTAATAAACACAATCACAAACTTATCCAAATAAGGTCTACACACTGGATTCATTAGATCCATGAAAACTGCAGGTGCATTTGTTAATCCAAACGACATCACTAAAAACTTGTAATGTCTGTAACAGCAACTGAAAGCAGTTTTAGGAACATCATCATCATGAATTCGTAACTGATTATATCCAGATTTTAAATTGATTTTTTGAGAAATAAGTAGCACCTTGTAATTGATCGAATATATCATCAATACATGGTAATGGATAACGGTTCTTGATTGTTAATTTATTGAGCTCCATGTAGTCAATACACATCCTGAAAGAACCATCTTTCTTTTTCATAAAAAGAATTGGTGCTCCCCACGGTGAGAAACTATGTCTGATAAAACCTTTGTCTAATAATTCCTACAGTTGACCTGAAAGCTCTTGGATCTCTAAGGGTGCTAATCGATAAGGAGCTTTAGCTATAGGTGCTGCACCTGGAATTAGATCAATTCGGAATTCAACTTGTCTCACTAGGGGTAATCCTGATATATCCTTAGAAAAAAACTTTAGGAAAATCTTTGACTACTGGAATATATTCGATACGATTTTGTGGAAAACAGTTTTCCGTCACATGTGCTAGAAAGGCATGACAACCTTTCCGTAAGAATTTCTAAGTTTGCATGCAAGAAATGATACCAAGTTTTCTACCAGCCCGTTCTCCTTGAACTACCGGTGTATTACCATAAGGTAATGGAATACGGATCTCCTTATGTTGACACACAACTTCTGCTTGATTCTCAGAAAGCCAATCCATAGCAATTACAACATCAAAACTTTAAAGTTCAATGGGAATTAGATTGATATTGAAAAGGTGATCATTCAGATTCAAGGAACATTCTTGAATGACACTGTTAGTTTTGATTAACTTGTCATTAGCTAGTTCAACGACATAAGGAGTTTCTAGATCTACTGTAGGCAATGAAAGTAATGATGCAAATTCAGGAGAGATAAAACTCTTATATGCCCTTATATCAAACATAACTGATGCGTATAGATTATTGAGAAGAAACATACCAGTGACAATGTTTGCATCACGTCTTGCCTCTATTGCACCAATCTGGAAAGCTCTCCCCTAGCTTCATTCCCTTGATTGGTGTTGTTGTTGTTCGGACAGTTTCTCATGAAATGGTCGGGACTTCCACACTTGAAGTACGACCGGTTTGTTTGAGTGGTTTGTGGTGGTGCTTGGTTTGGTTGATAAGTAGGCAAGTTACAGCATCTGGTGTAGTGTCCGACTTGATTACAGTTTGCACAAACAGGACAGGGTCCTGTGTGATGAAATGGACACCTGTTAGTGTAAGCTTTCCTCTCGGGAATAGCCACACCATAGTTTTTCACTATTGGTTTGCTCTGGCTAGTCTCAGCTGGAGCTTTGATTTTGGTTTTGCCAAACCACTTTTGTTTGGTACCCTTCGTAGCACCCGAGGTACCGACATCACTACGGATCACTGTCGTATGAGTTTTTGTGGTCAAAGTACCACTCCTTACCGCCTCATCGGTAAGCTTAGTGGTTAACAGAATTGTACGTTTGAGAGTGGTTGGTTCAGCTGCAGTTACCATTCCCCAAATTTGGAGATCCAAACCTTTGATATACTTCTCAATCAAAGCTGCTTCCGTAGGAAACATATTGGGAAGTAAGCAAGTGAGTTCATGAAAGCGATCGGTATGAGTTAAGCAATGAGCACCGACCATCGAGTGATTCCAGAATTCTCTTGGAGTTTTTGAATTTCAATAATTGGGCAGTACTCTAACATAATCAGAGTTTAAAATTCATTCCAGCCCATCGAGTAGACTGTAGCTGAGCCCAAAGTTTTTCCCTGGGTATTCCACCAGGTTAAAGTTGAGTCTTTCAGAGAACAAGCAGCAAAGCCAAACATCGGCTGATTTTGAGTTTGGTTTCCATTTCCTCAATCCACTTCAAAAGTCCAGCCGCTCCTTTGTTACCTGTTAAAGTAGGAGGGTTGCAAGAAGCAAAGTACTCGTAAGCACATCCTTGTTGTGGTGGATCAGGAACAGTTGTTTTCATTGTTGTTGTACCGGTGGTATGATGAGTTTCTGCGTGGCCACCAATAGCATTGTGTTCAGTGTGATCATGCTTTCCACCAGAACCAGAAGTGACATGTAGTTGATGTTGGGTCAAAACATCCCAAGTAGATAGATGTTCTTTAACAATTCGTGCTATCATTGCTTCATTTAGTTCAGATCCACTTGCAGTCGCAGGTGGAACTGTATTTGTTTCCATGTTTTCGAGTGGAACCATGTTTGTTTCCAGATTAATATGCGGATCCGGATTAGATTCTATATTTACAGGTGGTACTTGATTCAATCAAGGGTTAGTAACATTCTTGGCAGCTTTCTTAGCTGGTCGACCTCGTTTTGGAGCCATTGTTATGCTCACATTCAGACAAACTCAGGTCAGTTCAAGAATATTAAAGGTATAACTACATAAATTCAACCATATTCAGTTATACTGAAAAATTTATGTAGAAATGTGATTATAAGAAACATAGTATAACTACATTGATATAACCCAGATATGTTTTCAGCACACAGTAATCGTATAGATGTTTGTAGTTATACTCAGTCCTATTGTCTCAAAAATATGTTATAGTATCACACAGCACACGGCATTGTGACACCGATACAGATGTGTTATTTTTCACACTAGATACAACATCACCCATGATTTGATATGTTATCACACATGTTTTTGATATATTGTCATATATGACTTCGATATGTTACCACACAGGATTTTGATACATTGTCACACAGACAATTGTAATGATATCACACAAGATTTTGATATGTTGCCACACAGGACTTTGATACGTGTCACACAGACAATTGAAATGATACCACACAGGATTTTGATATGTTGCCACACATGACTTTGATACGTGTCACACAGACAATTGAAAGGATACCACACAGGATTTTGATATGTTGCCACACAGGACTTTGATACGTGTCACACAGACAATTGAAATGATACCACACAGGATTTTGATATTTTGCCACACAGGACTTTGATACGTGTCACACAGACAATTGAAATGATACCACACACACATTCACACACCTACAGAAATAACCATTTTATTACTAAGATATCAGTTTTATACAACCACAGAGTTTCGATACAAAGAGAACTGCAATACAACCCATTCTAGCATTAACCTAACCACACAGGATCTATCTCACATGTCAAAAGTATCCACAAAAACCACACTCTCAACCTATCCGATTATAACCGATGGTATTCACAATAAAAATCCCAAAATAACCGCACCCCGATCATACCTACCATAAGAAATATGGAAAGCAAGCTATCACAATGGCTATAGTTGCCAGTACTATAGCCAATCCTAACAATCTCGCCTCCAAACTCAGCATCCTCACACCCTCCATCATCTCTCTCACCGTACCAACTCTCACCTCACAACCTCAACATGTTGCCAAGATGCAGCAATCATCACATGCATCATAGTCTGCCTCATCCTATCCTCCATAATCGTTCTCCAGGCCCGAGTGCTTGCCTCTAACACCTCAAACTGCTCTACTAGACTCTAGTGAGCTGCACGTGTCTCAGTAAAGGTGGTACGAGTCTCCTGCAGAGATCCATAAGACTATCTCTACTCAAGTCGTGCACCCTGCAAGTCCAAAGTGACCTGCTGTAGCTGAGCTCGGATCTCAGCCTGTCGTGAGGACTCAACCACCTTGTGTGTGGAGCCCGAAAAATCTATAGGGGAAGCTGGTGCCTAGGTGGTAACTCTGTGGTCTTGTGGGTTTGTCCCCACATCATCCTAATCCCAGTATAGACCGGGACTCTCTGGGGTGATGGGCTTGTAGCACGTTTGTGAGTGGAGGTATCATGATCAGATACCTATGGATGTGGTGGTGGTGTGCGTGGTACATGAGGTGGTGTATGTGGTATCAGTGGTGGTGTGTGCGAAATCTTAGGTACTGCTAGGGATGTTAAAGAAGATTTTTTTGACGGATCTGAGTCAGAACTCGAGCTGGGACTCGGCGTGTCATCTAGAATCACATATGGGATTTGCCGGTATATATAGCGATCACATGGGTTAACCATCGCTGTACAAACAAAATGTTCAGATCAGTATCATGAAATGAATATTGAATAATAGTATTCAGCACAACCATGACATGATATCTCTTTCTATCTTAAAGCAACTATTCGACATTACTGTTATTATTGTTCTCCTTGTATTAAAATTTATTAGAACGCACACGTGTTGCAAATTTCAGTTGTGTTGGCCAGTCATAACTGTAATTCGTACCACCTGATTATTCTGGCTCAAATCAAAACAAATTTTGTTTGTTAATTAGGTTCGGTGCTCTCAGTTTCACTATATGAGCCTATAGTTATAGTCTAGGTCTCTAAGTCCACCTAAATTTCTATAACATGTGGCTCTGATACCACCCTGTCACACCCCCACCTCTCGTCACCTGTTGATGATGTCACTGATCATAATGAGAAGGTTGCGTAAGCATAGTGGTGATGTCTCAGAGATGTGGTGCAACTTACTTGATCCGGTATCACAACGCACAGATAAACTTAAAGATAACATATTACAAGGTTTCGTCATCACAACCAACATTACAGTTTACAACTAAGTTTACTACACAAGCCAAATTATTTAATTACAAGTTTCTAAATGTGTAACCTCGTCGATGCTCACTGTCTACCTGCAAAAGATTTGAGTTTGGAAAGGTCAGCACAAAGCTAATGAGTTCGTAATGTTTAAGTTAAACAATATGGTATGACATGCATGTTTTCGATATATAGAGTTCAAGACAACCATGGGATCCATATCTAGTTCCTTTCTGACACATTTACGTTTTACAAAGACACCACTTGTCGGTAATATCTTTATGACTTGTTATCTTAATTTCTGTCACTAACATTAAGAAAGTGTTTTGGAAACATGTAACAAACATTCACGGCAAAGAGAGTTGCAAGCTCCTAGCAAATGGGTTGTCAGCCGATAGTACTATCATTGTTCACCAGTTCGGCCCCACATGGGTTCACTAGATACAGTTTCGAGTGATAAGGACTTTTTGATACTATGATAAAGAGCTAACGGCAAACTCCCATGAAATCTTTCAAAAATCACATGAAATCACACAGATAACAGTGATACATATCATATGTTCAAGAAATGTTTCATAGTAATTCCCCAATGTTTATAAAATATTAAAAAGAAAAGGGCTGTACGAAACTCACCTGAAGTCTCACTGATAGCATAATATCACACAAACTGGTAATAATAGTGTGATTCTGCATTAGTTTATGTTTAATAAGTTATTTATGTTTTAACTTACTGATTATGTCTTTCTGAACGTCCAATGTCAATGACATTGCATTGAAAATCATCAACTGATATTAAGTATTTAATTAGTTGATTTAACGTAATATCATACAATGTATGATAATGTAGGAACTTATACTGATTCAGGTTCCTAACACAAGATTGATGACACGTTCGATTAATCAAAATATTCTCAGATTAAGCAAATAGGTACTGTTGTTGATTATATTACTGAAACAGTTTCTAGATATATTTATGGCTTACGAATGGTCGATCCTTGTTACTGATTACCCAGATACTATGAAACATCATAATGTGACATTGGTTTTATTAGAATGAATCCATATATATGTGTGTGTGTGGAATTAATAAAATGAAAACCCCGTTTTAGCGTGAAAACCGTGAAAACTAGGCAAAAATTATGTAAAAAAACATTATTTTGTTTACAAGTTTTTAACAATATTGGGCGCATTTTTATAAAAAAAAAATCAAAAAAACGCTCACCAGATATTCTTTTTTAAAAAAATATTTTATAAACCCATTTAAAACATACGTAACGCTGCGTCAAATTTAACAAAATTTTTTTACGTTTTATTACGTATATTTTACATTGTTTTATAAAATATTTTTTTAAAAAAATCTGGACGGTGCTTTTTTTATTTTTTTATAAAAATGTGCCCAATAGTGTTACAAACCTGTAAAAAACTTCAAAAAAAAAAGATTTTTTACGTGATTTTTGCTTACTTTTCACGGTTTTCACATGAAGAAGTGGTTTTCAAATTATCCTTTCCGTATATATATATATATATATATATAGTGTAATGTTTAAATAATAATTCACTCTTAAAACATTAACTTGGATTACTTTGACAAAATGAAGTCAAATCTTGTACTTTTTTTAATATCATTGTAAGACATGTACAAAACTTTCTTCTGTAACAGTTTTAGGCCTAAAACTTACAACGATATTACGTCTCAAACGGTGATGAATTTTCACAAACTCATAAAAGAAGAAAGTGTTGTAGATGTCTTACAATGATGTTAAAAAAAATCCAAGATTTGGCTTCATCTCGACGGGTTATTTCGGGTTAATGCTTTAGAAGTGGGTTATTATTTGAACACTTATACACACACACACACACACACACACATATATGTGGAAGGGTTCAATTCTTAACATTTATTGCGATAACCAAATAAATACAATTTATTACTTTGGGACACACATTAAAATAAATATAACGGTGGAAGGTTTTTTCTTTTTTAATTAATATAAATGGAACCCACATTAATTAAAGAAGAAGAAAAAACCTACAACTTTTGATTTACTTTAATGTGGGACCCAAAGTAAAAAGATGCATTTATTCGATTATCGTAATAAGGAAAGGTTAACAATTGATCAATTCCATATATATATATATATATATATATTCATCTGATTACCGGTTCATCGAATTTTTTATGATTTATTGTAGTTATTACATTACCGGATTAAAGTAGCTAACGGTTCAATGTTATTAACACAGTTTTAACATGTAACACCCCAAACTTTCTATACAAGTTATTTGAAATTTTGAATGCATGATGTATATTTAACTTGTATGAAAAAGGGATAAAGAGAATAAACTAAGTCAAGATCACGAAATGCAGTACTCGAACCCCACTTCGTGAATTTGATTTCACTAAGATTAAAGTACACAAACCCATTTCGTGAACTCCCTTTTTCATGAACTTCGCCTATATATATGTGTGCCTTGGGAAACGTGCACACCTTTGGCCGGAAGCACTCCATCTTATGTTGGTCTTGGGTGTGTTCTGATGCAAAGGGGGAAATTTATCGCTTATGCTTTATGTCAGTTGAAAGTTCATGAGGTTAACTATCATGTTCATGACTTGGACCTTGCGGCGGTTGTTTTGGCATTAAAGATATGGGGTCATTATCTTTATGGGGTGAAATGTACTATTTATACCGACAACAAGAGTTTGAAATATTTCTTCACTCAGAAGGAATTGAATATGAGACAGAGACGTTGGATGGAGTTACTCAAAGACTACGACTGCAAAATTCTCTGTCATCCGGGGAAAGCAAATGTAGTGGCGGACGCTTTGAGTAGGAAGGAGGAACCTTTACCCATTCGGGTAAACGCAATGAAAATCGTGATGACATCGGATTTGGTGAATAAATTAAAGCTGCTCAAACGGAAGCTTTAAAGGAGGAGAATTAGAAACGTGACAGAATTAAGGGGTTGAATTGGATGAGGATAGTCTAGGACTAAAGACAAGGTGGGGTCGGGTGTGGATACCTCCCACTTGTCCTTTAAAGACGGCTTTATTGGAAGAATATCATAAATCAAGATATTCGATTCATCCGAGAGGCACGAAGATGTATCGTGACTTGCAGGTTAACTATTGGTGGCCGGGGATGAAACGAAATATTGTTAAGTATGTCGGAAAATGCTTGACTTGTGCTCAAGTTAAGGCGGAGCATCAAAAGCCGTATGGTAAATTGCAGCCTTTGGAGATTCTGATGTGGAAGGGGGAGCATATTACAATGGACCTAATCACAAAGCTTCCTAAGACTAGGAATGGTTATGATACGATATGGGTCATCGTAGATCGGTTATCAAAGAGTGCTCACTTTATACCGATCAAGGAGACATATTATTCCAATAAGATGTTCGAAATTTATGTTAAGGAGGTGGTGGCTCGACATGGAGTGCCGGTGACTATTGTGTCTGATCGTGACACTCTGTTCACTTCTCATTTTTGGAAGAATTTTCAAGAGGAATTGGGCACGAAACTACTATTAAGCACGTCGTATCACCCTCAAACGGATGGTCAGAGTGAAAGAACCATTCAAACACTTGAGGATATGTTACGGGTGTGCATCATTGACTTTGGGGGAAGTTAGGATGATTATTTACCTTTGGCAGAGTTTTCTTATAATAATAGTTATCATTCCGGTCTTGGAATGCATCCTTTTGAGGTTTTGTATGGGAGAAAATGTAAAACTCCCGTGTGTTGGGGAGAAGTGGGACCAAGAGAACTCGCCAGCAAAAAGGTGGTAAAGGTGACGAATGAAAGGATCGATCAGATACGAGCTCATTTAAAGGCGGCACAAGACCGTCAGAAATTGTATGCAGATAAACGGAGGAGGCCGATTGAATTCCAACTAGGAAACTTTGTGTTGCTAAAGGTTTCTCCTTGGAAGGGTGTGATTCATTTTCGTAAGCGTGGGAAGCTTAGTCCGCGGTTTATTGGACCATTCAAGATTATTGCTCAGATTGGCGAGGTTGCGTATCGCTTAGAGCTACTGGAGGAGTTGAGTGGAATCCACAATACATTCCACGTGTCTTATTTGCGAAAGTGCTTGGCGGACGAATCGGCTTATGTGCTGATGGAGGATTTGATGATTGATGATAAACTCAATTATATTGTGAAACCGGTGGCTATCTTGGATTGAAAAGTCAAGCAACTTCGGAATAAGACGATTAACCAAGTATTGGTGCAATGGCAGAACAGACGGAGATCTGATGCTACATGGGAGTCGGATGATGAAATGCGGAAATTTTATCCATTTCTTTTTGAGATGTAACGAGGTTTCGGGGACGAAACCTTTGTAAGGAGGGGAGAATTTGTAACGACCAATTTTGGGAAAGTATTATAAATAAAATATAATTGGTGTATAATTATGTTTTATTTTAAATTGATGGGTAATCTATTTATATTTCAATTTTCTTGAAATTTATGATGAATGTTAACTAACTTAACTTGGTTTATAACTAGTTAGAATTAAGTTAGTAATAGAGGGACTAAAGGGTAATTTGTTGGAACTTAATTAAAAGGGGGGTTTAATATTGACTTTGGTCAATATACACACACTTCATGTGTGTATGTGTGTGTTAGGGACGTTCTAGGCAAGAAGAAGAAAAGGAAGAACTTCAATCTTCAAAAATTGAAGACCCAAATCAACAAGGATTGCTCATGCAATCATAGATTGGAGGTGTTCTTGCTTCATACAACATCTAGGTAAGAAGTTTTGGGTGATTTGATGAGATTTTCGTGGGTCTCATATGGGATATGAGTAGGGTGAGGTGAAATCCAAAATTGGGGGTTTTGATAGTGTTAGATGTTGTTATTCATAGTGATAATCATCTACAAATATCTTTTTGCTTGTTTTCTTTCATGGTGATGCAACTTAATATATGGGTGTTCTTGATGTTCATGGGGTATATGAACATGATGGTTAATTTGGTGTTCAAAATGTTAGAAGTGATGTTTTATGAAGTTTTTATTACTATAAATTTGTTGATGGAGAGTGAGAAATCATTTTGAACTAAAAATTGGAGTTCGATAGAAGTGTTATGGATTAATGATTATATGTGGTTAATTAGGTGCACATAAGGTGTTTGATAAAATGACCAATTGAGAGTTTTAACTTAAAAATGAGTTTTAAGTTTATTGGTGAGGTGAAATAAGTTCTATAAATGATAAATGGTGAATTTAGGTGACAATTGATCAATTGGGAATAAATTGGATTGAAAATAGAGAAGATGGGTCAAATGGTGTAATTTGACTAGTTATAGTCAACCTTTGTATTAAAACCTATTAGTTGTGATAATAGGAAGCAATAGTGGAGGTGTTAGTGGAAATCAACGACCCGGAAAAGAGATTTTGGTAGTGGATAATCCTTCGGGACAATGTAAGTCTCCCACCTATTATACTTGATATGATTGAATGGTGCAATGCACATATATGTATATATGTATATAAATGTATGTGAAATATACATGATGTTGTATTGGGTGAATTGGAGTTTAGATATTTGTTGTTTGTCAATAACATGAAATAGGTGTTATAGTCGCTAAGTTATTGTAATATAACATGTTTACATGTGGTAGGGAGGAATAAGGATGATTTTACAAGTGGTGTGAACTTCTTATTTGATGTTTGACTAAAAATGGTCAAACAATTCACAAGTGGTGTGAATTTGGAGTTGGGTTGAATCACAAGTGGTGTGATCTTCCCATGGTGAATCTGGTGTTTAAGTAAATCACAAGTGGTGTGATTGCTTACCTTGAGAATCCTTGGTGAAAAAGGAAGTCTCAAGGAAGTGGTGTGAATCATAACTTAAATATTGGTGGTTGTAGAGTTTAACACTTTAGTTGTGTTTTAAAGTGTTTTTTAATATGCATTTCATGTGATGAATATGTTTAAATTAATGTAACAAATGGAAATCCTTGGGGAAAAGGAAGTTCCATTAGCTTTGGGTGAAAATTTGTGTTGTTAATGGGTTTTGGTGTAAATGACCCGTTTAACAAATCGTTTGGTGATTAACTTAATTATAACACCAAATTATGTTTTGGAACATGGTAGTTATGTTTCAAAGGTGTTATGTGATTTATTTGGGAGAAACGGAAGGGTTGGTACGATCCGAGGTGGTTACGGGAGTGTAAAACGCGAAAAAAAGTGATATTTGGTATGTGCAGGGAGCATAAGCTCCGCTTTGGGCATAGCCTATGGCTGAATAGTTCTGTTAAAAATTACCATAGCCTGCGGTCAGGCCATAAGCTATGGTTGGAGGGTTCTGTTTAAAATGAACATAGCCTACGGTCAGGCCATAAGCTACGGTTGGAAGGTTCTGTTTAGAATGACCATAGGCTTCGGTCAGCCCATAAGCTACGGCTGGGGGTGTCCAAAATCACTCGTTTTAGTCGTTTAATCGCATTTTAGGATCTATTAACCTTCCGTTATGAACCAAAGAGTATACATAGGTGTTCTTACTTAGTTCTAACGAACTAATGGTGATTTAAATGTGGTGTTTTGTAGGTGAACGTAAAGGGTGATGGCGCGCGTGATCGGGAATAGTATGAAGGAACGGATCGAACCTGTTTTGATTGAAACCCAATAACTTTTGTGAATTGTTGTTGATGATGTGATTGGGTTTTCAAATGTAGAATTAACCTAACTTTATATGTTTTGGTGAAAACTTGGGTTATTTTGGATGATGAAAATGGATGTTTATTTTTAAAAAAAATCTGGGACCTATTTTGAAATGTTTTATTAAACACATGCTATGCGTGCGTGGGTGTTGGGACTTACAAGTTGGCATCAGAGCTAATGGTTTGAGGGATTCAGAGTGTAACACCCCGACCGGCGGCGGAATCGTCGGGATGCCACGAGGGATGTGTAGATTGTTCAAAAGCTCATGGGCATCTAAATCAAATCATCATATATCATTCAATCAACCAAAATAATTACACAAAAATCATGTTCATCATGAATTAAGTACATCAATTACACAAAAGAATTAGCTAACTAACTAAACTCTAATCGCTAGAATTTTAGTTAACTTTAGCTAAGTCCAAGACCCTATATGATGATGTCCAAAATAGAAGAGATCATCCTCTTCATCCTACTTGTCTCCATCACCTGAAACATGTAAGAAAATCAAGTGTCAACTACGAAGTAGTTGGTGAGTAATCATAAGTTTTTATACTTAAACGGTTTTATAAAATAAATTTAAAAGTTTAAGTTTAAAAATGGTTTTGTAAAAGGTTTAGATAAAATGAGTATAAATGCTTATGCTTTCCTAAGAAAATCCACAATAATACCTGTATGAGATAATCCAACCAATCTCCAACTCAACAATCAAACACATACACAAACCCATAATCACATATCAAATCAGTCATAATCAATCATAGATAATCATATTCAATAATAGGTAATCAAAGTCAATCATAGATAATCAAACCACAAACCAATCAACCAATATCAACATCAATATTCTCAAATAATGTTCGTGACTATACATGATCATTATGTAATTAACATAAGTTAAGAACATGATCCATGGAGTGGTAGCTAACCACGTGACAATACATGAATTCAAAGCAATTAACCCAAGTCAAAGGCAATGATTTCAAGGATGTGGAACCCATCCACGTGACAATACATGAAGTCAAAGCAATTAACCGAAGTTAAGAGCGATGATTCACGGAGTTTGTGACAATACATGTAATCTTTGTTACTGACCGAAGTCAATAACAATGTTTACACGGATATAAGTTAATAAGAGATAATCCATAATAAGTGGTAATTTTATATTGTGAATATCATATTGATAAACAGGTATTATCCTTGTGTTATCAAAATAATATTTAAATTGGTATACATGTTTCACCTCCGAGTTTTAAAAACAAAACAGTTTAAAGAAAGGGAGGTTATGAGAACTCACCTGAAGTCCTTAGTATCTGTGTTCTCGTATTATGCGCGCTCACCGTTGTCGTACTGATGTTGTATTCACAGTCCTGTGTTTGATTAAATGTTATCTAAAGTTATGATCCCTTATTTGATTGCTCTTTTTGAAATCTAAGTTGTTAATTGAGTTGGTGTAGTGAAAATGACTCATTCTTGTGATTTTCATAAGAATGGCTCATGCTAATGAGTTTTCACCCGAATGAGTCATTCTCCCGAATGAGTCCCGAATGAGTCAGTCGCCGAATGAGTCTCCCGAATGAGTCCCGAATGAGTCATTCTCCGAATGAGTCTCCCGAATGAGTCCTCCGAATGAGTCTCCCGAATGAGTCCCGAATGAGTCATTCGCCGAATGAGTCACCCGAATGACTCATTCTCCCGACTCATACTCCACTCATTCTCCCGACTCATACTCCACTCATTCTCCCGACTCATACTCCACTCATTCTCCCGACTCATACTCCACTCATTCTCCCGACTCATACTCCACTCATTCTCCCGACTCATACTCCACTCATTCTCCCGACTCATTCGGCCGAATGGCTCATACTCATGGGCCATTCGCCGGAACGGGTTTTCAGCCATGGGAGAAGATGATTTCGAGGTATAGTCGTATATATAGTCGTTTTGAGTGGGTTTAGATGAGTAAACTCATTTAGAAGGTGTATGGGTCGAAAAAGTGATGTTTTGAACCGGTTAAAGTTCGGTTTTTGTCGGGTTTGTAGAAAACCCTAAAAACCGAAACTTCTCTCTAAGATTTCGAGAGTTTGAGATGGAGATAGGGCCGATCCTTGGTACCTTTTTGTAGGGGATGTCGAGAGCTTCGATTTGGCGCAAGAATGAGGTGATTTGGTTGAGTTTTGAGTGAGTTATGGTAGAGAGAAGTTAGAGAGAGAAAGTGGTGACGGGTTGGGTTATTTAGAGAGAGAAAGTGTGTGTGTAAAGTGAAGAAGAAGGCTTCTTCTTCTTTAATAACCCGCGTATTTCCCGCGGGTTCGGTCTCGTTTTTATCGCGATAAAATATAATAAATGATCGGTTATGCTCGGTTTTTAACGAAAACATATTTAAACATAACATGTTTAAATAATTGGATTTCATTAATTAAAATGATTTAAATAATTTTATTTCGTAAAACGATTTCGTTTTGTTTTTACTAAATTAATTATTTTAAATAACTGATTTACTCGGTTTTGCTTTAGGTTGTGATTCCTAATAACCGTTTTCAGTTTTCATTTATTAATTTTAATATCGTTTGATATTATTTAATTATTTCGTCGAAACGCGTCACTCGCGTACGTATTCGTAAAGATCGTCACCTTTGCGAATTCGTCGCTCGTATCGTATTTCGATTCGATTTACGATTTATTGAATATCTTTTCAGAATATTATTCCTAATAATTATATTCGTGTGAATCGTCACTCACGCGAATACATTTATTAATTTTAATATCTGAATTAATATTCGTGTTTAGATAACGTTCGTAACCTCACCATCGCGTAATCAGTTCCATTATTTTATAAATTTTAATATTAAAATTCCCAAACCAAACCCCATGTTCATTTTTTTTCCGAACCAACAATCATCATTTTCAATAATATTACTGCGATGAACTCTCTGGTTCTGTTTAGTTGGGTTACAACTAAACTTCCCATGGTTTACGCGTATAATATGTGTTATAATCATGTATACCAGTAACAGTGATACTAATCAATAATATCAATAAATAATCCATTATCATTAATAATAATAAATCTTAGGTCGTAATAGTACAATCGTACGGATGTACGGATGTACGGACAACCTAAAGTACAGTGATGTTACAGTCTCCCCTAGTTAAAGGAATTTCGTCCCGAAATTCAACTTGGAGTGACCGTAGTAAATAATTGTGGGTACTTAAGCTTCATCTGATCTTCTCGCTCCCACGTGAATTCTGGACCCCGCTTCGATTCCCAACGTACTTTGACAATTGGAATTCTACTGCGTTTGAGTTGTTTAACCTCACGATCCATTATCTCTACTGGTTTTTCAACAAAATGCATGGTATCATCGATGCGAATGTCATCGAGTGATACCTGAAGATCCTGATCAGCTAAGCACTTCCTTAGATTGGACACGTGAAACGTCGGGTGCACATTACTAAGTTCAGGAGGAAGTTCCAATTTGTAGGCAACCTTCCCGATCCGTTCAAGGATCTTAAAAGGGCCAACGTAACGTGGAGCAAGCTTCCCTTTCTTTCCGAATCGAACAACGCCCTTCCAAGGCGACACTTTAAGCAATACCATATCTCCAACTTCAAACTCTAAAGGTTTCCTTCGTTTATCCGCGTAGCTCTTCTGTCGACTGTGAGAAGCTAACAGATTGTCGCGGATCTGGCGGATCTTGTCAGTCGTTTCCTGAATAATCTCAGGACCAGTAATCTGCGAGTCGCCGACTTCGGTCCAACAAATAGGTGACCGACATTTCCTGCCACAAAGAGCTTCAAACGGCGCCATACCAATGCTCGCGTGATAACTGTTGTTATACGAGAACTCGACCAATGGTAAATGGCTATCCCAGTTGCCACCAAAATCGATGACACACGCTCTCAACATGTCTTCCAATGTCTGGATCGTTCGCTCCGTTTGACCATCCGTTTGAGGATGATAAGCAGTGCTAAGATCCAGTCTTGTTCCAAAGGCTTCATGAAGTGATTCCCAAAATCGTGCCGTGAAACGAGCATCACGATCCGATATTATGCTTAAGGGAATACCATGTCGGCTAATGATCTCATCAATGTAGATACGCGCTAACTTCCGCACAGGGTATGTTTCGCGTATCGGCAAAAGTGAGCCGAATTGGTCAATCTATCAACAATTACCCAGATACTATCTTTACCGTTAGTAGTTCGTGGGAGTTTGGTAATAAAATCCATGGAAATATTCTCCCACTTCCACATCGGTATCTCTGGTTGTAATAACAATCCCGAAGGTCGCTGGTGTTCTGCCTTAACTTTAGCACAGTTAAGGCACTTAGACACGTACTCAGCAATATCCTTCTTCATTCCAGGCCACCAGTACAAGCTCCTAAGGTCTTGATACATCTTATCAGAGCCCGGATGGATTGAGTAGCGAGACTTATGAGCTTCATTCATAATCATCATCCTAAGATCACTCCTGTTCGGTATCCACAATCGATTCAAGTAATACATCAAACCATCATCCTTAGTTTCCAATAGTATCTCAGCCCCGCAAGACATCTCATTTTTCAGATTGTCCTGAGCTAGTGAAAGTTGTTGGGCTGTGAGAACATCATTACAGAGATTAGTGTGCACTCGGACACTATGAATCTGAACTTGACTTTTGCGACTAAGCGCATCTGCTACGACATTCGCCTTGCCAGGATGGTAGCGAATTTCGCAGTCATAATCATTTAACAGTTCAACCCATCTCCGTTGTCTCATATTAAGCTCCTTTTGATTGAGAATATGTTGCAAACTTTTATGATCAGTAAAGACTACACACTTAGTGCCATAAAGATAATGTCTCCATATCTTCAAAGCAAACACGACTGCACCAAGTTCCAAGTCGTGTGTAGTGTAGTTTTTCTCGTGAATCTTCAGCTGCCTTGATGCATAAGCCACAACCTTTCCCCGTTGCATGAGAACACAACCGAGACCTAGGTTAGATGCATCACAATAGACTACAAAATCATCATTTCCATCAGGCAGTGTCAAGACAGGAGCATCACAAAGTTTCTGCTTCAGAGTCTGAAATGCCTCTTCTTGCTTTGGTCCCCACTCATACGGCTTATTCTTCTGTGTCAAAGAAGTGAGAGGGACAGCAATCCGGGAGAAATTTGAAATGAACCGCCGATAGTAGCCGGCAAGTCCGAGAAACGATCGAATCTCCGTCGGTGTCTTCGGTGTACTCCAATTCTTCACCGCATCAATCTTTGCAGGATCCACGTGAACACCATATTCGTTGACTATGTGCCCCAAGAATTGAACTTCCTTAAGCCAAAATTCACATTTAGAGAATTTGGCATACAGTCGCTCTTCTCTCAGAATCTTCAAAACCAACTTAAGGTGTTTCTCGTGTTCCTCCTTGGTCTTTGAGTAGATCAGAATATCATCAATGAATACAATCACAAATTTATCCAAGTATGGCCTGCAAACACGGTTCATGAGATCCATGAAAACCGCAGGTGCATTGGTAAGGCCGAAAGGCATTACCAGAAATTCATAATGGCCATATCTTGTTCTGAAAGCAGTCTTGGGAATATCATCATCATGTACTCGAAGCTGATGATACCCAGACCCGAGATCTATTTTTGAAAACCATGCCGAGCCTTGAAGCTGATCGAAGAGATCATCGATGCGCGGCAGTGGATATCGATTCTTGATTGTAAGTTTGTTCAATTCGCGGTAATCGATGCACATTCGGAATGACCCGTCCTTTTTCTTGACAAACAGGACCGGTGCACCCCATGGTGAATGGCTCGGGCGAATAAATCCCTTATCAGTAAGTTCTTGCAGTTGGCTCGCCAATTCTTGCAACTCCGAAGGCACAAGTCTGTAGGGAGCCTTGGCAACAGGGTTCGCACCAGGTATTAAGTCAATTCGAAACTCTACTTGGCGTTCTGGTGGAAGACCCGGCAAATCATCTGGAAATACTTCTGGAAAATCTCGTATCACTGGAACATCTTCCATCCTCTTTCCTTTCTCTTTCTTCTCCACAATGTGAGCTAAGAATGCTATACATTTCTTTCTAAGGTACTTGTGTGCTTTAGTGCATGACATTTGCTTAAGACCTTTACTAGAAGTTTCTCCAAAAACTCTTAAAGTATCACCCGAAGGTAACGGAATACGAATATATTTCTCATGGCATACAATCTCCGCTTTGTGGGTGGCTAACCAATCCATGCCTATGATAACATCAAAGCTACCAAGATGCATAGGTATAAGATTAATCGGGAAAACGTGATCACTTAAGTTCACAGTACATCCAATAATAACAGTGTCAATATCAATAGTGTTTCCGTCAGCCACCTCCACATTGAACGGTTTATCTAAATATGTACGTGTTCTACCAAGCAAACATTCAAAATCATAGGAAACGAAACTCCTATCGGCACCAGAATCAAATAAGACAGATGCATAAGAGCTGTTGATCAAAAATGTACCGTTGACGACGTCCTGGTTGGCTTGAGCAGCTGGAGCATTCAGTTGAAATGCCCGGCCTCTTGCCACCCTCTGATTATTCCCGGTCAACTTTGGGCATTGATTTCTGAAATGACCCACTTCACCACACTCATAACAGGCTCTTGCCTGTGCCTGAGGTACCTGGCAAACGGGTACAGCTGGAATAGGTTGTGCATGCGGTGCACTCCGACAGACATTAGCAAAATGACCAAACTTGCCGCAGTTGTTGCAGACGCGACATGGCAAGTTCGGTACGTGATGATATCGACATGTATTACATTGGGGAGTGTTCCCAGTGTAATTCCTGGCAGTTGAATTATTTGATGATTGCTGCGCAGACTTAGCAGCAGGAGCAGTGACCATGAAATTTCTGGTCTTCCTCTTTTTGTTGCTGCTCTTAGAAGTGCTAGCAGCTTCAGACTTGACCTCAGTTTTGACTTCCTTTGTAGCAGCCTTGGTGTCAGTCTTCTTGTATCCCTTCCGAGTGAGTGTTCCATTCTTCACGTGATTATCAGTAAGAGTTGCAGATAGACGGATCGCAGCCTCCAGTGTTTTGGGATTGCTCCCGTAGACTGTGTCCTGAATCTGTACCGGCAATCCGCCGATATACTTCTCAATTGCCCTATCCAAGGGTGTCACCATATGAGGTACCAGTAAACTATACTCATGGAACTGAGTATTGTAGATGACGTTCTCGCCACTATCCTGTTTGAGTTCCCAAAACTCAGTCTCAAGCTTCCTCATTTCGCTACGCGGACAGAATTCAGTGGTCATCAGATTTTTGACCTCTGTCCATGTCAGTGCAAGGGCAGCATCAACTCCCCTAGTTCGTTTCTCCCCATTCCACCATGTCAGTGCCCTCTTTTGGAAAACACTGGTGGCATAGCGAACTTTCAGGTTATCGGGGCAGTCGCTGTTGATGAAGGTATTCTCCATGCTCTCAAACCACTGCAGTAGTCCAGTGGCAGTCTCAGACCCCGTAAACTTCAGTGGATTACAGGAGTTGAAGTGTTTGAATGTGCAAGTTGGTGGGTTTGCACCACCTCTGTTCTGAGTGAGAGATTGATTGGCTTGTGTTAGTTGATTCACCAATCCAGAGATGAGTGTTGCTAACTCTTGTATGCCGGAGTTGGCATTACCGTTGTTAGCATCCACACTGTTTGAGTCATCTTCGTTGTGACGGCGCGGCGGCATGTTTCTGAGAAATTAGAAACATGTTACTACCGCTTGCAACGTAAGTCATACAAACAATGGTCAAATGAGTTCATTCAAACAGTTAGGATTACATATAGGAACTATATTTCTCTCCTATCTGTCATTAAACTCATAACATTTATAAATTTTCTAATATTATACTAAGTGTCCTAGTTGGTCATAACTAATATTAGCTAGCTATTCCTAAGTCCTATACAATCCCCACCATATACCAACACTGACAACCTCCCGATGCAATGCAACAAGCTTATATATAGGGCATAAGCAGAGGTAGATCGCAATCTCCCCTACACCGTCCCACCATCGTTCCATTGCACCACGATTATGCCCTAGTTAGTGTTTAGGGTGTATCATGTATCTCACCATAGTCTCACTTCACAACCCTTATCCCGGGTAGGATAATTTTGAGTGAAGTGGTCTCTAGTTCCCTTGGACAATTAGGTTCGCCTAGTGTCTAAGTTCACCTGACATGTAGGTTTGCCTATTTCTAAGTTTACCTAATGTCTAAGTTCACCTGACATTAAATTTCCCCTAATGTCTAAGTTCACTAAATTCCAAACCAAATCTCAATGTCTATAATCATCAATAAGGGTCCATATCATCACTCAGTGCTCTTATTGTCACTAAGTGTTCATATCCTCCCCTATGATTTATTCTCATCAAGTGTCCATACCATCACTAAGTGTTAGTATCATCACTATGCGTTTATATAATCACCAAGTGTCTATATCATCATCAAATTCTACAATTCAATCACTAAGTGTTCGCGTCGTTCATTGATCCTATGCACCCTACGTGTCCAATCCGTGTGTTTCATAAGGGAATTTATAAGTGTTTATCAAGTGTGATCATCCACAAGTCAATCCAAACATTTTCAACAAACATACTATCGACAATCCATCAAACTCCACTGTAGAATATTTCCTAATCATATCCTAATAATATCCTATGTTTCCTGACACTGACAGACCCCCGATATACCACAAATGGTATATGTATAGGGCATATGCAAGGGTAGATCGCAACCTCCCTTACACCGTCCCACCACCTTTGTAGTATACCACGAGTGTGTCCTTGTCTGGTGATCACAAGATCTGACAGGTAATTCCTAAAGCAGATAAATTCCTAAGCAGTTAAGTTATTAAACAAGTAAGTGTCCCAAACGGGTAGTTCCCTTATTCCTCCATACTGACATCCACCCGATGTACTGTAAATGGTATATATATATAGGGCATATGATAAGGGTAGGTCGCAACCGCCCAAACCACCGTCCCACCACCTTTACAATACACCACGAGTATGTCCTTATCGAGTCATTAGGGCACAAGTAAGCAAACAATTAATAATCAGCATATATGATTACAGATGTATAATAGGAGTTCAGTTAACATGTAATAAACACATAAGCATGAAATCCTGAATATACTAACTAGTATATGAATTTCTTCATACTAGGGTATCCTACGGTTATAGACTAGGTCAACCATTTCTAGTAACCTAATTCCCTATAACCCAGGCTCTGATACCAATCTGTAACACCCTGACCGGCGGCAGAATCGTCGGGATGCCACGAGGGATGTGTAGATTGTTCAAAAGCTCATGGGCATCTAAATCAAATCATCATATATCATTCAATCAACCAAAATAATTACACAAAAATCATGTTCATCATGAATTAAGTACATCAATTACACAAAAGAATTAGCTAACTAACTAAACTCTAATCGCTAGAATTTTAGTTAACTTTAGCTAAGTCCAAGACCCTATATGATGATGTCCAAAATAGAAGAGATCATCCTCTTCATCCTACTTGTCTCCATCACCTGAAACATGTAAGAAAATCAAGTGTCAACTACGAAGTAGTTGGTGAGTAATCATAAGTTTTTATACTTAAACGGTTTTATAAAATAAATTTAAAAGTTTAAGTTTAAAAATGGTTTTGTAAAAGGTTTAGATAAAATGAGTATAAATGCTTATGCTTTCCTGAGAAAATCCACAATAATACCTGTATGAGATAATCCAACCAATCTCCAACTCAACAATCAAACACATACACAAACCCATAATCACATATCAAATCAGTCATAATCAATCATAGATAATCATATTCAATAATAGGTAATCAAAGTCAATCATAGATAATCAAACCACAAACCAATCAACCAATATCAACATCAATATTCTCAAATAATGTTCGTGACTATACATGATCATTATGTAATTAACATAAGTTAAGAACATGATCCATGGAGTGGTAGCTAACCACGTGACAATACATGAATTCAAAGCAATTAACCCAAGTCAAAGGCAATGATTTCACGGATGTGGAACCCATCCACGTGACAATACATGAAGTCAAAGCAATTAACCGAAGTTAAGAGCGATGATTCACGGAGTTTGTGACAATACATGTAATCTTTGTTACTGACCGAAGTCAATAACAATGTTTACACGGATATAAGTTAATAAGAGATAATCCATAATAAGTGGTAATTTTATATTGTGAATATCATATTGATAAACAGGTATTATCCTTGTGTTATCAAAATAATATTTAAATTGGTATACATGTTTCACCTCCGAGTTTTAAAAACAAAACAGTTTAAAGAAAGGGAGGTTATGAGAACTCACCTGAAGTCCTTAGTATCTGTGTTCTCGTATTATGCGCGCTCACCGTTGTCGTACTGATGTTGTATTCACAGTCCTGTGTTTGATTAAATGTTATCTAAAGTTATGATCCCTTATTTGATTGCTCTTTTTGAAATCTAAGTTGTTAATTGAGTTGGTGTAGTGAAAATGACTCATTCTTGTGATTTTCATAAGAATGGCTCATGCTAATGAGTTTTCACCCGAATGAGTCATTCTCCCGAATGAGTCCCGAATGAGTCAGTCGCCGAATGAGTCTCCCGAATGAGTCCCGAATGAGTCATTCTCCGAATGAGTCTCCCGAATGAGTCCTCCGAATGAGTCTCCCGAATGAGTCCCGAATGAGTCATTCGCCGAATGAGTCACCTGAATGACTCATTCTCCCGACTCATACTCCACTCATTCTCCCGACTCATACTCCACTCATTCTCCCGACTCATACTCCACTCATTCTCCCGACTCATTCGGCCGAATGGCTCATACTCATGGGCCATTCGCCGGAACGGGTTTTCAGCCATGGGAGAAGATGATTTCGAGGTATAGTCGTATATATAGTCGTTTTGAGTGGGTTTAGATGAGTAAACTCATTTAGAAGGTGTATGGGTCGAAAAAGTGATGTTTTGAACCGGTTAAAGTTCGGTTTTTGTCGGGTTTGTAGAAAACCCTAAAAAACCGAAACTTCTCTCTAAGATTTCGAGAGTTTGAGATGGAGATAGGGCCGATCTTTGGTACCTTTTTGTAGGGGATGTCGAGAGCTTCGATTTGGCGCAAGAATGAGGTGATTTGGTTGAGTTTTGAGTGAGTTATGGTAGAGAGAAGGTAGAGAGAGAAAGTGGTGACGGGTTGGGTTATTTAGAGAGAGAAAGTGTGTGTGTAAAGTGAAGAAGAAGAAGGCTTCTTCTTCTTTAATAACCCGCGTATTTCCCGCGGGTTCGGTCTCGATTTTATCGCGATAAAATATAATAAATGATCGGTTATGCTCGGTTTTTAACGAAAACATATTTAAACATAACATGTTTAAATAATTGGATTTCATTAATTAAAATGATTTAAATAATTTTATTTCGTAAAACGATTTCGTTTTGTTTTTACTAAATTAATTATTTTAAATAACTGATTTACTCGGTTTTGCTTTAGGTTGTGATTCCTAATAACCGTTTTCAGTTTTCATTTATTAATTTTAATATCGTTTGATATTATTTAATTAATTCGTCGAAACGCGTCACTCGCGTACGTATTCGTAAAGATCGTCACCTTTGCGAATTCGTCGCTCGTATCGTATTTCGATTCGATTTACGATTTATTGAATATCTTTTCAGAATATTATTCCTAATAATTATATTCGTGTGAATCGTCACTCACGCGAATACATTTATTAAGTTAATATTTCTGAATTAATATTCGTGTTTAGATAACGTTCGTAACCTCACCATCGCGTAATCAGTTCCATTATTTTATAAATTTTAATATTAAAATTCCCAAACCAAACCCCATGTTCATTTTTATTCCGAACCAACAATCATCATTTTCAATAATATTACTGCGATGAACTCTCTGGTTCTGTTTAGTTGGGTTACAACTAAACTTCCCATGGTTTACGCGTATAATATGTGTTAGAATCATGTATACCAGTAACAGTGATAATAATCAATAATATCAATAAATAATCCATTATCATTAATAATAATAAATCTTAGGTCGTAATAGTACAATCGTACGGATGTACGGACAACCTAAAGTACAGTGATGTTACAGTCTCCCCTAGTTAAAGGAATTTCGTCCCGAAATTCAACTTGGAGTGACCGTAGTAAATAATTGTGGGTACTTAAGCTTCATTTGATCTTCTCGCTCCCACGTGAATTCTGGACATGGATACTTCCTTAATGGACTCAACACATATTATGGTTACGAATATTAGGTAAGGTGTTAGCAGCTTTCTTTGGTGATGCATTTAAGTTAAATTTCATAGTGTGCTTAGTTATATGAACTAGATAGCAATACTAATGTATCAAATAACTCATTTCAGCCGTCGAATGGCTGGTGGTGATAATGTTGATGATGGTGGCGGTCATGAATTAACCTCACCGAAATGCAAGCTATGGTGAGGGAAGAGGTGGCAAAAGCATTGGAAGCTTCGATTCCTCACCATATGGAAGGTCTGCAAGCCTCCATGAGAGAATTTATTCAACAAGAGTTTGCAAATCTCAGAGGGGGCGAGGTGGGGAACGAACTCCGAAGAAAGTAACTTATAAGGAGTTTGTAGCTTGCAAGCCAAACGAATTCAAGGGGGAAGTTGACCCATTACTGAGTCAACGGTGGATAGCCGACATGGAGGGCACGTTCGAGACGAGCCATTGTGATCCGGAGGATGAGGTGATATTTGCAGGAAATCAGTTGCAGGAAAGGGCAAAAGATTGGTGGGAGCTTCTTCGAAAGGAGAAGGGTAGGGATGTCATCAAGAATCTAACATGGGGGGAGTTTAAGGAGCTGTTTCTTAAAACGATTCTGTCCACAGGCGGCGATCGACAGAATTACTGAGGAATTCCTTCATATGTGACATAAGGAGGAAGGTATTGACACTATCACAACCATCTTCTATGACAAGGCAAGGTTTTGCCCTGATTTATTGCAAACAGAGTGGATGTGGATCAATCGATACCACAATATGTTGAATGCCAAGTATCGTGAGTTTCTTACACCCTTCAAGTGCGACACATTGGCAGAACTGATTGAGTGCGCTCGGGAGCGCGAACTAGAGTTAAAACGACAAGAGGACCGCGGTGAAAAGCGAAAGGCGGAAAAAGTGGCTGGGCTTCTAAGAAGGGGAAATTTTCAAACTCACCTACAAAGTCCCAATCAAGTAGGGAGCTAAACATTGTGCTAAATGTGGGAAAACCCATGCGGGGGATTGTTCGGTACGATCTCTATCGTGCTACAAGTGTGGAAAGCAAGGGCATCTTGCTAATCAATGTTCAAGTACTTTGAACTTGTGTTATAATTGCTACAAACCAGGACACATACAGAGCGAGTGTCCAGAACTAAAAGGGGCTGCTTTTGGTGGAGCAGATAATCGAACATTCAAGGGGCAAGGGAGTGGAAAAAAGACTGAAATACCCAAACCAAAGGGTAGTGCTTTCCAAATTACTGCCGAGGAAGCTAAAGTCACACCTGATGTGGTGACAGGTAATTTTTTCATCAATATCATTGCCTGCTTACATACTATTTGATTCGGGGGACTAGTAGATCTTTTGTGTCTACTAATTTTATACACCATTCTTCTTTTGTTGTTGAGAAATTGTCGATGCCTCTAGAAATAGAAATAACGGATTCTAAATGTTTTCTAGTTTGCGATGTTTTTCGAAAATGTAAACTAACAATTGACGGGGAGGATTTCGATATTGATTTGATACCTATGGTATTGGGGGAGTTTGACGCGGTGGTTGGGATGGATTGACTTTCGGCTCACGGGGCCAACATTGTGTGCAAACATAAGATTATTCAATTGATGTCTCCTAGCGGACATGAGGTGTGTATTCGTGGGGAGAAACATGGTGGCATGATCTTATGTTCCTTAACCGAAGCTATAAAGTATTTGAAAAATGGGGGACGATCATTTCTTCTTACGTGGTGGATTCGGAGAAAAGGGTGAAGATGATTGAAGACATTCCTATTCTTCGTGATTTTTCGGATGTTTTTCCAGATGAACTACCAGGATTACCTCCCGAAAGGGATGTGGAGTTCCGGATTGATTTGGTACCTAGATCTAAACCCATTGCTAAGGCTCCACACCGTTTAGCGCCATCAGAATTGCAAGAAATGATGAATCAATTGCAAGAACTTCTTGACCGGGGTTTTATTCATCCGAGCATCTCACCTTGGGGTGCACCGGTGTTATTTGTCAAGAAGAAAGATGGGAGCTTTAGAATGTGTATAGATTATCGGGAGTTGAATAAAGTCACGGTGAAGAATAGGTATCCATTACCTAGGATTGACGACCTCTTTGCCAATTACATGGCGCTTCATGGTTCTCCAAGATCGATCTTCAATCGGGATACCATCAATTAAAAGTTAGAGAGGAAGACATTCCAAAGACGACTTTTCGTATGAGGTACGGGATTACGAGTTTCTTGTGATGTCCTTTGGGTTAACTAACACACCGGCGGCGTTCATGGATTTGATGAATCGGGTGTGTCGTCCAATGTTGGATAGGTCGGTCATTGTGTTCATAGATGACATACTTATCTATTCCAAGAATGAAGCCGATCACGCATGTCATTTACGTGAAGTTCTTGAAACACTTCGCAAGGAGAAACTGTATGCTAAATTCTCTAAGTGTGACTTCTGGTTACGTGAAGCGCAATTCTTGGGACATGTGGTCAACGCCGATGGCATACATGTCGATCCTATGAAAATTCAGGCGGTTATGAAATGGAGTCCACCCAAGACTCCAACCGAGGTTAGAAGTTTTCTTGTTGTAGCCGGATATTATAGGAGGTTTATTCAAGACTTTTACAAGATTGCTTCATCTTTGACAAAGCTTACGAGGAAGAATACTAAGTTTGTGTGGGGTGATGAACAAGTAAAGGCGTTTCAAGAGTTAAAGACAAGACTAACACAAGCACGGGTGTTAACTTTACCGGATGGACCCGATGATCTTGTGGTCTATTCCGATGCATCGTATGTTGGTCTTGGGTGTGTTCTGATGCAAAGGGGGAAAGTTATCGCTTATGCTTCACGTCAGTTGAAAGTTCATGAGGTTAACTATCCCGTTCATGACTTGGAGCTTGCGGCGGTTGTTTTTGCATTAAAGATATGGCATTATTATCTTTATGGGGTGAAATGTACTATTTATACCGACTACAAGATTTTGAAGTATTTCTTCACTCAGAAGGAATTGAATATGAGGCAGAGACCTTCGATGGAGTTACTCAAAGACTACGACTGCGAAATTCTCTATCATCCGGGGAAAACAAATGTAGTGGCAAACGCTTTGAGTAGGAAGGAGGAACCTTTACCCATTCGGGTAAAAGCAATGAAAATAGTGGTGACATCGAATTTGGTGAATCAAATTAAAGTTGCTCAAACGGAAGCTTTAAAGGAGGAGAATTGGAAACGTGACAGAATTAAGGGGTTAGCTCTCCAATTGGATGAGGATAGTTTAGGACTAAAGACAAGGTGGGGTCGGGTGCGGATACCTCCCACTTGTCCTTTAAAGACGGCTTTATTGGAAGAATCTCATAAATCGAGATATTCGATTCACCCGGGAGGCACGAAGATGTATCGTGACTTGCGGGTTAACTATTGGTGGCCGGGGATGAAACGAGATATTGTTAAGTATGTTGAAAAATGCTTGACTTGTGCTCAAGTTAGGGCGGAGCATCAAAAGTAGTATGGTAAATTGCAACCTTTGGAGATTTCGATGTGGAAGTGGGAGCATATTACAATGGACCTAATCACAAAGCTTCCTAAGACTAGGAACCGTTATGATACGATATGGGTCATCGTAGATCGGTTATCAAAGAGTTCTCACTTTATAACGATCAAGGAGACGTATTCTTCCAAGAAGATGTCCGAAATTTATGTTAAGGAGGTGATGGCTAGACATGGAGTACCGGTGACTATTCTGTCTGATCGTGACACTCGGTTCACTTCTCGTTTTTGGAAGAATTTTCAAGAGGAATTGGGCATGAATCTATTATTAAGCACGGCGTATCACCCTCAAACGGATGGTCAGAGTGAAAGAACCATTCAAACACTTGAGGATATGTTACGGGCGTGCATCATTGACTTTGGGGGAAGTTGGGATGATTATTTACCTTTGGCGGAGTTTTCTTATAATAATAGTTATCATTCCGGTCTTGGAATGCCTCCTTTTGAGGTTTTGTATGGGAGAAAATGTAGAACTCCCGTGTGTTGGGAACCTGAACTAGTATAGGTTCCTACATTATCATACATTGTATGATATAACATTAAATTAACTAATTAAATACTTAATATCAGTTTGATGACTATTATGACAATGTCTTTGACATTGGACGTTCAGAAAGATCTAATCAGTAGGTTAAAACATAAATCATTTATTAAACATAAACTAATGCAGAATTACACTATTATCATCAGTCTGCGAGTGATCTTGTTATCTTGAGACTTCAGGTGAGTTTCGTACAACCCCTTTTCTTTTTAATATTTTACAAATATCGGGGTAACGTTGTGGAACTTTTTGGAACATATGATATGTGTCACTGTTATCTATGTGATTTCATGTGATTGTTGAGAATTTGTGGATTTCATATGATAGTACGATCGGCTGACAACCCATTTGCCGGGAGCTTGCAACTCCCCTCGGTGTAAATGTTTGTTATATGTTTCCAGAACTTCTTAATGTAGTGATAGACATTAAGACAATGAGGCATTAAGATATGTACCGACGGGTAGTATCTTTATAGAACAGAACAGAACAGTCCGAAATGAACTAGATGCGGGTCCCATGGTTATCTGGAACTGAACATCTTGAGAACTTACATATCATATCATATTGTTGAACTTGAACTTAACGATCTCACCAACTTTGTGCTGACTTTTCAAACTAAAACATTTTGCAGGGAGACAGTGACAAACGGTGAGGATGCACTTCAAAACACTTGTAGTTAAATAAATCAGATAATGTAATAAGCTTAATTTATATATTGTAATGTTGGTTGTGATTACAAAATCTGTGTAATATATTTATTTTAAGTTAATTTGTGTGTTGTGATACCGGATCAAGTAAGTCACACCTCTTCTCTGAGACATCACCACTATGATTCCGCAATCTTCTCAGCACGGTGAATGACATCATCTCAGGTGAGGAGAGGTGGGGGTGTGACAAGTTGCAAAAATGAAAAAGATGTTTTCATCAATGGTTCAAATATAATATTTTGTTGTCTTATTTTATGTGTGTTTCAGTTGACCTACGATACATCTCTTCATGTTTCAAAATTCACATTTTCAACATTCTAACTTTTTAAAAACTTTGTAAAATATCGTTTTGAACACCTCGAGTTTCTAAAGTTTTGGATTTATCCCTTTCGTTTATTAATTGCTCCTTTTATGCTTTCAGAGTTGACGCTTTCACGTTCTTAATTTTCAAAAAACATAGTAAAATATTATTTTAATACCTTTAGGTTTCTAAAATTTGGAATTTATCTTTTTTGTTCAACTATAAAAAATACTTATGTGCTTAGTTTTACGTAAGAGCCCACATGGATTCGATTTGATCAATGTTTTCATGTAAACTTATTGGAAATGAGTGAGCTCATACGAGTTTATTTTATATGCATTTTCAGTTGGTCTTCGTTTTAATTTAAATTTTGTTCGGAAACAAGTTGTATCTGATATGATGTGTTTCGTTCAACATAATATATTCGAGTTACTATACGTTTGATCCCGCCACAACGCGGTGGGTAACTTTACTGGTTAATAAACAAGATTGAGCTTTAATAACTACTTAAGAGTCAGTAGGTTATTTTAAAAAACAAGCTCAGGCTTTACAAGGTTTTAAAAAATCTTGAAATAACATTTCTATAAAAATAAAATAAAACTAAAATTTTATAAAACTAATGAGCAAAAACCTCACAACTTATAAAAAGTTAACTTGTGTTACTTAATACAAATGTTTGACGTATATAAAATATTTACCCTTCTATTTTACTTTTTTTAAATATAGATACTGTTTCATTTTAATTAAAAAATTTAACATTTTTAAATTATGTAGCAATTATCAAAAAAAACATACAAAAGAATGTTTTCGAAAAACTAAATAATAAAATAAGGCACAAAAAAATTCATAAAGTATTTTTTCTATAAAAATAAAGGCGAGGACCTGAATTTACCTGGGAACGAGAAGATCAGATGAAACTTAAATACCCCATTTGTTTGATGACACATCAATATTGAAATGAACAAACTGAATTTCGGGACGAAATTTCATTAACGGAGGGAGACTGTGACAATTCACAAATTCCAGGTTAGAATCATAACTCAAAAATAAAGAAAATGAGTGTAAGCTAAATTTTGAAACGAGGCTCCGATTTCAAGATACACAGAGTCGAATATAGCGTTAAATAAAAGATCATATAATTTGAACTTTTCAGGTCTTGAAATTATAATGGTTGGAAAGAGCTCAAAAAATCGTGAACGTGGGCGAAAACGGCGCGTAAAACGGAGTTCGTATGCTCCCGGAATCGCGAAAACAAAATTGAAATCTGACTAAGGCGGTGGAGGTACGCGAAGGACCCTCCTTCTAGCCTTAGCGGTACGCGACGGACCCATCTGGCATAAAAATCTGATCTCCTCGATCAGATTTCATTTCTGGTCGAAAATAAGCGATTTCTTGACGAACAGAGCCATTTTCTATCATCTAAACTCATATTTGAATCCATCCAAACATCCGGATCGAGCTAGGGAACGTTTCTACAAGTCCTGATCATCGTTTTCATTCGAGAAATCCGTTCTAAAGGGTAACAATTCGCCCTCTTCTATTAGTTTGATAAAATATGAATTAGATCTAGATTTTAATAGTAATATCATGGTTATTGTTGTTGATTATTGCCTAGATGATGGCTAGGAATAGTTAGAAATCAAGAACTTGACAGGTTAATGGTGAAATCTTTGTTTTGATCCGTTATAATGTCCGATTATCATGAAACCATATCATAGATCATAATGGTTTTAACCATTTGATTATAACAATGGTTGTGATTGTCCTGATCATTCTTTGGAATGATCAATGACAAGGATTAACTATTTCTAAACCTGGAATCCATTGAGAAACTGTTTTGGTGATATAATCAACAACAATACTAATTTGGTTAATCTGGAAATGCCCTGATTAAACCAACAAGTTATAAGTTTCTTAATAAGAACCTAAACAATTAGAGGTTCTCAGTTAACACACGTTGTGAGATGTTAAACTAAGGAAAGTTCTGAGAGTCAGATTAAGCTTAAGTAACTCATAGAACTCTAATGACATACAGGTTTAGAGTTCAAGAACTAGTGATACGAACGTTGTGCATTGTTATTGATTTGAATCAACTCAGGTGAGTTCACGAACCCCTTTTCTGTATTTTGGCTTTTGAACTCGGGGAATGAGAAAACATAAAAACTCATTTGAAACATCTTGATTATTGTGAAGCTTTGAAATGCTTTTGATGCATTTTGTGAAACATGAAACCTGATTTGATCAGGTGGAACTCTGAAACGCTTTTGATACATTTTGTGAAACATGAAACCTGATTAGATCAGGTGGAACTTTGAAATGCTTTTGATACATTTTGTGAAACATGACACCTGATTTGATCAGATGGAACTCTGAAACGCTTTCGTTACATTTTGTGAAACATGAAAACTTATTTGCATTATGTGAAACGCTGAAACACTTTTGAAACACTTTGTGAAACAAGAAAACGAAAGCGTTGTAAAACATTTGGTTGAAACACGTGACAATGGGGCGAAACATATGACCAAACTTGTTATTATTTCACGGGTTACACATTTGTCGCTAAGTTCCCTATTCTGTAACCGTTAACCGTGGGGGGGCGTGATTATTGAGAATTGATTCTATTTGTGATTGACAATCCTCGCCCGTGGTTCGTAGCTAAAACCACGACTGGATGTCGAGCGGGCGCTCAATAAGGCTAAAACACACAATGTCTTTTGACAAGGACATTGGGAAGGGGCAAACACTGAACGCGGGTTACGGGAGCCCATGAGTTATAATTGGACAGTTGGTCGGGAACTAAACACGACATTATTGGAAGGAACACTGTTCGCACTGGATACCAATGTTTTACACCCATTTTGGGACATAAATATTATTTAACTCTTTTTATGCAAATATTTGATTCGTTTGGGATACACTACATACATTTTCGACAAATAAACTTGTGAACTCACCAAAAATATGCTGATTGTTTAAAATTATGTTTTCTCAGATGCACAATGATACAGGGGTGGAGCTGGGAGCTCAGTCTTTGGAGACATATAGTAGAGTCTATGATAGTTAGACTCAACAGTGTGAAACATAGCATAGTATATGTGTGAAATTCAGTAGAAACTGTGATGACATTGAGCTTGTAACTAGTGTAGTTACAACATAGTGTGTAACATAACACATAAGTGTTTTTGTTGTAAACAATGACTGTGAAACCTTGAAAGTCACACGGTACGCTTCCGCAACGACAAGGGTGTGACAGATTGGTATCAGAGCCATTGGTTATAGAGAACTAGGTTACCTGATTAAGACCTAGTGTATAGCCTTAGGCTCATTCTAAGACATGCAGTAATCATTTTCATGGGTTAAAAGGAAGTGATTGCAACTTGCATTGGGAGGAACTAGGGTGATTGTCAAATTATCGTTATGGATGCATACATAATGATAATTTGCAATACATACGAATCCTAGTGAAACCTGATAATAGTTAACTGTCATGACTGATTAAACCACAACATTAGCAATAAGCTCGATATCCGAGTATAGGAATCAGTAGCACAAACATTGAGAATGTATTCTCTAGTATACGTTCTCACTTATGTTTTTATGTACTCCTTATATAGGAGAATCCCACCCAAACGACAAACAAGGTCACAAAAGAAGTTGAAAAACAAAGAGTATGGTCTTGACTTAACCTCTGACGGAATACACTCAGTTCAGCTGACATAGCCAAGATTGTGGCTGACCAGATCAAATCTACAATTCCAAACATAGTTGCTCACCTAAAAGGAGGTACTGAGACATGCTCCGAAGGTGGTGTAGAATTTGGAAGGCAAGAGAACCCGAGCAACACTGCTAAATAACCCAAGAAGGGTTGCGCGTACAGATGTGGAAGATAGTGACATCTAGCAAGAAATTGTCGAGCTCTTGTACCTACATCGGTGATAGATAGTAACAAGGATAATATGAGATGTTTTGAATGTGGAGTAGTAAGTCATCTTAGGAGGAACTGCCCAAAACTTGCAAATCAAGGTGGCAAGAATGGTAGGGGAAGAGCATTTGTTATTGCTGCCGGAGACGCCAAACGAGATCCAAACCTCGTGACGGGTACGTTCTTTGTCAATAATCATTATGCTTCTATCCTATTTGATACGGGGGAAGATAAGAGCTTTACTTCAACTGAATTTAGCATGTTAATTGGAGCTAATCCAACTGCTCTACACGATAAATACACAATAGAACTAGCCAACGGAAAGTGGATTGAAACTAGTGAGATAATTCAAGGGTGTACGTTACAGCTAGGGGATTATCTTTTTGCAATAGATCTTTTATCGGAGAATCTAGGAAGTTTTGAGGTAGTTGTCGGCATGGACTGGTTGTCCAAAAATCACGCAGAAATTATTTGCTGTCAGAAGGTGGTTTGCATTCCACTCCTAAGTGGGGAGACTCTCTTAATTCATGGTGAAAAGATTGGAAAGGCGTTACAAATCGTCTCCTGTATGAAAGCCCGCAAGTACCTACGCAAGGGATGTCAAGCAGTATTAGCACATGTCATGGAGAGAAAGTAAAAAGATAAGCGACTAGAAGATATACCAATTGTAAGAGAGTATCTAGAGGTATTCCCTGAGGATTTTCCTGGACTGGTAACCTAACAGGCAAGTCGAATTTCGAATTGGCTTTGTGCATGGCGCAGCACCAATAGCTCAATCTCCGTACATACTAGCCCCATCGGAGAGGCAAGAGTTATCTAACCAACTACAAGAGTTACTAGACAAAGGTTTCATAAGACCAAGCTTCTTACCGTGGAGAGCACCCGTCTTGTTCGTAAAGAAGAAAGATGGAACCTTTAGAATGTGCATCAACTACTGAGAATTGAACAAGTTGACAGTCAAGAATCGGTATCCGTTACCAAGAATAGATGTTCTATTCGATCAGCTGCAAGGTTCCAGTTTTTATTTAAAGATCGACCTGCGTTCAGGATATCACCAGCTAAGAGTCAAGGACGAAGATGTTCCAATCACTGCCTTTGGAACCAGGTATGGCCATTATGAGTTTTTCATTATGCCGTTTGGATTGACGAATGCCCCTGTAGTCTTATGGACCTTATGAATAGGGTCTGTAAACCGTACTTGGATAAATTTGTCATTGTGTTCATCGTCGACATACTTATTTATTCCAAGACCAAAGGAGATCATGAGAAAAGTTATATGCCAAATTTTCTAAATGTGAATTTTGGATGAGAAAAGTACAATTCCTTGGGCATGTAATAAATCACAAAAGAATACATGTTGATCCTGCCAAGATTGAGGCTATCAAGAATTGGAATGCACCCAAAACCCTGACTGAAGTACGTCAATTTCTCGGCTTAGCAGGATATTATAGAAGATTCATTGAAGGTATCTCCAAGATAGCTTTACCTTTGACTACATTGACGCAAAAAGATAAGAAATTTGAATGGAGCAACAAGCAAGAGGCATCATTTCAATTGTTAAAGCAAAAACTATTCAGTGCACCTATTTTATCACTACTTGAAGGAACAGATGATTTCGTAGTGTACTGCGATGCATCACATCAAGGATTGGGTTGTGTGCTGATGCAGAAAGACAAAGTCATTGCATACGCATCCCGGCAGCTCAAAACACATGAGAAAAACTACACTACGCATGATTTGGAATTAGGAGCTGTAGTATTCGCACTCAAAATCTGGAGACACTACCTTTATGGTACAAAGTGTACTATTTACACTGACCATAAAAGTTTTCAGCATATCTTTGATCAAAAAGACTTGAATATGAGACAATGTCGTTGGGTTGAGTTACTCAATGATTAGTATTGCAATATTCGTTATCATCCTGGCAAGTCAAATGTTGTTGAAGATGCTTTGAGCAGGAAAGAGCAAACCAAGATATTACGAGTGAGAGCTTTAGGAAAGACTATTCAGACAAACCTTACTGCCCAAATTCGAAATGCCCAAATTGACGCCCTTAAGGAAGAAAACTTGCAGATCGAATCCTTACGAGGTTTGGATAAGCAATTTGAGGTCAAGACTGACGGAACTTGCTACTTTGCAAATAGAGTCTGGGTACCAAACTTTGGGAACCTAAGGAGCTTAGTAATGGATAACGCTCACAAGTCTCGATACTCTGTACACCCTGGCTCTGATAAAATGTATCACGACATCAAGGAGCTTTATTGGTGGCCTAACATGAAGGCTAACATCGCTCTTTACGTTAGCAAATATCTAACACGCTCTAAGTTTAAAGCCGAATATCAAAAACCATCAGGGATGTTGCAACAACTAGAGATTCCACAGTGGAAATGGGATCAGATTACAATGGACTTTGTCACGAAACTACCCAGAACTTCTAGTGGCTATAACACTATCTGGGTAATAGTCGATCGTCTCATAAAGTCTGCATATTTCTTGCCTATGAAAGAAACTGATAAAATGGACAAACACGCGAGGCTTTACATTAAGGAAGTAGTTTCCCGACATGGGATTCCAACCTCCATCATCTCATATCGAGACAACAAATTCACCTCACGAGTATGGCAGACCCTACATGATGCATTGGGTACTCGTTTGGATATGAGTACAGCATATCATCCTCAAACGGATGGTTAGAGCGAAAGAACTATCCAAACTCTGGAAGACATGCTTCGAGCATGTGTGATTGATTTTGGAAGCAGTTGGGATACACATCTGCCTTTGATTGAATTCTCATACAACAGTTATCACACGAGCATCAAGGCAGCACCATTTGAAGCGTTATATGGCCGTAAATGCTGATACCCTATATGCTGGACCGAGGTTGGTGAAAGTCAACTCACGGGGCCAGAAATCATTCAGGACACAACAGATAAAATCTTCAAAATTCGAGACAGACTACGAACCGCACAAGATCGTCAGAAAAGCTACGCTGATGTGAGACGTAAACCATTGTCTTTCCAAGTTGGAGACCGCGTCATGTTAAAGGTCTCACCTTGGAAAGGAGTTGTAAGATTCAGAAAACGTGGCAAATTGAACCCTCGATACATAGGGCTATTTGAAATCATTGCAAAGGTTGGACCTGTTGCGTACAAACTCAAACTACCACCGGAACTCAGTGGGGTGCATGACACATTTCATGTATGAAATCTCAAGAAATGTCTTTCAGACGAAACACTTGTGATACCGTTGGAAGAAATTCAAATTGATGATCAATTACACTTCATAGAGGAATCGGTTGAAATCATGGATCGGGAAGTGAAACAGTTGAAACAAAGCCGTATTTCAATAGTAAAGGTCCGTTGGAACTCAAGGCGAGGACCTGAATTTACCTGGGAACGCGAAGATCAGATGAAACTTAAATACCCCATTTGTTTGATGACACATCAGTATTGAAATGAAATAACTGAATTTCGGGACGAAATTCCATTAACGGGGGGAGACTGTGACAATTCACAAATTCCAGGTTATAATCATAACTCAAAAATAAAGAAAATAAGTGTAAGCGAAATTTCGAAACGAGGCTCCGATTTCAAGATACACAGAGTCGAATATAGCGTTAAATAAGAGATCATATAATTTGAACTTCTCAGGTCTTGAAATTATAATGGTTGGAAAGAGCTCGAAAAATCGTGAACGTGGGCGAAAAAGACGCGTAAAACGGAGTTTGTATGCTCCCGGAATCGCGAAAACAAAATTGAAATGTGACTAAGGCGGTGGAGGTACGCGAAGGACCCTCCTTCTAGACATAGCGGTACACGACGGACCCATCTGGAATAAAAATCTGATCTCCTCGATCAGATTTCATTTCTGGTCGAAAATAAGCGATTTCTTGAGGAACAGAGCCATTTTCTATTATCTAAACTCATATTTGAAGCCATCCAAACATCCGGATCGAGCTAGGGAACGTTTCTACAAGTCCTGATCATCGTTTTCATCCGAGAAATCCGTTCTAAAGGGTAACAATTCGGCCTCTTCTATTAGTTTGATAAAATATGAATTAGATCTAGATTTTAATAGTAATATCATGGTTATTGTTGTTGATTATTGCCTAGATGATGGCTAGGAATAGTTAGAAATCAAGAACTTGACAGGTTAACGGTGAAATCTTTGTTTTGATCCGTTATAATGTCCGATTATCATGAAACCATATCATAGATCATAATGGTTTTAACCATTTGATTATAACAATGGTTGTGATTATCCTGATCATTCTTTGGAATGATCAATGACAAGGATTAACTATTTCTAAACCTGGAATCCATTGAGAAACTGTTTTGGTGATATAATCAAAAACAATACTAATTTGGTTAATCTGGAAATGTCCTGATTAAACCAACAAGTTATAAGTTTCTTAATAAGAACCTAAACAATTATAGGTTCTCAATTAACACACGTTGTGAGATATTAAACTAAGGAAAGTTCTGTGTCACACCCCCACCTCTCGTCACCTGAGATGATGTCATTCGTCACTCTGAAATGGTTGCGGAAGCATAGTGGTGATGTCTCTGAGATGAGGGGAGACTTACTTGAACCAATATCATAGCACACATGTTAACTTAAAGTAATTACATAACAACGATGTCGTAATCACAATCAACATTACATTATATAATCTAAGTTTATTACATTATTTAAATACAAATGTTTAAAGTGCTGCCTCACACGGTGGTCACTGTCTCCCTGCAAAAATGTTTAAGTTTGAAACGTCAGCACAAAGCTGGTGAGATCATACAGTTCAAGTTCAACAATATGATATGCAATACAAGTTCTCAAAATGTTCTGTTCAAGATAACCATGGAACCCGTATCTAGTTCCTTTCGGACGTTCTTGTTCTATAAGATACTACCCGTCGGTAACATCTTAATGCCTCATTGTCTTAATGTCTATTACTACATGAAGAAGTTCTGGAAACAGATGTGACAATCCGACTTTTCGGATTAACTTTGTTAACTAAAAATGGTTAGACCACAGGCCCAGTAAGGCCAAAGAAGGCCCAATAGAGCCAAGGTAAGCCCAATCACAAATCTGAGGCTTAAGGGAGGCCCAATTTCAAATTCAAGGCCCAAGATAGGCCCAATTATATTTTGTGAGGCCCAAGTGGACAGAAGGTAGGCCCAATGAACCAAAGTAGGCCCAATGGTATTTAGGAGGCCCAATTGGATAAATCAAGCCCAAAACTAGTTCAATTATTCCGATTAGTGACAATTCGGGATTGTGGGTTCAATTTGGTAAACCGAAATGTTATATTATTGTTAAAAATCAAATCTAAGGGTTTGGAAATTATTGAAATCAGTCTCAATACATTTAAATTGCTAAGTTTAGGTTTGTAATTGATTTAAAGGTTCAATTTTGACTTTAGAAGTCAAAATTCGTGTGGGAGTATCAATTAAGTTCGAAATTGCAGTCATTATATTGAAATTGATTGAATAAACCTTTCAATCATCACCTATTAATGATCTGTAACAGCAATCATGCGTTACTAGAATGTTAATGATCGAATTTAAACCAATTAAGGATCCAAGAGTCGTAACCGTAGCTATTCATGATCAAATTCGTTAAATTCAAGTAAGACACTCACAATGGCACGTTTCTAAGAGTTAGTCGGCATAGTTAGAGGACATTGCAAGCAGAAATTCGATCAAAGGAGACGTGAACAGAAGAATTCGAGTTGGAGGTAGCCGAAACTCATCACACAAGTCGAATTCTATCAATCGGGGATTAAACCAGGTAATTATTGGCACCTACAACATCTAAATGAGCCGACTAAGGTTCATCTTAAATCAATTTCGACTAATAACAGAGAATTATGGCATGTCGATTTCTAGGGCTCATAGTAAGAGACGGTTTGGGGGTTTTTAATCAAACAAGCTTTAAAATCAAATTAATTGCTACTAGTAGTTTCAGAGGGTGCCGATTATCAATACCCACATGTTAATTTCGAAAAATCTAAACGAATTGTATAGATTCGATTACTAGGGTTCTTATACAAAACGATTTTGGGGGTTCCTTGTCTAATCAGTGTGATAATCGAAATAAATCACATGGGTAGTTTCAGAAGTAGCTGACTAAGATTTTTCCTAAATCAATTTCGACTGATAACATCGAATTATAGGAATTCAAGAACTAGGGTTCATCTTTGAAACTGTTTTGGGGGTTTCGATTAAAATAGGTTTAAAAATCAAATTGAATGATGAAGGTAGTTTCAGAAGGTCTCGAATAAGGATAACCCTAAGTTGTTTTGATCAAACATCAGTGAATTGAATGATTTTGGATCTAGGGTTCTTCGGCTAAAACAAAGTTGGGGAATTCGAACTAGATGAACTGGATAATCAAATTAGATAGCACAGAAGGATTAGAAATACTATGATAAAGGAAAACCCTATGAATCCAAGAACAGTTGATCATGAATTTAATCGATTTGATTTGGAAATGGGTAAACTCATGTTCGGATGTTTACACATTCGATTAATCGAGTTATAGTGGTTTATTTTCAAACTAAAACCACATGTAGAGTCGGTTGAATGTCAGAAACAAAAGCCCTATGGTTTCATGGACTATCGAGATCGAATTCGTGGTCAATTTGAGACTTGTGCTTCGGCTATAGTAGGAAATAGGGGAATCCGATCAGTTGTGGATAAAGGATTTTAAACAGGACTTGGTTAATGAAATGTGAGATAGATCACATGGTAAATTGGGTGTATGTTGGGTTGGAGGTCACGGGTTCGAGCCCGGCCCCCAACAGTTTTTGGATTTTAACATTTTTTAGTGTTTTGACCATATCTTATTCGTTTCAAGTCCGATTCGACTCGTTCGAGTTGCGTTGGAACCGTAACGGGAATACGAACAACTTGAAATAGTAAAATTCATATTTTAGAACGGAAACGAAATCGCGTATAACTACGGTTATTTAAATAAAATCATATAAGATTTTATTTAAACGAGTTCAAAGACACGCGTACTTTCGTATGCATATTTCTCACACTTTAGCATACGTGTGTTGACACGTATGTGATTTCAAGCACAAAACGATAATCCGAATAACACTAGGTTATTGTTAAATCACAGGTTCTTCGTAGGAGAACTTTCTACACGAGTTTAAGTGCGTTTGATCATTCTGCAACTATCAAAGGTGCGTACACGGCCCCTTTCTTATTTTAAACTGTTTTGGGGGAGAAAACATGTGCAACAAACTCTTTTTAGATACATATCACTTGCATGAGTTAGCTGTTTACATTATGTGACAACATAGCAATTGAAAGTCCTTACACACCTCGAACCGTTTAGTTTGCCATAGCGCAAAGCGTGGTAGTTGGAAATAGATCTATTAGGTTTGACAAACCTCACCTGGTAGATGGGATCTACGTAGGTGTTTGACTGACCAAACACATTTTACTATTGTTGTGCTAGACAATAGTGGCAAGGCAAAAACATGCTATAGCATGGCAATTCGTCAGCTTCGGTGTCGACCACTTATGTAAATAGTTTATATGACTAGCTATCATGACTATGCATGTGTGATTATGTTATCTGCAAACTTGATATTCAAACTGTTGTTTTGAACATTGTGAATACTTAAAACCTGTGTTATGCACCAACCTTTGTGTTGACTTGATTTACATGTTTTCTCAGGACGCTAAGGTGCGCAGCAAAGCTGGCATGGACTAGGAGATAGAGTCACATGCATGTTTTACATTTATACTGTTTAAGTTACACATTTGGGAATTTTGTTTTGTAATTTACATGTTACAACTGTTACTTTGGTTATTGTTTTAAAACGCTTCCGCAACTTTTAAAAACTTTGATGTTTTAGACCAAAGTATGTTTTGAAATTCATATAGAGGTCTTTGTTATGTCTAATGATCTAAGATCCTGGTTTGTCACGTTCCCAAACGGTATGATTCCGTTAGTTGAAAATTGGGGGTGTGACAACAGATAACAAACATTTACACTAAGGGGAGTTGTAAGCTCCCGGCAAATGGGTTGTCAGCCGATAGTACTATCAATGTTTTCTGTTCGGCCCCACACGGGTTCACTAGATACAGTTCGTACATGAGGACTTAAGTTCTGTGATAATGTTCTGTTCTACAGGCAAAATCCCATGAAATCCACAAGTTCTCAACAATCACATTAAATCACACGTATCACAGTGATACATATCATATAGTTCTGAAAAGTTTCACAGCGCTACCCCGATGTTTATAAAAGATTAAAAAGAAAAGGGTTTTACGAAACTCACCTAATAATACAGAGGTAGCAAAATATCTCGAAACTGATAACAAAGAGATGATTTTGCATTTAGTTATGTTTAATGAGTTATTTAGGTATGAACTTACTGATTAGATCTTTCTGAACGTACAATGTCAAAGGCATTGTCTTAACAGTCATCAAACTGAGATTAGTTATATAATTAATTAATTTAATGTTATATCATAAAATGTATGATAATGTAGGAACCTACACTGATTCAGGTTCCTAATACAAGGTTGATGACGCACTTGATTAATCAAAATAATCCCGGATTAATCAAATAGTTAATGTTGTTGATTAGGATAATAAAACAGTTTCTAGATATTTTAATGGCTTAGGAATGATCAATCCTTGTTATTGATTACCCAAATATCATGAAATATCACAATGTAGCATTAGAATAGGTTTAATAACCATATTTAATATACTAATCTGATTGTTATCATAAACATCAGATAATCGTTCCAATGAGTATGTTAATGATTGTGATTAGTTTGAAACACTTAGATTTCACGTTGCATGTCAAAGATTAATCAAACTAATCACCTACATTGTCACAATCAATTGGGTTAAACCATTTTAATCATAGTTATGATTCCCTGCAAACCGGGCATTGCAAAGGATCAAAACAAGGATTTAACCGTTAAAACATCGTGTTCTTCATTTATAATCAATCCTAGCCATCATCTAGGCAATAATCAACAACCCTAACTATCTCATTACATTCAAAAACAGGATCTAATCAATCAAAATCAAACTAGAAGGTTAAAACGAACCGTTACCGGATCTGACGAATTTCTGCGGTTAAAACAAAGATCGGGACTTGAAAACACGATCCTTGGGGAGATCTATGACTTCTAATGGCTTCAAGATGGTAATTTTATGGTTAAAGATGAAAGATTTCCGTTTGGAGCAAGAACAGGTCGAAAATACTGAAGTTTTGATATTTTCCAAGCAAATATGATCGTTTAAACCATTTTTGCCGACATAGGCCTCCTGTTTGAAAAATTTCGTCCCGAAATTTGTGAAGATTTGCTTGATGACAATTGTTTTTGAGAATAAATGTGGGTACTTTGCTTTCATTCGATTTTCACCTTCCCACGTATACTCGGGTCCACGTTGCGAGTTCCATCGTACTTTAACGATTGGTATGCGACTACGTTTCAGCACTTTCATTTCTCGATCCATTACCTCTACTGGTTTTTCACTGAACTGAAGTTTTTCATCAATATGAATCTCTTCTAGAGGTACGATCAGTGATTCATCAGTTAGGCACCTTTTCAGATTTGATATTAAAAACATCGTGTATGTTACTGAGTTCAAGAGGTAATTCAAGTTTGTAGGCTACCGATCCAATTCGTTCAAGAATGTTGAATGGTCCTACAAATCTTTATGAAAGTTTACCTCTTTTTCCAAATCTAAAAATGCCCTACCAAGGTGAAACTTTCAACATCACTCGATCACCTATTTGAAATTCTAAAGGTCTACGACGATTATCAGCATAACTCTTTTGACGATCGCGAGCAGCTTTAATTCGTTCTTGAATAAGTGTGATCTTATCAGTTGTCTCTCGAATGAATTTTGGGCCTATTATTTGACTCTCACCTACCTCTGACCAACAGATAGGTGATCTACACTTGCGTCCATAAAGTGCCTCGAATGGAGCGCATTGAATACTGGTATGGTAGCTGTTATTGTATGAGAATTCAACAAGTGGAAGAGGAATATCCCAGCTACCTCCAAAATCAATTACACAGATCCTGAGCATGTCTTCAAGAGTTTGATTCGTTCATTCAGTCTGCACGTCTGTTTGTGGATGATAAGTTGTGCTCATATTGATTTGTGTGCCCAGAGCATTCTGAAGAGTTTGCCAAAATCGTGACATAAATCGACTATCTCTATCAGAAATGATAGAGATTGGTACTCCATGTCGAGATACAATCTCATTAACATAGAGTTTAGTGAGTCGATCTATAGAATAATCTTCTCGGATGGGTAAGAAATGCGCTGATTTTGCAAGGCGATCAACAATAACCCATATTGAGTCATGATTACATGATGTTCAGGGTAATTAGTAATAAAATCCATAGAGATCTGATCCCATTTCCACATGGGAATCTCAAGTTGCTGCAATAACCCAGAAGGTCGTTGATGTTCAGCCTTAACTTTGAGACATGTTAGACATTGATCTATGTATTCAGCTATGTGTTTCTTCATTCCAGGCCACCAATAAAAATCTTTAAGATCTTTATACATTTTATCAGCACCTGGATGTATTGAATACCTGGATTTGTGCGCCTTATCCAAGATGATTGTTCTAGAGTTACCGAATAAAGGAACCCAAATTCGGCTTTTGAAATACAATACTCCATCAGTCTTGACTTCAAGTTTCTTGTCTAATCATCTTAGTTCCTCAGCAGGATAGTTCGTTGCTTGTTAAGATTGCTGCTGAGCTTCTTTGATCTGGGGAATTAGATTGGTTAGAATAGTCATTCCTAACGCTTTCACACGTAAAGGTTTGACTCGTTCCTTGCGACTTAAGGCATCGGCTACGATTTTCGCTTTGCCTGGGTGATAATGAATTTCACAGTCATAGTCGTTTAAAAGTTCTACCCAGCGCCTCTGTCGCATGTTCAACATTTTCTGATCTAGAATATGTTGAAGACTTTTGTGATCAGTGTATATAATACACTTGGTTCCGTACAAATAATGTCTCCAAATCTTAAGTGCACACACCACTGCACCAAGTTCTAGATCATGAGTAGTATAGTTTTTCTCATGTTTCTTTAGTTTTCGAGAGGCATAAGCAATTACTTTGTCGTTTTGCATTAAAACACACCCAAGACCTTAACGAGAAGCATCACAATACACTGTGAAGTTATCGATACCTTCCGGTAATGCCAAGATCGGTGCATTGCAAAGTTTATGTTTCAACAGTTGGAATGCCTTCTCCTGTTGGGAATCCCATATAAACGGTTGATTTTTCTGTGTCAATGTGGTCAATGGCAAGGCTATCTTTGAAAATTTCTTGATGAATCGGCGATAATAACCTGCCAGCCCTAAGAATTGACGTATTTCAGTTGGGGTTCGTGTTGTTTCCTATTGTTTCACAGCTTCAATCTTACTGGGATCCACTTGAATACCGTTTTCATTTACTACGTGTCTGAGAAATCGAATTTCCCGTAAGCAAAACTCACACTTGGAGAATTTGGCATATAACTTCTCATGTGCCAAAATTTCTAAGATCAATTTCAAGTGTTGAGCATGTTCTTGTTGGTTCCGAGAATAAATGAGAATGTCATCAATAAATACAATCACAAATTTATCCAAATAAGGCCTACATACTCGATTCATCAGATCCATAAAAACTGCAGGTGCATTTGTTAATCCAAACGGCATTACTAGAAATTCATAATGTCCGTATCGAGTTCTGAAAGCAGTTTTAGGTATATCATCGTCATGAACTCGTAACTGATGATATCCATATCTTAAATCGATTTTTGAGAAATAGGTAGCGCCTTGAAGTTGATCAAACAGATCATCTATTCGTGGCAATGGATAACGGTTTTTGATTGTTAGTTTATTGAGTTCCCTGTAGTCAATACACATCCTGAATGAACCATGTTTCTTTTTCACAAAAAGAATTGGTGCTCCCCAAGGTGAGAAACTAGGTCTAATAAAACCTTTGTCTAACAGTTCCTGTAATTGACCTGATAGCTCTTGCATTTCTGAAGGTGCTAAACGATAAGGAGCTTTGGCTACAGGTGCTGCACCTGGAATCAAGTCAATACGAAATTCGACTTGTCTTACTGGGGGTAATCCTGATATATCCTCAAGAAAGACTTCAGGAAAATCCTTGACTACCGGAATATCTTCGATACGTTTTGGTAAAGAACAGTTCTCGATCACATGTGCTAGAAAGGCCTGACAACCTTTCTGTAAGAATTTCTTAATTTGTATACAAGAAATGATACCAAGTTTCCTACCGGCTCGTTCTTCATGAACTATCAGTGTATTACCATCAGGTAATGGAATACGGATCACCTTGTTTTGACAAACAACTTCCGCTTGGTTATCAGAAAGCCAGTCCATACCGACCACAACATCAAAGCTCCCAAGCTCAATAGGAAGTAAATTGATATTGAAAAGATGATCATTCAAATTCAAGGAACACCCTTGAATGACACTGTTAGTTTTGATTAACTTTCCATTAGCAAGTTCAATGACATAAGGAGTTTCTATATCTACCGTAGACAATGAAAGTAATTATGCAAATTCAGGAGAGATAAAACTTTTATCTGCCCCTGTATCAAACAGAACTGATGCGTATAGATTATTAAGAAGAAACGTACCGGTAACAATGTTAGCATCATGCCTTGCCTCGGTTGCACCAATCTGAAAAGCTCTCCCCCTAGCTTCATTTCCCGGATTGGTGTTGTTATTGTTTGTACAGTTTCTCATGAAGTGGTCAAGACTTCCACACTTGAAGCATGACCTGTTGTTTTGAGTGGTTTGTCGTGGTGCTTGATTCCGTTGACAGGCAGGCATGTTACAGTATCTGGTATAGTGTCCGGTTCGATTACAGTTTGCACAAACAGGACATGGTCCTGTGTGATGAAAAGGACACTTGTTGCATTTGGGTGCCTGCCCAGTGTAAACTTTCCTCACAGGAACAGCCGCACCATAGTTTTTCATGGTTGATTTGCTCTGGCTAATCTCATCTGGAGCTTTGGTTTTGTTTTTCTGAAACCACTTCCTTTTTGTTCCTCTTGTGTTACTAGGTGCCTCGATCGAAGTACGGCTAGAACTTTCTTCATCCATCATTATTTGGGAACCATTTCTTATTGCCTCATCAGTATACCTATTGGCTAAGATAATGGAATATTCTAAAGTTGTAATTTTTGCAGCAGCTACCATTTCTCGGATTTGAGGAACCAAACCTTGAATATATTTTTCTACCAAGACTAAATTAGTAGAAAACATGTATATACATAGACATGAAAGTTCATGAAATCGGTTTGTATATTTCTGACAATTTGCACCTTCCATAGAAAGATTCGAGAATTCTTCTTGCAGTTTCTTGATTTTTGTGGCTGGGTAATACCTTGACATAATCAAAGTTTTAAACTTATTCCAGCCCATTTCATCAACAGTGGCCATACCCCATATTCTCACTTGGGTATTCCACCATTTCAAAGCTGAATTCTTAAGAGAACAAGTAGCATAAGATACCTTATGCTCAGCCAGACATTTGCTAATTTTAAGTTTCGTTTCCATTTCCTTGATCCATTTCAAAAGTCCAGCTGCTCCTTCTTTACCCATGAAAGTAGGAGGGTTGCAGGAAGCAAAGTACTGGTAAGTACATCCTTGCTGTGGTGGATCAGGAACAATGGTTTTCGTTGTTGCTGTACCGGTGGTATGATGAGTTTCTACGTGGCCACCAGTAGCATTATGTTCGGTGTGATCGTGGTCCCCACCAAAACCCGCGGTAATATATGGTTGGTGTTGTGTCAAAACACCATAAGCTGATAGTTGTTCTCTTACGATTCGTGCTATCATTGCTTCGTTTGATTCAGATCCACTTGCACCAGGAGGTGGAACAGTGTTAACTTTATGGTTCACAGGTGGAACAGTATTTGTTTCTAGATTTTCAAGTGGAACCACATTTACTTCCGGATTAACACGTGGATCCGGATTACGTTCTACATTCACAAGTGGGACTTGATTCTGTTCAGGGTTAGTAACGTTCTTGGTAGCTTTCTTAGCTAGTCGACCACGTTTTGGAGCCATTGTTCTGCTCACATGCCGATAAACTTAGATCAGTTCAAGAACATTAAAAATATAACCCTTTGAATCACATAATTTCAACCATATTCAGTTACACTGAAAATTTATGTTAAAATGTGATTATAAGAAAATATAGTATAACTACATTGATATAGTTCAGACATGTTCTCAGTACACAGAAATCACACAAATGTTCGTAGTTATACTCAGTCCTGTTAATTCAAAAACATGTCAAAATATTACACAGCTCACGGCATTGTGACATCAGTACTGATATGTTATTATTTACATGTTTTTGATATATGATCATTTAGGACTTTGAAACGTTGCCACACAGGACTTTGAAATGTTACCACACAGGATTTTGATATGTTACCACACAGGATTTTGATATGTTACAACACAGGATTTTGATATGTTACCACACAGGATTTTGATATGTTACCAAACAGGATTTTGATATGTTACCACACAGGATTTTGATATGTTACCACACAGGATTTTGATATGTCACCACACAAGATTTTGATATGTTACCACACATGATTTTGATATGTTACCACACAGGATTTTGATATGTTACCACACAGGATTTTGATATGTCACCACACAGGATTTTGATATGTTACCACACAGGATTTTGATATGTTACCACACAGGATTTTGATATGTTACCAGTCTAGACACCAATATGTTCTTGAACAGAAATGTTCTCATACAAATATTAGAAGAGATACCACACAAGGTATTCAGAGATGATACCATATCTAGATCATTCACCTGGTTCCTTAGAGTCAGGTGAGACGTAAATATCTCTAATACGGTAGTACAGTTGTTTTCTAGAGTAGTACGGGACTGTTATAGCTCATGTCGCGTACCCTATAGATCCTGGGTAGCCTGCTGAAGCTGTGCCCGTAGCTTCACCTAGTGGGAGGATTCTCCGATATCAGGGATAATGTTAGGCACATCCCTAGGTGCCAGCTGTCATTGTGAAGGAAGACCCGTAGTCTTGCGGGCTTAACCCCGCATGCGTCGAAGTCCATCATATACTAGAATCCTCTGAGGTGATGAAATTTGCCTTCTCCCTAAAGAAACTCCCACACTCGGTGCTTGATAATGTTTGGGTGAAACAAATAGTGCATGTAATGATAACGTAGCTGGTACCTGTGGTATAGACTGGAAAGTAGCCGACGATGCTTCCGATGAATCAGAATCCGAGCTCAACCTAGAGCTAGGCGTATCATCAATTATCACGTATGAAAATCTCTGATCAATATCATGTAATTAAATATTGAATAATAATATTCAACATAAACTTGATATGATGTCTCTTCCTATCTCAAAACAGCTACTCGTCCTTACAGTTATTATTGTTCAGCTTGCATTGAAATTCACTAGAATGCACACGTGTTGCAAATTTCAGTTATGCTGGCCACTCATAACTGGAATTTGTACCACCTGATTATCCTGGCTTAATTCAAAACAAGTTTTGTTCATTAGTTATGTTCGGTGCTCTTTGTGTCACTGTTCGAGCCTATGGTTATATTCTAGGTCTCTAAGTCAACCTAATTTTCTATAACCTGAGGCTCTGATACCACCCTGTCACACCCCCACCTCTCGTAACCTAAGATGATGTCATTCGTCACTCTGAAATGGTTGCGGAAGCATAGTGGTGATGTCTCTGAGATGAGGGGAGACTTACTTGAACCAATATCATAGCACACATATTAACTTAAAGTAATTACATAACAACGATGTCGTAATCACAATCAACATTACATTATATAAACTAAGTTTATTACATTATTTAAATACAAATGTTTAAAATGCTGCCTCACACGGTGGTCACTGTCTCCCTGCAAAAAGGTTTAAGTTTGAAACGTCAGCACAAAGCTGGTGAGATCATACAGTTCAAGTTCAACAATATGATATGCAATACAAGTTCTCAAAATGTTCTGTTCAAGATAACCATGGGACCCGTATCTAGTTCCTTTCGGACGTTCTTGTCCTATAAGATACTACCCGTCGGTAACATCTTAATGCCTCATTGTCTTAATGTCTATCACTACATTAAGAAGTTCTGGAAACAGATAACAAACATTTACACTAAGGGGAGTTGCAAGCTCCCGGCAAATGGGTTGTCAGCCGATAGTACTATCAATGTTTTCTGTTCAGCCCCACACGGGTTCACTAGATACAGTTCGTACATGAGGACTTAAGTTCTGTAATAATGTTCTGTTCTACAGGCAAAATCCCATGAAATCCACAAGTTCTCAACAATCACATTAAATCACACGTATCACAGTGATACATATCATATAGTTCTGAAAAGTTTCACAGCGCTACCCCGATGTTTATAAAATATTAAAAAGAAAAGGGGTTTTACGAAACTCACCTAATAATACAGAGGTAGCAAAATATCTCGAAACTGATAACAAAGAGATGATTCTGCATTTAGTTATGTTTAATGAGTTATTTAGGTATGAACTTACTGATTAGATCTTTCTGAACGTGCAATGTCAAAGACATTGTCTTAACAGTCATCAAACTGAGATTAGTTATATAATTAATTAATTTAATGTTATATCATACAATGTATGATAATGTAGGAACCTACACTGATTCAGGTTCCTAATACAAGGTTGATGACGCACTTGATTAATCAAAATAATCCCGGATTAATCAAATAGTTAATGTTGTTGATTAGGATAATAAAAATTTTAATGGCTTAGGAATGATCAATCCTTGTTATTGATTACCCAAATATCATGAAATATCATAATGTAGCATTAGAATAGGTTTAATAACCATATTTAACATACTAATCTGATTGTTATCATAAACATCAGATAATCGTTCCAATGAGTATGTTAATGATTGTGATTAGTTTGAAACACTTAGGTTTCACGTTGCATGTTAAAGATTAATCAAACTAATCACCTACATTGTCACAATCAATTGGGTTAAACCATTATAATCATAGTTATGATTCCATGCAAATCGGGCATTACAACAGATCAAAACAAGGATTTAACCGTTAAAACATCGTATTCTTCATTTATAATCAATCCTAGCCATCATCTAGGCAATAATCAACAACCCTAACTATCTCATTACGTTCAAAAACAAGATCTAGTCAATCAAAATGAAACTAGAAGGTTAAAACGAACCGTTACCTGATCTGACGGATTTCTGCGGTTAAAACAAAGATCGGGACTTGAAAACACGATCCTTGGTGAGATCTATGACTTCTAATGGCTTCAAGATGGTAATTTTAAGGTTAAAGATGAAAGATTTCCGTCTGGAGCAAGACATATTTTCCAAGCAAATCTGATCGTTTAAACCATTTTTGCCGACATAGGCCTCCAGGCGCACCGCCCCAACTCAGCGTGTGGCCCGGGGCGTACTCCCCAGGGAGTTTTGTCCAATTTTTGATTTAATCTTCACTTCGCGATTCCGGGCAATCCGTAACTCCGTTTCGCGCACGGTTTTCGCCCACGTTCATCATTTCTCGCATACTATCTGTGACACCCCGTAATTTTCAGGTCAGCTCATTATTTATTTAAATGTTTATTTAAAAACTTTATGTACACGTGGCACTATAATTAGTTAAATTTAGTGTGACACGTGGCATGACAGTACGAACACCGACACACAGCAAGATAATACGAGGAATTATCGACAAACAGCACACACGTGTCAAAACACACGAACGTTGGTGAACGTCTAGCACATTGTGTAACACAACACTCAAAACCTCACGAAACACTCACACATTGAACTAGGAAGTTCAAACGAGGCCAAACGATAGTTCGTAGACGTGAAAACGGCGACGAACGGATCAAACCCACTGAAATGCGCCTATTGGGCTCTTCATGGGATCTGTCGCGCTACGCGAAGGCCCATAAGGACCCTGTCGCGGTACGCGACAGGTGGGCGGGGGAAATTTAAACCCCGAAATCTCTCGCGCTACGCGAGACCCATCTTGCATGATTGTCGCGCTACGCGACAATGCCCAGTTCGCAGAAATCTTTATAAAACCAAGAACAATCATTTCTTGGCCACCCTACACACTCTCTCCGATATCTAGCCATCATATCTCGACATTATCCCTTCCAGAACCTCTGCTACACTCAAGAATCACCATTGGAAGCCATTTTTGCATCAAGAGAAGCTTGGGAGTGAAGGATTGAAGACTTGAATCAAGGAAGGAACTCACCAAGATCATCACCACTCTCTTGGAGCTGCTACACTCGAAATTCCAGGAAGTCTAGGAGCTTCTCACACACCATTCCCACATTCTTGAAGCTTTGAAAGGTAGTCACAATACACTTGTAGCTTTCAAACACTCACAAACACACATGCAAGTGTTAAAACCCACATGCAAGCACCCTTGATGCACCCACACGAGATTTGCTTCTGGGTTTGTTGATTTTACTATGTTTCTTGATGATCTAAGATGATTAGATGATGTTCTATGATGATCTAAGATGATGGGTATAGGTCTTTTTGCTTAAAATGATGTTTTGTGACATTATATTGCCATGCATGTATGATCCCCGATGGTAGGAATGATCTTGGGTATGTTGATATGTTTATTGATGATATTAGAAAGATTACTCACGGTGAGGTTTGGTTAAAATGGTTAAAAGGTTGATTTTTAGTAACCTTTCTATTAATAGAAACTTTATAGTGACAAAATGGTGTTATGAATGATATAGTGGACATGCATGTAGATGGAATTGCTATTAGGACGATAATATGATGATTTGTGTATTTAAAATGTGATTTTGATAATGTTTAGGGTCATTTTGACATAGTTACTATATTTAGTAACTTTTATTAATGAAATGTTGATAAATGATGAATTTGGTTATGTTGACATGTTTGAATGATGCTAGATTGGTTATTATGATGATTGATGATGAGAAAATGGTTTAGAAATGTTAAAATGGTTATTTCTATGCAAAACCTCAAAGTTACTATATTTAGTAACTTTATTTTTACAAAAACCAACCTATGAATATGTTGTATGATTTGAGCATGCTAAATGACTTAATATGTTATAATATGATGATTAGATGCTAAGTTAAATGGTTTCCGATATCACGTATGCTATAAATGGAAACTTTCCATTTTAGGAAACTTTTGTGTACTAACATGTTATAAACGACTTACATGAATTCGTATGATAATGTGCTATGTGTTAACATGATCACGTAGGACAAATGAGCATGCTAGAACTCTAAAACCGTTATGCTTTGTCAACTTTCCATAAATGGAAACTTACTATCAATAGTAAGTTGTCCTTAGACGCGACTTGCGCGTTTTGCACACTACGAGCACTTACACATTTGCTACACGATTCACAACAGTCACACGGTTCACCAACGGGTCGTTGACTTGACACGGTCAACTTCGGTCAAACACGGTCCTTGTGGACCAACACAGTCAAACACGGTCAATGTGGACCAACACGAGCAAACACGGTCATTGTGGACCGACACGGACGAACATGAACAACCGAGGGTTGTTGGACACAAACACGAGCACTAACACGAACACTAGCACGGTCACCTACACAAACTCACGAAACGGTGTACGATATAGGTTGCCGGTGACCGACATGCATTTCGACGTAAGAGCTTACGCTTGACTTACACCCAGTTCACTAAGGTGAGTTTACGGCCCCTCTTTACTCACTAAGGTGAGTTTACTAGTTGCAATCGAGTCAAACATTTATTACTATACAAACATTTTTGGTGTATGCTGGTTTATTGGACAAACATTAAGTGTTGAACTCGTAACAAGTCCTCACAAAGTCTTACCGTTAATGTACGAACAACGTGGTAGATTTGGATGGATCCATTAGGGTATGACCAACCCCACGGGGCACAATGTTGACTGGGTGTCATAACCCGTGCAAACTCTGACCTAATTTACTGTGTGTACGAGACACAGTGGAGGCAAGTACAAACAGGTGTAGTTCGGTAGTGACGCACTGACACTTGGAGCCTAGGGCTCGGTACTAACATTTGATAAACAGCATGACACACTTTCTTACTATATTTATGTATATCAAAACCTGTGAACTCACCAACCATTGTGTTGACACTTTTTCTAACTTGTATTCTCAGGTAACTAGCAGTCTATGGAGCAGGAATGCACATTAGGGATTATGAGCATAGGATCCCGCATTCATGATATCTGTCTTTTGAAAAACAATTTCATTTAGTTTATGTACTAAACGTCGTGTTGACTAACAATTTACTTTCCATGTTCAAACAAGTATTTTCCACTGCTTGTATTTAACTTATTTTAATTCCGCTGCCTTACAATATTATTTTTGCTGCAAACTATTTTGTTATGTGTATGTGTCAAACATGGGATTTGTAAACGCATATAGAGGTGTTCTATATGACCTTGAGCTATGATTCTGGCCACGTCACACCCACGTGGACTGACACCACTTGTGGGAATTTGGGGGTGTGACAGACTGGTATCAGAGCCTTGGTTATAGAGAACTAGGTTTGCATGTAGTAAACTTAGACTATAGCCATTGCACAACTATAGACACTACACATAGAACTTGCACATTGATGATATATTTATTTATGTTAAACTATTGATTACTAACTTGAGACTTACAGGAATGGCCAACAACGAAGACACCAGCAGGAACCCGGGCAGGCGCCCGGCGACAGACGACTTGACTACGAAGAGTCGACGACGAGTCGACGATATCGTAGCACAGGTCGACACAGAGATGGACAGGCGAGCTCGACACATAGCCCGAGCTCGGCATTGGGGATGGCTTCCCACGATGATACAGGAGTGGATTTTCGGGGAGAGGGTACCTCCATACCGTTATCCCCGCGATACATCGCCAGGACATCGACTACCGCCGCTTGGGGTGCCACTGGAGCAGGCCTTCGCAGCTCATGTGGCTTGCACACGACGGGAGATCTGGAGGAACGGGGAGCTATCGGACTAGGTCCGCGTTCTTCGAGAGAAGAACGACCGCCTTGAAAGGCATAATGACAGGCTAGAAGCGCAGGTGGAGACCTTACGTCTCCAGGTGTCCCAGCTGATGAGTCAGCACGGACAAATGGTGGATATCCTGCAGGAGCATGACGGACGTATCATGGAGAATCGGGTCGCCAACGAGGAAACTCAGGAGATGGTCCAAGCTAGCGACGCCATGCTTAAGGCGTGGGCCGAGCAGTTCATAGTTGAACCACCACCCGAGGACGCACCGCAGTTCGAGGCCGAGGATCTAGACGAAGGAGATTTTGACGAGGATCCCAAACGAGGATCCAGAGGAGGATGATGCTGATGGAGATTCTGATAGTGACATATCACATGTCACCATAGATACGGACTAGTTGTACTGTTTAATTTATGTTGTGTTTTCCTTTATATTGCCTAAACGAGCGGGATGTGCTCGTACAAACTTATGTTACTATTATCTTTTGAAAAATCGTTGTACTTCAAAACTTATATTAATGAGAATGGTATTTTGATTTATTTATTGCATGATCTGACTATGGTTGATTGCTGACATGACATCTAACATAACATTTGATATGACATCTGACATGACATTGGCTAACCCTCTAACATGTGCTAACAATACTCTATCCCTTATGTATAGAAAGATACATGGCGGGAAGAGGACCGTACGCGCGTCCTGCTAGGCGGACACTAGACGCCGCTGTTATCAAAATGATGGTTGACCGACGGGTCAACAAGGCGATTGCCGACTATGAAGCAAGTCGCCAACATAGCGAAACTAGTGGAAACCACAACGGTACTAACACTTGCCTAACGTGACTAACATAGTGTAGCTAACACGATACTAACACACGACACTGGTTTCTGACAAACAGGGTCAAACGGCAACAATGGGAAGGGATGTTCCTTTAAGTCCTTCCTGAACTGCCACCCGCACAAATTCAAGGGCACCGAAGGAGCAGTCAGAATGCTCCGCTGGGTGGAGAAAGTGGAGTCTGTATTCGCCATGTGCGAATGTGCTGAAGAAAACCGGGTTAAGTATGCAACCGGTACACTGGAGGGACCGGCCCTCAAATGGTGGAATACCCATGTTCAAACATTGGGATTAGATGTTGCTAATTCCATGAGCTGGACTGACTTCACCCGACTGCTGCAAGAGGAGTACTGTCCTCGTGACGAGATTCGGAAACTGGAACCCGAATTTTGGGTTCTGAAAATGGTGGGCTCTGAGATCGAACAATACTGCACTCGATTTCATGAGCTGTGCAAGCTATGCCTGGCAATGGTAACGCCGGAATACAAGAAAATCGAGCAGTTCATCAGTGGGCTGCCCGAGCAGATTCAGAGTATGGTGACTGCGTCTGACCTCACCACTATCCAACCGCTGATCAAACTGGCTCATAAACTAACCGACCAAGCCGTGGCTCAGGGCAAACTACCTAAACGAGGCGAGCAAGTGAAGCCTCAAGAAAGCCAGAAAAGGAAGTGGGAACCCAGCCACCACCAATCTCATCAACCTCAACAACAGCAACGATCTGCACCTGCCAGAGCATTCACTGCCACCCAACCTGATGACAAGGGAAAGGGTGTGTACCAAGGAAAATACCCTCTGTGCTACAAATGTTCTTACCATCACTCTGGTCAATGCGAGCGATACCGTTGCTTACGGTGTGGAAGACATGGCCACATGGCCAAAGACTGCAGGTCCAAATTCCCCAGCAACAACAACCACAACCCCAATTACAACCAGAACAACAACAACAATAATCAAAACACTCTCAAGGGGTGTTATGAATGTGGAAAGCCAGGACACATGAGGAGGGATTGCCCTCAGCTGAAGAAGGCCGGAGGTGGAGCGGCCAAGGGTCGAGCTTTTGTGATTGGATCAGGGGAAGCCAAGGGCGACCCTAACATCGTAACCGGTACGTTCCTTTTAAATAATGTCTATGCTAGTATATTATTTGATACCGGTGCCGATAGAAGCTTTATATCTAGTGAGTTTAGTAAATTACTAGATATTACCCCAACACCACTAGACTATAAGTATACCGTAGAGTTAGCCGGCGGCAAGATGATTGAGACACAACACATATTTCGAGGATGCGTCATGGTGTTGGCGGATCACGAACTCGAAATCGATTTGATGCCGGTAACTCTCGGAAGCTTCGATGTGGTCGTGGGTATGGACTAGTTATCCGCAAACCAAGCTGAGATCGTATGCAACGAGAAGATCGTACGAGTAACGTTACAGAACGGAGAACAGATCTCGATACAGGGGGAACGACGGGGAATACCTCTGAACATCATGTCTTGTATGAAGGCGAACAAGTACATTCAGAAGGGATACACAGCAATACTAGCTCTCATCACCGAACAACCGAAAAAGGAAAGGAAGATTGAGGACATCGCCGTAGTCCGCGATTTTCCCGAAGTGTTTCCCGAGAATCTACCTGGACTACCACCGCCACGACAAGTCGAGTTTCAGATAGACCTCACATAGGACAACCAGGAGCACAGACCGATTGCCAAGCTCCATACCGATTAGCACGACGGAGATGCAAGCGCTGTCTAACCAGTTGCAGGAACTGTTAGACAAAGGATTTATCAGACCGAGCTTCTCACCATGGGGAGCACCGGTCCTGTTTGTAAAGAGAAAGAAAGACGGATCATTCCGTATGTGCATCGACTATAGAGAACTGAACAAGGTGACGATCAAGAATTGATACCCCCTGCCACGAATAGACGATCTGTTTGATCAGTTGCAAGGTCAAGCTACTATTCGAAGATCGATTTAAGATCAGGTTACCATCAAACTAAGGATACAAGAAAACGATATTCCTAAGACAGCCTTCAGAACCTGATATGGACACTACGAATTTCTGGTTATGCTTTTGGACTAACCAATGCACCCGCAGTATTCATGGATCTCATGAATAGAGTGTGCAAACCTTATCTCGATAAATTCGTTATAGTATTCATTGATGATATCCTGATTTATTCAAAGAATCAGGAAGACAGAAAATGCTGAACACCTGAGGCTGGTCTTGGAATTGTTGAAGAGAAAGAGCAGTTGTACACGAAGTTCTCAAAGTGCGACTTTTGGATTCGCGAAGTCCAATTCTTGGACATGTGGTTAACGAGCAAGGGATACACGTAGACCCAGCTAAGATCGAGGCCATTAAGAACTGAGAAGCACCCAAGA
>CM018692.1:23749843-24079670 GCA_009363875.1 Mikania micrantha
TTGATCAACGTCGTTAACGATTTACAAAACTTATTCCGTGCTAAACTGATTCTGTACTGACTCATCAATTGTTGCATCCTATAGATAGTTAGATGGCTGGACAAAGGGTAGACCGCGAAAGAAACCACAGGAACCTGAGAACCACATGTCGAGAATGAAGAACCTGTCAATGAAGGCGACCACGAGCACAACGAGCAACCAGAGAATGAAGAAGAGTTCACTCTTGAGCCTATCGTGGTGAAGGCTATTTCGGATGAGGTCTGCAAGATAATGGATGAGAAACTACCAGCCTTGATTGCTAAGGCACTGAAGGATGCTTAAAAGACAAGTCAGAAGGAACTAAGAAAGCACCAAAGAAGAGATGAGGTGGTGATCATTGAGACAAAGAGCGGCGACTCTATGACTGGGAAACTGAAGGGCTGTGACTACAAGTCCTTCAAAGGATGCAACCCACCAACTTTGATGGGAAGAAGGACGCAGTGGCCACCTGCCACTGGATTTCTGCGATGGAGGCTGTTATCTCCATCAGTGAGTGCCGAGTTGACCAAGCTGTCAAGTTTGCAGCTCACTCTTTCGTTGAGGAGGCACTTCACTGGTGGAACACCGTCAAGCAATCCAAGACTACTGATGATATGGAAAAGATGACTTGGGAGGATCTCAAGGAACTGGTCACTAAGCAGTTCTGTCCCAAGAATGAGTTGGATAAGGTTGAAAGGGAGTTTCTGGTGCTGAAGGCGGGAAGTCTGAACCACAGGCAGTACACCTCACGATTCAATGAGATGGCAAGACTTGTTCCTCACTTGGTTTCTACCGAGGAACGCAGGGTGAAGTTGTACATGGAGGGTTTACCTCCTAAGGTTCGGATACATGTGAAGGCGAATGCTCCCAAGACTTATGACTCCACTGTGGAGCTCAGTGGCATAGTTTGGGATGATGTTATGTCAGCCGAGCCAGCCAAAGAAGAAGCAAAGGTGAAAGAGTCCTCCGGGACTAAGAGGGGTCGAACAGACCAACGAAAGTTCTCAAGCAAGAAGGCTAAGCGAGAGGAGATGGGCCGATGCAACAAGTGTGGGAAAAGCCACACGGGACAGTGCCTGGTGGGCACTAATTTATGTTTCAGGTGTGGAAAGACGGGGCACTTTTCTAGCAGTTGCCCGAATGCTACTCGATGTGCTTCAACTGCAATGGATTAGGACATATGTCCAAGGATTGCAAGCTACCACGGGCCGATGCTTCGGGCTCGGGTAAGAAAGAGGAGAAAGGAAAGGAGAAGCAGAAGGCTAAAGCACGAGCCTTTACGATGACGAAGGATGATGCGATTGTGGACCCTGACGTGGTCACAGGTACCTTTTCTATCAACAATATTCCTGCTTCTGTATTGTTTGATTCTGGTGCCAGTATGAGTTTTGTGTCTTCTACTTTCTGTGATGGGTTATCTGGGAAGGTTAAGAAGATAGATCGGGTATTTGATGTAGAGACGGCTATTGGTAAGATGACCAGGGTGACTGAGGCTATTGATGATTGTTATGTTGAGATAGAAGGTCATAGGTTCCCTGTCCGATTGTTTCTTATTACCTTAGGAGGATTCGATGTGGTTTTGGGTATGGACTGGTTAGCCAAATATGAGGCTAACATTGTATGTCGACGAAAGATGATATGTTTACGTGCGATGGATGGGAGCTCCGTGACGGTTTATGGTGATAAAGCGATGTATGCGCCAAAGATCATTTCGATGATCCAGGCTGATGTTATGATGCGGCGAGGGTGTGTAGCCTACTTGGCCTACGCGATTGAGGAACGTACGGATACGAGGACGATTGATGATGTTCCCGTGGTGTGTAACTTCCCCGATGTATTCCCTGAGGAATTGCCTGGATTACCACCCGAACGGGAAATTGAGTTCCAGATCGACTTAGTGCCGGGGGCACAACCCGTTGCCAAAGCACCTTACCGTTTAGCTCCAACCGAGATGAAGGAAATGATGACCCAGCTACAAGAACTCCTTGATAAAGGTTTTATACGACCGAGTGTCTCTCCGTGGGGAGCACCGGTGCTGTTCGTTAAGAAGAAGGATGGAAGTATGCGTATGTGTATTGACTACAGGGAACTGAATAAGTTGACCGTAAAGAACAGGTATCCTCTACCTAGAATTGATGACTTGTTCGATCAATTGCAAGGTGCAAGCTGGTTCTCGAAGATAGATCTCCGATCCGGTTACCATCAGTTGAAAGTTCGAGAGCAGGATATTCCAAAGACTGCTTTCCGTACGCGTTATGGACATTACGAGTTTCTCGTTATGTCGTTTGGATTGACGAATGCTCCTGCAGCATTTATGGATTTGATGAACAGGGTATGTCGACCGATGCTGGACCGATCGGTGATAGTGTTTATTGATGATATTTTGATTTTTCAAAGAAGACGAGGGAGACCATGCTTGCCACGTACGTGAGGTATTGGAAATCCTGAGGAAAGAGAAACTTTATGCTAAGTTCTCCAAATGCGCTTTCTGGCTACGAGAGGTACAGTTTCTGGGTCACGTGGTGAACCCAGAAGGCATTATGGTAGATCCAGCTAAAGTTGAAACGATTATGAAATGGAGTCCTCCAAAGTCACCGACAGAAGTACGCAGTTTTCTTGGTTTGGCCGGTTACTATCGGAGATTCATTCAGGACTTCTCCAAGATAGCGACGCCACTGACGAAGCTCACGAAGAAAGACGTAAAGTACGAATGGGGTCCAAACCAAGAACAAGCGTTTTCAGTGCTGAAGGAGAAACTTACCCAAGCTCCTGTTCTAGCACTGCCGGATGGGAATGATGATCTTGTTGTGTATGCCGATGCGTCACGACAAGGGTTGGGATGTGTACTAATGCAAAGGGAAAGGTGATAGCTTATGCTTCGCGCCAGCTAAAGATTCATGAGGCTAACTACCCGACCCACGATCTTGAACTCGCTGCAGTGGTGTTTGCATTGAAAATATGGAGGCACTATTTGTATGGAGTAAGGAGTACCATCTATACCGACCACAAGAGCTTGAAGTATTTCTTCGAGCAAAAGGATTTGAATATGAGGCAGAGACGATGGCTTGAGCTGTTAAAGGATTATGACTGTGATATTCTATATCACCCGGGAAAGGCCAATGTGGTGGCAGATGCTCTGAGTCGCAAGACTGATCATCCTGCCATACGAGTAAAATCGTATAGTTTGGTGATAACGCCAGACTTTCTGAACGAGCTCAAACAAGCGCAACAGGAGGGATTGAAAGAAGAGAATGTGGGTTTTGAACGCGTCTTCGGACAAGTCAAGAACTTGGAAGACAATGACCATGGGATAAAGCTACGATTCGGTCGAATGTGGGTGCCCAGAAATGGGGACATTCGAGCGAGGATTTTAGATGAAGCCCACAAGTCACGATACTCGGTACACCCCGGTGCGACGAAGATGTATCAAGATCTTCGACAGGATTATTGGTGGCCGGGCATGAAGTTTAATGTGATGCAGTAGTACGTGAACAGGTGTCTTACTTGTGCGCAAGTGAAGGCTGAACATCAGAAACCCTACGGATATGTGCAACCTCTAGAGGTACCAGAATGGAAATGGGAACACATCACCATGGATTTCATTACCAAGCTACCAAAGACAGCTAAGCGACATGATACCATTTGGGTGATTGTGGACCGACTGACGAAGAGTGCACACTTTCTTCCTATCAGGGAAACGTATACGTCCGAAAGGTTGTCTGAGTTGTTCGTGAAAGAGATTGTGACCAGACATGGAGTTCCTGTCTCCATTGTGTCAGATCGGGATACGAGGTTTACTTCCAGATTCTGGAAGCAGTTTCATGATGCTATGGGAACGAGGTTAAATATCAGTACCGCCTATCACCCCCAAACGGATGGACAGTCGGAAAGGACTATTCAAACGTTGGAGGATATGCTTAGGGCGTGCATTATCGATTTTGGAGGAAGCTGGGATGACCACTTGCCATTTGGTGGAGTTTCGTACAATAACAGCTATCACTCTAGTATCGGAATGCCCCCATATGAGGCGTTGTACGGACGACGATGTAGAACCCCGGTATGCTGGGGTGAAGTTGGGACAGAAAGAAATAGGAAACAGGCTGCTGTGATTGAGATGGCAGAAAAGCTACGGGTGATAAAAGCACGTATGAAGGCTGCACAAGATCGCCAAAAGTCCTACGCTGACAAGCGCCGGAGACCGATCGAGTTTGATGTTGGCGATCGAGTGTTGCTGAAAGTATCACCATGGAAGGGAATCATTCGATTCAGAAAGCGAGGCAAGTTGAGTCCGAGGTACATTGGACCATTTCCGATAAAGGCAAGGGTAGGGAAGGTCGCGTATCGACTGACCTACCAGAGGAGCTGAACGGGATTCATCCTACCTTTCACGTGTCGCATCTTAGGAAGTGCTTGGCAGACGAGCAGGCGCATGTTCCTTTAGATGACATTGAGGTAGATAATCGACTGAACTACATTGAAGAACCAGTTGCCATGTAGATACGAAGGAAAAACAACTACGGAATAAAACGGTTCGTCAAGTAAGAGTTCAGTGGAAGCATCGGAAGGGTTCAGACACAACGTGGGAATTGGAAGACGAAACGAGGAAGATGTACCCTCATTTGTTCGATATGTAACGAGGCAGGTTTCGGGACGAAACCTATTGTAAGGAGGGGAGACTTGTAACATCCCAAATTTCTAATACAAGTTACTTGGACTTAGGAATGTGTGACGAACAATTAACTTGTAGGAAAAGAGACGAAAAATAACCAAGGCGAGGATTACAGATCGTGTACTCGAACTAGTAAAATTTCGAGTACTCCAGTTTCGAGTACACTAATTTCGAGTACACTGGATTTCGTGTACTCAGGTTTCGAGTAGAGTACCAGCTTGCCTATAAATAGTAGTGCCTTGGGAAATGTGTGAACCTTTGGCTGGAAGCTGATCTGCTCTCGAGTACACGAAGTTTAAATCCAAGAATTTCAAGAATCAAACTTTGATCGACCAAACGAAGTAGGAAACGCACGGGATTCTACCAGGAGGATCAGCTACCTTCAAGTAAGTGATTCATGTATAGAAAGCTGGATTTTTATACAAAAGTTAGGATGGTTAAACAAAGGGTGAACTTATGCATAAAGCTCACACCTTTATGCATAAAGTTCATAACTTTGAGGTTCCAATACGTTGGTAACAACATAAGGAACCTAGAACTAGCTCCCCAAGGTCTTAGATGAATTTCTGAGATGTTTAAAGACAACAGTAACGAGTATACGAAATCCTGCACAAAGGGTACTCGAAATCATACTTAGAATTTCGAGTATGGTCATTTCGAGTAGAGCATTTCGAGTACAAGAAGTTCGAATACGGTACTTTCGTGTACCCTAGTTCGAATACACATAACAGTTCGAGTACATCAGGTTTCGTGTACTTTGGGTGTTTCGTGTACTCATGGATTTCGTGTACATGAGGACTTAATGGATTTCAAGGGTTTCGAACACTTAGCTAAGTGTCGAGGACTTGGGTTCAGCAGGGGGAACTAGTAGGCTATGGGGACTTAGAATATTTTCTAGGTCCAAAGAACGTAACGTAATGTAATGAGATGATGTAACGGATGTAGGTTCCCAGGTCTTAATTAAGGAGTTCGGTTAAGAAGATAAGGAGCCATCATCAGGTGAGTTCTAGACGCCCTATTCTATGTTTAATGTTTTGGGCTGGCATACATGCTTATGGTTATGTCTATGATGTTATGTGCCTATGATGATAATGAATGAATGACGGTATGCACTGACTATGTATGCATGTTAAGGTACTAATATGACTATTGCATGAAAGTATGCTAAGAATGATGAATGCATGTTAGTAAGTTATGATGATAACCTGAATGATATCAGGCTACGATGATAAATATGGATGTTATGTGGTAATGAAATCCTAGGTATGCTATGATGAAAGTATGATGTTATGATAATTACATGCTAGCAAATGTGTTTATGTTGCCATGATGAATGATATGATGACGTGCTGCTAGCATGACATGTGCATGGTGCTAGGATGTTATGATGATATGATACTAGCATACCCTGTATGAGAAATCCTATGTTATTAGGATAATGAACGATGATGTTATGCGGAATGATGATATGGTGCTAGTGTATCATGTCATGATGAATGATGGTGCTCCCGTAATTGTTACGGGGTAAGTATGAGGTTTCCCGTACTCGTTACGGGGTAAGTATGATGGTTGCTCCCGTACTCGTTACGGGGTAAGTATGATGGTTGCTCCCGTACTCGTTACGGGGTAAGTATGATGGTTGCTCCCGTAATTGTTACGGGGTATGTATGAGGTTGCTCCCGTACTCGTTACGGGGTAAGTATGATGGTTGCTCCCGTACTCGTTACGGGGTAAGTATGATGGTTGCTCCCGTACTCGTTACGGGGTAAGTATGACGTTGCTCCCATATTCATATGGGGTAAGTATGGTTGCTCCAGTACTTGCTACTGGGTAAGTATGGGTCTGTAGAACGCTTCGGCGGGACAGATCAACGGTTATGGAGCCTTGTGCCGGCATAAGCCCACTGTTCGAATGGTAACAGTGGAATGTATGATGATGATGATGTAAGAATGTTATGTGCTAAGGTTATGGTCTATGAGTATGCGATGATGTATATGTTAAGTATGTTTAATGTTGTTTCATGAAAACTAGAACTCACCAGCGTAAGCTGACTTGATTTAGCATGTATGTCAGGTTGAAGGTATGATAGGAGAAGGCATGGAGCTCGGGCATAGAGTCATACGATCCGGTGGTTTTGGCAATCCGATGTGATTTTGATACAGACATGTTATTGATTTCTGTTTATCAGACTATGTTTACATTTCCGCTGCATGATTATGAAAGTTTTTAGTTTAAGAGCTATGTGTTATGATGAAAACCAACCTCTGTGAGGTGCCCGGTTTCGGGGCCTCACACTTACGATGTCCTATAGCTTAACCATACAAGTTTAAAGCATTCCCATAGTTTAACTGATGACTAGTAGGGTCAATCAGCCTGTTGCTGAGCATTTCAAGTTTATCAAGCATTCAAGTGTTTCAAGTATTCCAAGCATATCGAGCATTCCATTATTTCAAGCATTTCAAGTTTATCAAGCATTCAAGTACTTCAAGTATTTCAAGATTACAAGTTTCAGTAACCTTTTGAGCAAGTAAGTCTTTTTGAGTTTAAGTTTTCAAGTCTAAGTTTAAGTAAAAGTATAAGTGTAGAACGAATTAACATTTATATTAAGAGTGTAAAATATTAACTTTTTTAAGATAAAGGTATAAGATATTAGTATTTAGAGTATGTATATATAGTATTAGCTTTCAAAATGAGTGTATCAAGTATTAGCCTTTAGCGTAAGTGTTTCAAAGCCTTAACATCGAGCATGTAGTTTACACATAGAGTTTGTAGCATAAGCATCTAGCATAAAGTTTAAGTATAAAGTTTATAGCATAAGCGTCAAGCATAAAGTTTAATCATCATGAATAAGTATAAAAGCATTTATTAAAACATTTAAATATTTGTTAAAATGTATAACATGCTTCTCAGTCCCGAGGTAAAACAAATATGTTTGAAAAGGGACAAATGAACTCACCTGTGTGGTAGTAGTGGTTGACTTAGCTTAGGCTAGAATGCACGTGCTCGTTGTAGTATATTTGTGGTTGTTTTCAAGTTCCTGTATCAATTTCACGTTGTATATAACCTATAAGTATAAGTTATAGTTGTTGCGTTTGTGCGTATGTGTTAGCCCTAAAGTTGGCTAACACTTGTGAGTCTCGGTCTTCATTCGGCCCTAATTCCTTCTTGCGGGTTCAAAACTTTGAATTGTTAGATTAATTACATGTATTAACGAGGACCTTTGTAAGCATACCTAAGTGTTTAAACTAGCCTTAGAGATAAACTCCCCGTATTGCCCTTGTTGAATAAAAATAGTTTATTACATAGTTATCAACTTACCATGCACTATCCTTGTAAAATTAGGGTTTTAGGTTTTGTGATTGCATCATCACCCATTTACATCAACTTTGTAGTAAATAGGCCTTGTTTAAAATCCTTGCATGAAATTCTTGTTTATAGTTTTAGTGTGTTAAGCTATTTCCTAACCATGTGAACCGAATTCTACTTGGGCTGAATATTAAGTCGAGTCGTGTTCGTTATGTGGGTTGCTTTGACCCCATGAGCCGATGGAATGGGCCAAAGTAAAAAAATGGGCCCATTGCTTGTTCTTGGGCTGAATAATTATTCTAACTTTGGCCATGGGCCGTATGGGTTAATATGGGCCAAGGGTATAAGAGTGGGCCGGATCAAAGGTTTGAGTCAATCTATTTGGGCCTCAGGTTGGATTAATTTGCCATGTCCCAATTAAATTTGGTATCGCCCGATGGCATGTTATTGAGCCAAATAGGACATTCATGGTCTAAACTAATCGAAGGTGGGGCAGAAACAATTCTTGGGCCAGTGATTGAGTGGGCCGAAGGGTCTGTCTGATCACAAGATGATATTGGATCGAGAGTATATTGTTGGGCTGAACATTCATGATGGGCCGTAGTAGATTAGGACGGTTAATTGGGTTTATCCCAAAAAGGAAGTTAAAGCTCCCATTTCCAGCGAACCTGTTGGGAGATTGGCCAAGGTTCGGCTCGAGCATAAAGGTTCGCATGTTATGCAGGTTGGCCTTATTAATTCCAACATATGGGTTTGGCTGATAACAAGGTTCGTAGACATGATGGAGGTTCGTGAGGAGCACCTGGGTTCGTCAGACCTAGGTTCGGTGCTGTTCAAAGAAGGTTTGAAGAGTATGGTTCGCACTCCTGCATCGGTTCGGCTGATGAGCTAGGTTCGTCCAGGTGATGGTTCGCTGATGGTGATTGACGAACCAAAGGTTCGCTTCTGATGCGAGGTTTGCCAAGCAAGAAGGTTCGCCATCAAGAGGATCTAACAGGTCGAGGGTTCTTTCAGCTCACCTCACGAACCTGTTCATTTTCTCCCTTCATCGAGCTGTTGCAAGGCAGTTTTGCATGGGGGGTGTATGTGATGATGGTGTTTACAGGGTTGTATGGTTCACGGAGAAAGGTGGTTAGTCGACTAGGGTAGTGTTATAATATAAGGGCTGAAAACCCTAATCTTTCTAACATTTCATGCGTCATACCTTGAAATCAGCTGGGAAACTTCGTAGATCTACTGTACTTCTAGGTAGAGGAGCTCGAGATCTTCGCGTGAACACCAAGAACGCGTGATTCCGCCAAGAACTGAGCAAGATACGAAGGTTTAAAGTCTTGGATGTATGTTTAGAGAGAGAGGTGACGGTTTTGAGAACTAGAGAGAGAATTGATAGAAAATGAGGTGAAAGCCTCATTTATGGCTTTATATACCCCGAGGGTATTCGGGTTCGTTTCGGTTGCTCGTTTCTCTTCTTCGTTGCGTTTCCGGATCGTAACGCGCGCGTGTTTGTAATTTAATTAAAAAGAATTTATTTTAGAATGTTTAGAAGGTGATTATTACTAATAATTATTTTAAATATCATTTTCCTTGAATTATTTATCGTAATTTATTATTTCGCGCGCTTCGTTAACTTTTCGCGTAATTTACGTATTTTAATTAAAATAGTTTCTTTTAAATTTATTTCTGATGAGTTTCAAAATTGTAAAACAAGAATTATTATATTTCCTTAAATTTTATTATCGTTCGTATCGTCTTCGTTTTTGTTTCGTCAGAAAAAGTCACTTACGCGCGTTTTCGTGCAGAGCGCCAACTGTACGAACACGATCGTACGTTTCACTTTCTGATTTTGTTTTCTACTGTTCAGTCATCATTTCAGATCGTTAACTTTCAGACCTATTCGTACAGATCGTCACCTGTACGAATAATTCGTCGGCTTAGCATTTTGTAACAATAACTGTTATAGTTTTGTTCTGTTTATCCTCACATACGTTTATACCTAGTAGTATCAAATCAAGCATGTGTGTGTACATGTTCGGTGTTGTCTGATGTGTTTCTAACTGTTAAACCATAAGGTTTAATTCAGATTTCAGACAATCACAAAATAGTTTAGTGTTAAGCATCATGTGTCAATAGTATCTACCTAATTTACGTAGTTTGTACTTGAGTTACTGTGCACTTTACTGTGCAAATTACTGTTCCGGTAACGATTCCGGCACAGATGTTACAGAGGTGCCAAGTTTCCTTATTCATTATTTAATATAAAAGGGTACTTAAGTCATTTTGGATCATATGAATAGGTAGAATTAATATGGTGGTGTCACATATCTTCATTTAAATTTTAATAAATCTTTTTTTTTTATTTCAAGTATATCCTTTCTTTTTTTATACATTCACAACTTTTCATATTATATTTTTTATGAAAACTAGAACATTACACTCCTCTTATTTTTCTCTTTAATTCATTTATACTCTTGACTAGGTTTTTAACTTTTTTTTTCGAAAGGTCGTATTTATATCAATTTAATAAACTGGACCATTACAATATAATACTTTCACAACTTTATATATTATTTTAATTTTTTGAAAACTGGACCATTACACTCGTCTTATTTTTCTCTTTAATTCATTTATACTCTTGACTAGGTTTTTAATTTTTTTCTCGAAAGGTCGTATTTATATCAATTTAATAAACACTGAGGACCAGACCATATTGTCCGGAAAAACAAATTGAATTCTAAATTCAATTTTCAGTTTGTAACTGTAACCAAATTCCGAATTCGATTTTCGGTTCGTCATTGATTTAAAAAAACTTTTTTAATTCGGTTTGTTCGGTTTACTGATTAAATCGAATTTAGATAAAAATTTATTCTTTTTATTACTAATATTTTTAGTATTAATATTATTATTTTGATAAAATTATTAATTTTATCAATCGTTTATTCTTTTTGTTTGGTTTTAACCAGAACCAAATCGAATTCGGTTTGGATACTGGATTCCTAATACGGTGTTGGTTTCATTTTTCATTTCGGCTAAAAAGTTCAAATCCATTTTAACTCAACAGAATGAACCATTTAAACTGTAAATCGAACCGTCGAACACCCAAGTATCATTTACAACAAATAAAAGACCGTTTGCATTAATTTTAGGGTCGTAATTTGAGTCCAAAATCAACTAAAATTACGTTTGTCTTAAATTTATAACGAGTTGTAACAATTTTTAATTTACATTGTTGTAAACTAAATATGGGTTACGTTTTATCATTTATTTAATTAGAATGATGTAACAAAGGTGTTATGCTCCCTTTATATCATTTATTTATGTTTATTATAATAATGTGTTATATTTTATGTTTGTTACATTGATATAAACCCTAAATTTTTAGTCCATACGTTTGTGATAAATTTAAAATGATTTGTAACAAATTTTGATTTACATTGTTGTAAATTAAATATGGGTTACGTTGTATCAATTATTTAATTACAGTGATGTAACAAAAGTGTTAGGCTCACTTTATATAATTTATTAAATTTCAGTAATGTAATTTACTGTTAAAAAATTTAAATAATGTGTTATATTTTGTGTTCGTTACATTAATGTAAACCCTAAATTTTTAGTCCAAAATCAATAAAAATTACGTTTGTAATAAATTTAATACGATATATATATATATATATATATATAGGGAAGTGTTCAAATAATAACTCACTCTTAAAGCAATAACCTAGATAACTTTGTCAAGATAAAGCCAAATCATGAATTTTTTTTTTGAACATCATTGTAACACATTTAGAACACTATGTTCTCTTATGAATTTGTGAAAATTCATCACCGTTTAAGAGATATCATCGTTGTAAGTTTTTGATTTACAACACTGCAACTGTTTTAGGCCCAAAACTTACAACGATGTAAACTCTCAAGCGGTGGTTAATTTTCGCAAACTCATAAAAGAACATAGTGTTTTAAATGTGTTACAATGATGTTAAAAAAAATCCAAGATTTGACTTCATCTTGGCAAAGTTATCTGGGTTATTGCTTTAAAAGTGGGTTATTATTTGATCCCAATCATATATATATATATATATATATAATTGGGATCATATGATAACTCACTCTTAAAGCATTAACTCAAATAACTTCCCAAAATGAAGCCAAATCCTGGTTGTAACACATTTATAACACTTTCTTCTTTTTGGTCTAAAAACACAAACTTATAAAAGAAGAAAATATTTAAATATGTTACAATAATGTTAAAAAATATTTCAAAATTTAGTTACATCTTGACGGTGTTATTTGGGTTAATTTTTTAAGAGTGATTAATTATTAGAACAATACCCTATATATATATAGGGTAGTGGTCAAATAAAAATCTTTGGATAGAGTTATAACTCACTGATTAACATCTAATGGTTAATTAAAAAAAAAAAGTAAATAAGATCATTACATGTGTCACTAACCTTTTATTCATTTGTAAGGGTATTTAAGACATTTGAATCATTTCAAAAAGCTAGAATTAACATGGTGTTGACACTGTCACCAACTAGTGCATTTTAATCAATATAATTTTTTATTTAAAATTTACCATCTTATTTTTTATACATTCATATATTTTTATACTATATTATTTTTTTTATAAAAATTGCACCATTAAACTCGTATTATTTTTCTCTTTAATTCTGCTATAGTCTTGACTATTTTTTTATTTTTTATTTCGGATGCTTGCATTTAAATCAATGTAACAAGCATAGTCATACACACATTTTTAAAATTTTTATAATAGTTGATTACAACACTATAACTAAATGAATGATATAAGATGTGTCTAACATTTTTGTTACGTCACTGTAAATAAATAAATGACACAACATAAAACACATTTTACTTTACAAAATATAAAACAAAATTTGTTTCAACACGTTACAACAATGTAATTTTTTATTGATTTTAGACTCAAAATTTACGGTTTACGTTATTGTAAAAATCATAAACATAATATATTATTATGAATTTTTTTGACAATAATACGTTACATCAATGTAATCAAATAAATGATGTAGGGTAAACCTAACACCTTTGTTACATCATTGTAGCTAAATAAATAATCCAACCTAACCCACATTTTACTTTACAACAATGTAAACCAAAATTCGTTATTAGTTGTTACAAATTTAAAACAAACATAAATTTTAATTGATTTTGAACTCAAAATTTAAAGTTTACATCAATGTAACGAACATAAAGATAACGCATTATTTTTATTTTTTTTTTTGACAATATTAACTACATCACTTTAATTAAATAAATGATATATAAGGTAGGCCTAACATGTTTGTTACATAACTTAAATTAAACATATATCATAAAAAGTAACCCACATTTAAATTACAACAATGTAAATCAAAATTCGTTACAACTCGTTACAAATTAAGACAAACATAGTTTTTAATAATACACCATAAAAAAGTTATATCAAAAATTATAACGGTATTAAAGAGAAAAATAATACGAATATATTGGTGCATTTTTTCTAAAAAAATAATATACCATAAAAAAGTTATGAATGTATAAAAAATAAGAGGGTAAACTTTAAATAAAAAATTAAATTGATTAAAATATATTAGTTGGTGACACATGTCACCATCATATTAATCCAACTTTTTCATATAATACAAAATGTCTTAAATGCTCTTTTATATTAAAAATGTATATGAACAAAGGGCATGATCTCATAAACTTGATTTTTAAATTAACCATTAGGGAATGGTTCCATTGATAACCCACTCCAATTATGGTAACCTATAAACTCATTTTGATTGGTTGTTTAAATAAAGTGTTCATAATTACACTGATGTAACGAACTGAATTTTTTAAAGTGTTCATAATGAGCTGTAACTTATTTTTTTTTATAATAAGTTTTTGATATTTTTTCAAATTTTTTTTCCCAACTAAAAAAAATCTTTATTGAAAAAAATTATTCACGTCTAATGTTTTTTTAAGTACATAATTAAATACATAATTTTACATTAATGTAATTACACAGATGTTACGGGCTGAATTTTTTCAATGGGTTCGAAATTACACTGATGTAATGTGCTGAATTTTTTTAAAGTGTTCATAATTACACTAATGTAACGAGCTGATTTTTTTTCAAAGTCTCCATAATTACACTGATGTAAGGAGCTGGATTTTTTTCAAAATGTTCTTAATTTTTTCAAATATTAGTGAACTAATTTTTATAATAAAAAATAAATTTGTAATGTATATTTAAGATGAGGGAAAAAAATTTAAAGATGGAAAGTTTTTGAAAAATGAAAGAAAATTATTTTATCTATTGTTCGTTACGTTGGTGTGATTACGAACGCTCGAAAAAAATAAAAAAAATGGCATCACTATAATGGAATCAATGAGAAAAATATGACAAGTTTAATTGTGTAATTTTTTTAAAAAAAATAACATATTGGGTGTGAGAGAGAACAAAAAACAACAAAAAGTAAAAAAAAAAAAAAGTAAAAAAAAAAAACAAAAACCGAACTAAAACCGGAAAACAGCCGAAAAACGAAAATCGAATGGTTCATAATAACTAAAAACCAACTATGTTGGTTTTGATTTCGGTGTTTACCAAAAATTGAACCGTACCGAACTAAGCACACTCATGATTACAATGATGTAATACAGAGCATCAAAAAAAATTAAAAAAAAAAACTATCGAGACTTTAACGGAATTAAAGAGAAAAATGAGACATGTATAATTAATAGTACGATTTTTTTTTTAAAAAGTAATATATTAGATGGTGACACCATAGGGGAAACTTTATATAAAAAATTAGGTTTATTAATATATATTAGACATATTAAATCTAGATTTATAAGTGATTACAAATTGTTTAAAATGTCATCCCATTTTAAAAAATGAAAAAAGACACGTGGCACGACTTTATACAGTTACTTTTTAAATTAACCATTGAATGATGATTAATGGGTTAATTTATTTTTGATGGGTTTTATTTTTATCATTTTCCTATACACACACATATAGATTATATTATGTGAAAACTGATCTTAGACATTTTTATACCCTATATGACCCATTGATTTGAAATCTTGAAAATAAATATATGAGTCACATTAAACCTGAATAAAAATTGTGTTTGAATAAACAAATATAATTTAATATGGATCACTTATTTATTTTCAACATTTCAAATAGACAGCCCATATATGGTTTATAGGTTTTTTTCTTTAAGGTCGGTTTTCACAAGATTTAATCTCTATATATCTATGTGTATATACCAAAGGGCATTTATCCATATGATACCAATGTGTGTTAAGGTGTTCCTTTCTAAAATAGGTTGAGGGTTCTAGTCCCATATTGAACAATGGTGGAAAAATTTGCTGTTAAAATATATATATATCTATTTGTATATAAAGATTTGAAACACGTGTATCCGGAGTTCAAAATTATGATGTCTAAATTATGTCATGGGGACAATCTTTTGAGATTCCTTTAGCATAATCTTTTGCATAATGGAGAGCAAGCCAATAGAGATAACACACATCAAACTAGTCAAATCATTGAGTACTGTAATGGAAAACCTAAAATCAAAGGCTCATTAGAACTTTGGAATCAAACATAAATGCGTTGTTCGACTTCTTTTGAAATCACTTTCATGTCTGATAACTAGTGCATTTTATCCCTAGACACGCGAATTTTGACATAACAAGATAAATGGGTAGATTTGGGTAAAGAGTTATTATATTTTGGGTTGAAATGGGTAAACTTATAAACATATAATGGGTTGAGATGTGTAATAACTTCACACAATACGGGTCAGGATGAGTAACTTAAAAATTATGCGAATATAATGGATTAAACAAGTAAGATTATTATGTTGGATCGATTCCTTTGGTTTAGATTTAAACATGAATACGAAAACATGAATGAAATAGAGATTAGATTAAACCTGTGAATCCAGTGAATGCGTTGTTGATTCCAGACATGATTCCTGAGATGATTCCTAAGATGATGATCTTGATCGGGTTCCCATTTAGGGTGTATGGTGAGGATGGAATGAGAAGAGAGGCTCGGTTATGGGTTCACGAATTCTCTAATGTGAGGAGAGTTCGTTTATGATGTTGTGTGACAAGTAACCGAGATTAGGAGCTATTTAGTCTCTGTTTATATACACCCAAGGGGAAACCCTAATTAGGATAAATAAGGATAATTATGTCCATCAAATAATTATCTATCTGTTAGGGGTAATTTAGTAATTGATCTATTTAGTTAAATAATCATGAGGGCCATATTGTAAATATTTATTCTTACATTCTCTCACTTGGCCAAGTGATTATTTATTATGAGCATTAAATAAGTCTGCAGATTGATAATACTCATTTTAGTTCTAAATTGTAATCATAGCAGAGAAATACAGTCATTGAATCAGTTATTCAATTCAAGACCCCCATTAATCATACTACAATACAAATTTAAAACTTAAGTTAGGATCAATTAACAAGTAAGCCCTTTAACGAATGATTTGTGTTATTAGTGTCTATATGTCATTAGGCATGCATAAACATATATTTAGAGACAAACAAATCAAATAAGTGAGGAAATTTCATTAATCATAAGTAAGTACATTATGCCATAAGGTCTTTACATAAGTCCATCTTCGAAATATGTTCTTCGAATATCTTAGGAGGGAGACCTTTAGTCATCGGATTTGCAAGCATAACTTTAGTACTTATATACTCAATACAAAGATTATTTTCCTCAACTCTCTCGCGAACGAACAAGTACTTTGTATCAAGATATAAACCAGCACCGGTCAAACTGTTACTGTTCAAGAAGTTAACGGCTGCTGAGTTATCACAGTAAAGCTTCAATGGTCTAGAGATAGAATTAACGACTTTGAGTCCAGCAATAAGGTTTCTCAACAACATTCCATGACAGGTTGCATTGTACACTGCAACATATTCAGCCATCATGGTTGAGGTTGTTGTCAGCTGCTGCTTATGACTCTTCCATGAGATCGGTCCGCCTGCTAACATAAAGATGTACCCCGAAGTGGATTTCTTGTCATCTTTGCATTTAGCAAAGTCAGAATCAGAATAACCAACCACTTCCAAATTATCACTTCTTCTATAAGTCAGTTTGAGGTCCTTTGTCCCTTGAAGATATCTAAGTACTTTCTTAGCTGCTTTCCAGTGATCAAGGCCAGGATTAGTCTAATAACGGCCAAGCATTCCAACAATGTAAGCGATATCAGGACGAGTACAGACTTGAGCATACATAAGGCTCCCAACTACTAATGCGTAAGGTATCATTCTCATTTGCGCATTTTCAACCTCAGTCTTCGGACACTGAAATGAACCGAAGACAGCTCCTTTAACTACTAGAGCTACAGAGGGAGAGCAGTGTTGCATGTTGTAGCGTGTGAGGACCCGATCAATGTAAGCCTTCTGAGATAAACCCAAAAGTCCATTGACTCTATCTCGGTGTATTTCGATGCCAATAACGTAAGAGGCCTCTCCGAGATCCTTCATGTCGAAATTATGCGAAAGTAAGCGATTCGACTCATGCAACATATCTAAGCTATTACTTGCCAGAAGAATGTCATCGACATAAAGGACAAGTATATAGTAAAGTTGCTTCCCACTCATTTTGAGGTTTTGTGCATTGATCCACTTGATTTTTCAAGAAACCGTGCTTTTTCATCACTTCATCAAACTTTAGATACCATTGACATGAGGCTTGCTTCAACCCGTAGATGGATTTCTTTAGCTTGCAGACTAAATGCTCTTGACCTTCATGCATGAAGCCCTCAGGCTGTTTCATGAACACGTCTTCATACAAGTCACCGTTTAGGAAAGAAGTTTTGACGTCCATCTGATGCATCTCTAAATCAAATGAGCTACGAGGGCCATCACGATCCTTAAGGAATCTTTACGAGAGACAGGAGAGAAGGTCTCTTGATAGTCAATTCCCTCTTTCTGAGTGAAACCTTTTGCAACCAATCTTGCTTTGAAGCGTTCAATGTTCCCATTCAGATCCAGTTTTGTTTTGAACACCCATTTACATCCTACGGGTTTTACTCCGTTGGGTAGTTCTACCAAATCCCAAACATTGTTTTTCTTCATGGAATCAAGCTCATCAGTCATAGCCATCTTCCATTCAGAAGACTGATCACTAGTAATGGCTTCATGATAAGAGGTAGGATCAGTAAACTTTCCGGCATCCATTTCAGCTTCAGTCAGGTAGGTTACATAATCATCAAAGTTAGTAGGCACTTTAGGCCTAGATGACCTCCAGAGCTGATTAGCGGGTTCAGCATGGCTGATATTGTATTGATGTTGATCAGATGAGGTGCCTTCATTCTCGGTAACGTTTGGAGCTGTAGTGAGTCCTGATTGTGTCGGAGTAGGTGCAGTGAAGTTTGGAGTAGCATGGTGTACAAGAGGAGTAATCGGAGGTAAGTTAGTCGACGAGTGTCTCCCCCCGCGTCTTGTACTTCTTGCAAATCAGAGTCAGGATTTTCGCTGCTCCCACTGACATTTGAATCCTCAAGGAAATGAGCATGCTTTGTTTCTACAATTCGAGTGACATGGGTAGGACAATAGAATCTATAACCCTTTGAGTGATCGGGATACCCGATGAAGTAACATGTAACAGTTTTCATGTCAAGCTTCTTTAAGAAGGGATTATAGAGTTTAGCTTCGGCAAGACAGCCCATACTTTCATATATCTAAGACTCGGTTTCCTTCCTGTCCAAAGTTCGTAAGGAGTTTTAGGGACAGATTTCGAAGGAACTCTATTGAGTATATGAACTGTTGTCTTTAAGGCCTCGGTCCAGAGGAATGAGGGTAAATCTGAGTTGGCTAACATACTGAGCACCATGTTCATTAGGGTTCTATTTCTCCTTTCAGCAACACCATTTTGTTGAGGAGTACAGGGCATGGTGTATTGGTTCACGATCCCCTGGTCTTTACAAAACTCATAAAATGGACCAGGAGCCTGACCCACATCAGTATGTCTACCATAATATTCACCTCCTCTATCTGATCTCACAACTTTTATTTTAAGATCTAGTTGATTTTCAACTTCAGTTTTATAATCTTTAAAAGTTGTAAGTGATTTAGATTTGTCCTTGATTAGATACAAGTACATGTAACGAGAATAATCATCAATGAAAGTGATAAATGAAGTATGTCCAGTTATTCCAGCAATGGTGTAAGGGCCACTAATGTCGGTGTGAATAATTTCTAATAAATTAGAACTCCGAGTGGCACCTTTCTTAGTTGCTGTTGTCATTTTGCCTTTAAGGCATTTGACACATGTTCCAAAGTCAGTGAAATCAAGAGAAGGTAAAACTTCATCCTTCACGAGTCGAGATAAGCGATCCCGTGAGATGTTGCCTAAACGTTGATGCCACAACATGGATGAAGTTTCTAAGTCTCTTTTTCTTTTAGTCTTTGTTGAGTTCTCATTAATGTTATATGATAACAAAGACTTAGAGAAATAATCATCTAGTTCTAACTTATAGAGACCACCATCCAAAAGACCAGTACCAAATACTTGAGAATTAGAACTAATAGTAAGTCTGCCATTACCATGAGAAACATAAAAACCATCCATGTCTAACTTTGGTCCTGATACAAGATTCCTAGAAATTTCAGGAATATATAAGGTATCATAAAGTTTAATACATAGACCGGTTTTCATTATTAATTCTAAGGTTCACACGGCAGCAACAGATAGTTCCTTTCCATCCCCAAGCTTAAGGGTTCTTTGGTTTCTTTCTAGCCTCCGGATTGTAAGGAATCCCTGAGTAGAATTGGTCACATGAACCATAGAACCATAGTCAAACCACCAAGTATTAGTTGGAACATTTAAATTAAAGGACTCAATTATCATATTAAGACGATTACCTCTCTTAACCAGCCATTCCTTGAAGTCAGGGCAATCTTTCTGCTTATGTCATCCCTTTCGGCAGAACTTGCAGTAACGCTTGCCATTGGAATTGTTAGAGCTGGAAGATGCACTTGCATTGGACTTAGGGACTTTAGAAGCTTCCCTGTGAGTATTGTTCTTCCTTTTCTTCGAACCAGTGGCCATCAGGTAAGCAACATCCGGTTTCTCGAGCTTCTGACGCTCTTCCTCTTGTACGCACATGGCAATCAACTCGTTCATCAACCACTTCTCTTTCTGAGTGTTGTAGTTGATCTTGAAAGCCTCATAAGATGCATGAAGAGAAGTCATAATGAAGTGGACCAAGAAACCGTCACTAATCTCCATGTGTAATCCCTTAAGTTTACGGGTCATGTCGTTCATCATCATGATGTGCTCACGAATGCCACTGACTCCATCATACTTAGTAGACACCAGTTTCATGATAAGGGTGCTAGCATGTGCCTTTGAGGTTCCTTTGAATTGCTCCTCCACAGCAGTAAGGTAAGCCTTGGCGTTAGCCAAATCAGGAATTGCTCCTCTGATGATTGGGCTAATTGAGTTCTTGATAAACATTAGCGCCATCTTATTAGCCTTCTCCCATTTCTCATAGAGCAGCTTAGCTTCAGCAGTGCTCTTGTCAGTAAGAGCAGGAGGTGCAGGTTCTCTCAGGGCGTAGTCAAACTCAGTAGTCCCAAGAGTCAACATCAGCGAATCTTTCCAAGCAGAGTAGTTCGCACTAGTGAGGGTCTCAATTCCCATATTGGGAGCTGTGAATCGTATTAGATGAGAAAGAGTAATATACTAAGACTATAGAAGAACTTAGAGTGATCTATGGGGTAACTTAGATCTAAGGCAGGCATATATAAGGACCATTATAGTAATGAAGCTGTGATAAAGAGTCTACTATAACATCAAATTAATAGACTAGATTAGATTCTACTTAAACAAATGGGTTTCACTTTGGTTAATAACCATTCATCTAAGCATTAGGAACAATTTAGTTAGAAAATAAAATGTGCATTAGGAATGTAACACATCACCTTTGGGCAGAAGTGAGACATTTTGTAAGCATTATGCACATGTTAAGTTTGCAAACATATATGTAACACATCACCTTTGGGCAGAAGTGAAACATACATGCTTTAAGGCAAAATGATGTCATGTGAATATCTAATGTTTAATGATATACACAAGTAAGTGACAATGCTTAATAAGACTCAAATAATAAGATGTAACACATCACCCTATCACCCTTGGGCAGAAGTGAAACACTTGTTACTGAGTTTAAGCTGATTTTGTATATTAAGGTTTTGTAAAACATAATAGTTTAAGGTTTTAACAAAACAAGTTAGTTTATCTCTTAGCCCCCTGATTCGCAAAAAATTTTTGGTTAAGTGTTCGTACACGAAATTTACTGTTTACGAAGTTAGTAATGTTCTCGAAAATAGTTACGTATTCGAAAATAGTTATGTTCTCGAAAATGATTATGTATTCGAAAATAGTTATGTGTTTCGAGTACTCTTAGATTTTCGAGTACACTAAGATTTTCGAGTACAATTTGATTTTTCGAGTACACTATGATTTCGTGAACTTATAAAAATTTCGAGTACTCTTAAAATTTCGTGAACTCTAAAATTTCGAGTACACTAAGTTTAAAAGTAATTTCGAGTAAGTTAAATTTCGAATACTCAAATTTCGAGTACTCTAAAATTTCGAGTACAATCAAATTCGAGTACTCTTAAAAACGTGTACATTAATTTCGAATACGTTTAAGTCCGAAAATTTTTAGGTTTACGAAAAACGCACCAGATTCACGTTTTTACGAAAAACGAACCAGTTTTAAGGTTTTTCGAAAAACGACCCACTGTTCATACTCGTTTTTGTAAAACGTTTTTGGATTTTGAATCAATTTCGTGATTAGGAATCGATTAAACAACATATTTCTCTGATACCACATGTTGGATCGATTCCTTTGGTTTAGATTTAAACATGAATACGAAAACATGAATGAAATAGAGATTAGATTAAACCTGTGAATCCAGTGAATGCGTTGTTGATTCCAGACATGATTCCTGAGATGATGATCTTGACCGGTTCCCGTTTAGGGTGTATGGTGAGGATGGAATGAGAAGAGAGGCTCGGTTATGGGTTCACGAATTCTCTAATGTGAGGAGAGTTCGTTTATGATGTTGTGTGACAAGTAACCGAGATTAGGAGCCATTTAGTCTCTATTTATATACACCCAAGGGGAAACCCTAATTAGGATAAATAAGGATAATTACGTCTATCAAATAATTATCTATCTGTTAGGGGTAATTTAGTAATTGATCTATTTAGTTAAATAATCATGAGGGCCATATTGTAAATATTTATTCTTACATGTTAATAATATATATAATGAGAAAAGTCATTAAAAATTATTTACATAAACTATTTGTTTCATTACGACTTATTTTAACTTCAATTAAATTGATGTTTCTTAAAAGCGACTCATTTAGATCCAGTATGATTTTCCTTAAAGTCCATCATGACCCGCATTCGTTCTGACCTATTACCCAACCCAACATGCACATTTTGATAGGCATACATAATAGAAGTATATAACAAGATTTCTAGATATAACCTTTAGATCATTAGTCCATATAATTATTTTGTGTATGTATTCGTACATGTATATTACATGTATGTGTATGGATAGACGTATTTTTGTGTGTGTATGTGTGATTATGTATTTATGTATCTATTTATGTATGTGCAGGGACGGAGCTTGAAAAAAGCTCGGAGGGGGCCGGAGGATTTTTAGGAAGAAAACGGAGGGGGGCGAAAGATTTTTAGGTATTTTTAGGTAGAAAACGGAGGGGGCCGAAGGACTTTTAGAAAGAAAATGAAGGGAATCGAAGGATTTTTCGACGAAATACTACTGAATCTACCGTTCTGACCGGAAAAAACAAGGGGGCCGGGGCCCCCCCGGGCCCTTAACAAGAACCGTCCCTGTGTATGTGTATGTGCATGTGTGACAATACATGTATGTGTTTATGTATATGTATGTATGCATGTGTATAAATATGTATGGATACATGTATGAGTGTATGCATATGTATGTGTATGGATAGGTGTATGTATATGTATGTGTCTGCATTTTTTAAAAGAGTCAAAATATCTGACTTTTTGTTTAAATGGATAAATATAACCTGAGTCCACTTTGATATAATTAAAATGCTCATTTTGAGTTTAAGTGGGTCAAAATGACCCAAACTAACTTTAATAAAGTAAAATTTGGTATTTATTTATATGACAAGTATTGTTGCAACTAATGTAAGTTTATTGAATTTTGAGAAATATTACCTGTTTATCTTTTAGTTTTTTGGTTATCTATTTTACACTTGTTATGATGTTGAATTTAATAAAAGAATTTATATTCGGTTATTATTTTATCGTTTAATGCATGAAAATATTTGAAATGATTTTAGTTAGGAGAATGGCAGGTGAGTCATTTTCATCATCGGTTGATGAGTATGACGTGATGAAACAGACTTTAGGTGAAAGATATGTGTATTTACAAGGCATTGATCATGTTGTGAAAAGCTTACCCGTTGATGTTTGAGTACAAATCCGTCCCCCCACAACAATGACAACATAGGTGTCTATAAAAAATGAGAACAAAAATCCATCAATAACTCCAACAACTAACAAACAAATACATCCAAAAAATACAAGAGGATTTTAGAAAATAATTCTAAGTAATATGAGAATTGTAACGATGTAATGAAAAGTGAAGAAAGTTAAAGTAACTAGTTGCATATGTGTTGTGTTTATCACTTTACTTGTTAAATTGTTTACTATTTGAAAAGTTTAGTATTATTTGATATACGAAAACGTTTGAAATGTTTGACATGGTTATTATTATAAAAACATAAAAAATTAATAAAACAAATAATAACAAATAAAACTTTGTTACATGTTTTAGATAATTTAACTTGAATAAAGTGTAGTGACAAACTTTTATCGCTATATAGCTCTATTTTGTTTATGACGAATTGACAATGTTGTTTTTAAAGGGTTTTATGACGAGTTGTTTTTTAAAGGCATAATAAATTAGTTTTGAATGTATGTATTTTCAATCTAACATGTAGTGACCAACTGTTGCCGGGTAAAAATAAATTTAGATTTTTAATACATTTTTTATTTACTAAAAATATGTATTATATATTAAATGATTTCTTATTATTTTAACAAAAATAACACTTTATAAACGATAAATTTTGGTGACGTTAGGCCACCCGGAGTGGAACCCGGGAAGGAGCCGGGGTGCGCTTTGCCGGATCGGGGAAGAACAGGAACACGACCCCCCCCCCCCCCCCGGAAATGGGGTGGGGTAATTCGGGGACTCTTCACCGATTGAAGCTGAGTGGGAGATGGAAGAGTATTCGACCGTTGGGGGCTGGCATTCGACCGTTGGGCATTTTAAAAAAAATCCAATTTTTTTCTATTTAAACAACTCCAAAACAATCACAAATCTCACACTTTTCTCTCATCTTCTACAATCTATACACTAAATTTATAAAATTTTCAACTAAAATGGAAGGAGGTTCATCACGTGGTGGGTCGTCAACCAAAAAATTTAAAAAACCACGACAAAAAAATGTTCAAACGCCTCAAATGAACCCGTTCAACACACCTGGGTATCATCCACAAATGTCATCTCCGAATCAACCAACATTTTACTACGATCCAATGAACCCGCCTCCATATTTGCAATATTCACCGGGCACTCAACAACAATTCAATCGATAGAAGCAATCGTATCAACAAGATCAACAAAGTTACCAACAATTCGATCAACAAACTTTTCAACAACAATCTCCCTTTCAAGGTATTTTTTATACGTTTATTTTTATATTTTATTTTTTTATGTTTATTTTCTCGTTGGGGATGGCATTGCCCTTTCTAGGTTTTTAACTTAAATTTTTAGGTTATATTCTTCTTTTTTTTGTTGTATTTTTTTATTTTAAATTTAATGAATCTTTTTTTTATTTTATTAATATTATTAATATTATTATTTATTGTTAAAATAATTAATTAAAAATAAGATGGGGAAAAGTGGGACGACACCGTACAAAATGGGAAAAAGTAGGGAAAACTGATGTGGCGCTGATGTGGCAACGAGGAAAAGTGGGGAAATGTGGTACGACTCCTAGTGCTCTTAGAGATTTATACACACAATTTTTAAGCGACAAGCCCTTTAACACCAACTTGTTTTTGCCATAGGAGTTGAATACATATAGCGAAAACATGTGGATCGCTCTAAATGACCGTAGTAGGGTCAGTACATCTTGTGTCCCATACACTAAAAGCAAGTTATTATCATGTCTTCTAAAGTGCATATGGAATATAATACATATACAAAGTGGCAAATAAATATAGGGCAAGACCATTTCAGTCCTTGAGACCCATCAAGTCCTGCCACCATGTTGAGGAGCCAAGATGTGAATCTTTTTGCTTACGTGCCTAAAAGCAATATATTCAATAATTCAAATCGTAATCATTATTTATATACGCCAATGGGTCCTATATCAATTGATGTGTAGGCCAATGAGTCTTAAATCAATTGGTTTGAGAGAATGCAACATCTATATCAATTGGTTTGTTGGCCAATGAGTCTTAAATCAATTGGTTTGAGAGAATGCAACCTTGTGTATTTTCAATGTAAAGGTCGTATGTATGAGTTTTACTTGAAATAATACGTTTCAGGTGAGCCAAAGATTTGCAATAATAAATATTAGGACGGTGGGTTTCCTTTAAACTAGTGGGTGAGCTGGGCTTAAAAATGTCGTTATTTATATACGAACTTATGTATTATACTAATTAAATAAATTAAAATTAAGTAATAATAATTATTATTATTTAGTTAATGTTATAATATTTTTTTATTATTGCGGTTATATTTAATTTAAAAGTATATTCTTTTAATAATATTTTTATATAATTAGCAAGATAAGTAAGAAAATAAAAACACAAAAGATAAATATATACGGATTGTATCATATGAAAACTTAATCTTAAAAATACAAAACCTTTAAACGTTATCTAGCTAAGTCATTCATTTAAAATCTTGAAAAATAAACATGAAGTTTACATTAAATCATATTAACATTTATTATCTAGTTCAAAGTTCAAATTTTTATTTAACTTTAATATGTATCATATATTTATTTTTAAGATTTTAAATAAATGACTCAAATATAATTTAAAGATTTAATCTTTAAGATTAAGTTTCACGTAATATAATCTCATAATTCATGCTCCTTCATCTAACATAAAAAAGATTATAACATAAAGATAAGAGACATCATTAAAATAACACAAAACAAGTATCCATAGATTCCATTTTATTTTATTTATTTATTAGCTAGTGGGTTTTCCGTGGGTTGCCGTGGGAATGCCTCCGTTATTCCGAATATCAAAATACATATACGATAACACATATCAAAATGTATATATAAAAATATCATTTGTTACTCTATGTAAAACCGTAAAATATAGTTGACGTAAACATGTGTAGATTTAGAGACAACTAATAATAGTTTCAAATGATATTTAAAAAAATAAATAAAGTGGATCATCTGTGCTTTAAATGAAATCTGAGTCTTAAGACGTGCCAATCACAGGAAAGAAAACCGATAGTCATCGGTCAGCAAGCGTTTATTGACCGCTAGAAATAGTGAATGGAGTTGTTGCCGATGGTTGAAAGATGACAAAGCTGAGGTGGATGGTTTACTGAATGGATAAAAACGGAAGATAAGAGGAAAAATTGCTAACTGGGAAAGTAGGATCAATCTGGGTCAAATAGTGGGTCGAATTGCTCTGTTACCATTCGTAACTTGTACTTTATTTATGTATATAGATAATTTTTTGAACGGCAAGATTCCATTTTATTTACCCATACTTCTTTTCATCATAACATCTGTGAATTCGCAACTAATGTACCCCAAGAGCAAGTACCCAAACTTTTGTATTTTAACACGTTATGATTATTTTTTAGGGTTATACAGACGTATAACCCTCTCTGACACCCACTAATTCAACAATAAGTGGTCTTATATACATTTTGCATATGATTTATATGAGACGTCTATGTGTAAAATGAAGTGTACAAAAGCACAATTATTAACAATTTAAAAATCTAACAAATAATGATTGCTCCTTATACGACTCGACATGAGTCGTATGAAAGATGTGTGATGAGTGTGAGAATATCATAGCCCTTTTTCAAATCATTTAAATCAACTTATTAAAATATATACAAACTATGTTAGAAACTTGAGTATTATAAATATTAAATAACTTAAATACTACAATTAATAATTAATTTATATAATTCTTAATAATAGAATTAAAAATTAGTTTAAATAAAAAATAAAGTTGTAATTAAGGAAATAGAAATCAAATATTATTATAAAAATAGAAAAAATATTAATTAAAAAATGACTAGGAAAATAAAAAAGCCAAAGACATGATATTGCACACATTTTAAAACATTGGTGTTTATTATTATTAAAATAAGTTGTTATTATAGGAATAGTTGTTTATAATTGGCTGGTGGGTAATCCTTTTAAGATATTATATGTTAACCATTCTGACTTAACGTTACCTTTTAATTAAAAGGTTATGAATCATTAAGAGTTAGCATCTTAATAACTATTAAGATAATACCAAACAACTTTTTAGTAGGTCATGTGTCCTTGGTGGTTAACTGTTTTGTTTCTTTTATTTTTTGTTCCTTTTTATAAATTTTTGGCAACTCTTTTAATATTTAATTTTTATGTTTCTATTTTCTGTTAATATTATGTTTATGTTGTGATTATGTGATGGTTTAAAGCCCGGCTCACAATTAGAAAACAAACAGCCCTAGCTTAGCAGTTACGACCTCGAATTATTGAGATAAATCAACTTTTTAGTTGTAACTGACTATAATAGAATTTTTGGTTGTTTTAATATTTGTAATGAATAAGTCTACCAAAATAGGTGGGCTGGGTAGTAAGTTGGAATGAGTTTGGGTTGTAAAATTTGGTTTAAATGAGTCATTAATAAAAAACTTCAATTTATTTCAAATTAAAATGAGTTGTAAATGAAAAAAATAGTCTATTTTAATAATTTTTTGTGATTTTCTTAAGATAGTTTAAATTCATTCTATTAACATATTTTTAGGTTACCGATCTTGACCCTATTGTACTAAGTTGTTACTCATCTCAACTAGTTCTATGTTATGGTATTACCAATTTGAACCCAAATACAATAATTGTTCAACTAAATCAACTAATTTATCATGTTTTGGGTTAAGATTGTCAAGTACAGTAATTAATGTACGCATTTTGTTAGCGATTTATATTTTTTTTGTAGTTTTATTTTTCATGATAATTTATACTTTTTGTGGCTCAAACTTGGAACAGTTTTCATTTACGGTCAAAAGAGGACCCCAATTTTTATCTCCGCTTTAAACCACCAAATGACTTAGAACGGCCTGGATGGTCTTATGGGCTCCTTAATAAATGGTTTTGTTTATATTATCATTTATTTATTGTTATGTCTGTCTATAGGTAGGGGTGTTGGCAACACCCGGACCCAACTAACCCGACCCGCACCCGAATAAGCTTGTTAGGGTCGATTATTCAAGCCAAAAAAATATAGTCAGGTTATTCGGGTCAACCCAAATAACCCGAACTGTTAATAGGGTCAGGTTTTGGGTATTTTTCTTTAATTCTAGTCAGGTTCGGGTCAACCTAAATAACCTGATTAAGTGATAACCCTAAATCGCTAATATAATGCACTAACTAGGTTATAGACTGTGACAATTGCATTTGAAAATTTACAATTGCATTTGAAAATTTCGTAATCAATGACGTGAGCACATTTGGTCGTGCTTGAAATCCACGTTGAGTTGGCAATTTTAATTATTACAGATTGATAGTATACGAGAAATGGTGAACATAGGCGAAAACCGTGCGCGAAACGGAGTTCCGGATTGTCCGGAATAGCAAAATGAAAAAAATTACAAAAATGTCAAAGTCAAAGGGTCCAGGCGGTACGCCTAGCACTAGTTGCTCTCGCTAGGCGGTACACGCGGGGGAAGAAAAAAAATCCAAGAATCTCGGTCTGGCGCGCTACGCCCCGGACCAAACGGCCACGCGGGGCGGTACGCCTGGCGTAGGTCGGTTTGGTGGATTAGATCAAAAATCAGATTTTCATGCAAATTTGATCTAATCTTCTTCTCTCGCTCATACTCGACTTTCAGACGAAAAATCCGACCCTTTCACCCTCAAATCTTCATCTTGAAACCATCAGATCCTATATTTGAAGCTAGGAAACGTATTTTACAAGTCCTGATCGTTGTTCTGCAGTTGAAAATCCGTCTGATTAGATAAGGGTTCGTTTTAACCTTCTAGTTTGATAATGGTTGATTAGATCTTGATTTTGAACGTAATGATATAGTTAGGGTTGTTGATTATTGCCTAGATGATGGCTAAGATTGATTATAAACGAAGAAATCGACGTGTTAACGGGTAAATCCTTGTTTTGATCCGTTGTAATGCCCGGTTTTCATGAAATCATAACAATAGTTATAATGGTTTAAACCATTGGATTGTGACAATGTAGGTGATTAGTTTGATTAATCTTTGAAATGTAAGGTTAAATCCAAGTGTTTCAAACTAATCACAATCATTAACATACTCATTGGAATGATTATCTGATGTTTATGATAACAGTCAGATTAGTATGTTAAACGTGGTTATTAAACCAATTACAATGTCACATTATGATATTTCATGATATTTGAGTAATCAATAACAAGGATTGATCGTTCCTAAGCCATAAATCCAACTAGAAACTATTTCAGCACCATAATCAACAACATTAACTATTTGGTTTATCTTAGATTATTTTGATTAATCAAATGTGTTATCAACTTTATATTAGGAACCTAAATCAGTATAGGTTCCTACGTTGTCATACATTGTATGATATTATATTAAATTAATTAATTAAAAACTTAATATCGGTTTGATGACTTTCAAGGCAATGTCTTTAACATTGGACGTTCAGAAAGATGTAATCAGTAAGTTAAAACATAAATAACTCATTAAACATAAACTAATGCAGAATTTAGCTATTATCATCAGTTTGCGTGTGATTTCACTACCTCGAGACTTCAGGTGAGTTTCGTACAACCCCTTTTCATCTTTAATGTTTTATAAATATCGGGGCACTTCTGTAAATCCATTTCTGAACATATGATATGTATCAGTGTTATCTGCGTGATTTCATGTGACTCTTGTGTGATTTCATGGGATTTTGCCTTTAGTATCTTTATCACAGTATCAAAAGTCCTCATTCCTCGAAACTGTATCTAGTGAACCCATGTGGGGCAGAACATGCATCAATGATAGTACTATCGGCTGACAACCCATTCACCGGGAGGTTTGCATCTCCCCTGGTGCGAATGTTTGTTACCTGTTTCCGAAACACTTTCTTAATGTTACTGATTGACATTGAGATAATAATGCATTAAGATATTTACCGACGGGTAGTATCTTCGCAAAACGCATAATTGTCCGAAAGGAACTAGATACATGTCCCATGATTATCTTGAACTCTATATATCAAACTGACATATCATATCATACTGTTAAAAGTGAACATTACGAACTCACCAGCTTTGTGCTGATCTTTCAAACTCAAACATTTTTGTAGGAAGACAGTGACCCATGGTGAGGCTGCACTCTCAACCACTTGTAATTAAATAAGTTAGTTGTGGAATAAACTTAGTTGTAAATTGTAATGTTGGTTGTAATGACGAAACCTTGTAATGTATTTACTTTAAGTTAATCTGTGTGTTGTGATACCGGATCAAGTAAGTCACACATCATCTCTGAGACATCAACACTATGTTTCCACAACCTTCTCAGTGACATCATCAACAGGTAACGAGAGGTGGGGGTGTGACATAGACCCTTGTATTACACGAGTTTGCGAATAAAAATATGTGATTTTATAATTATATCTTCCTAAATTTACATAATTAAAATAATTTTATTACATCTTTTTAAATTTACATGATTGTATCAAAACTAATAATATTATTTATACCTTTTTTATATAGAAAAACTTTAAAAATAAAAATTTATAAAAAATGTTTTTAATAGATATATATATATAGATGTATTACACGTTTACACTGGTTAAATATTCGAATTTTCAAATTATTTTTTTAAAATAACATAATATACATTTTTCAAAGACGTTTTATAAAATATTATAGAATTGATTTATAATTTAACCATATAAAAATATTTATTATGAGAGAGTCGGAAAAACAATCTTTAAGTGGTCTAGAAAGTTGACATTTGACATATCAAAACATTTATTTATTATATAGTATAGATATATATAGATGTTGAAGGGTAACTCTGTTTTACCAATGGGTTTGAAGGTTTGGATGATTGTTGAAAACAATTGTTTTTCAATTTTGTTTTCTCGTATGACTGGGTTTGGTTGTGCTTTCACTTTCAATCTTTTGGGTTTAAAAATTATGTAATTTTGTCAGTTAAACGCTTGCATTTATCAATTTTTTTCTTGTATGACAGTAACAAAAATATAAATTCGTGAGGCTGATAGAAGAAGTAATTGTTACAAATTTTGTGAGGTTAAAGAATTACGTAATTGATGGTTAACAGTTGGTTAAAACTATCTATCAATGTCTTGTTTCTTAATATTTTGTACTTAATTGATTATCAATTGTTTGCAGCAATGACTCAATATTATAGCAAATAAATATTAACCCAACTGATCCGACCCAAATAACATGTGACCCGACTAACCTAAACCTGATTAACCCGAACCTTATTCAGGTCGGGTTGCAAATCAATTTATTATTTTGAAAATGCCTGACTAACCCAACCCGATTAACCCGAAATCCGATCGAGTTGACCCAATCAACACACACTACAAAAAAAATGTCATTTAGTGGCACACATTTTTAGTGGCATTTAATTTTTGTGCCACTACTATAGGATTTAGTGGCACTTGAAGAGTGCCACATTTGTTTGACCTATATTTTTAGTGACACATGTTATTTATGCCTTTAAATTATATTTTCAATGGCACTTTAAAATACGCCACACTTAATTAACACGTATTTTTGTGGCATTTAACTTGTGCCACTAAATCGATTTAATATTTTTCACAACTATCATTCCCTCTCAAAATTAATTCCATCTTAAAATTCACTAAAACAAATTTTACTAAAATTATTTACCTCCTAAACTTTACCATTTCTGAAAATTCCCTCCACCTTTGGTGAGCCCTAATTTGTGTGACCAATACCCCCACTGTGCAGCGACAATGAGTGAAAGGCGTCGGCGCTCAATGAGTATCTGGAGGTTCAACGACGGTTCAGTGAAAAGTCGTTGTTTGGTGGTGAATATACTGTTGGATTATTGGAGTAAAAGAGGGACATTATCTACTGACAGCAGGGTTTTATCACTAGGGAAATCAGGATGGGAATTGCAATAGTGTGCGACGGATGTAGGTTTCCGATTTTTTTTTGGGGAATATGCAGTGCCGGATAACATATTTGAGTATGATTTTCTTCTAAAATGCATGTATTTAGGTAAATATAACATTATTGCGACTAATTTAATCATTAAACTAATTGGTTGCTAACTTGCTCCATCGTTTACATTTTGCCCTAATTTCACACATTTCATAGGTTCATGGTGATAGAAAACCCACTCTGCAACCAATTTACATTCATTCAAAGTTGTACTTTACTATGTATTTATTTTTTTTTCAATTCAGGAAAAAGCATATACCAGGTAATTGCTTTAATTAATAAAAGTTAATTATTTTGTTGCAAATCCCAGATGAGAAGTAAGTATTCTAGTTCAAATTAAGCTTCTTATAAAGAAACAGAGAGAAAGTGGTTGCTGCTAAACAAAGAGAAGGTAAATGCAGAGCTATGTATTTGTGCAATTTATGTTTATGAAACCACGAAGATCATGGATTTATTTTAAATACATCTTTTTGTTGATTTTTTGCTGGAATTTAGTTTTGATTTTCTAAGTTCCAAATTCTAGGAAGGGCATGCATTACAGATTAGTTTGGTTTTTTGAGTGAAAAATATGTTTGTTTTAATCCCTAACTTTGATTGGCCGATTCTTAAACATATGCCTGGCAAAATGAGCGGGATGAGTTGGATTGGGTAATGGGTCAGAACAGGTGTGGGTCAAGATGAGTACGGGTGGGTCAAGATGAGTACGGGTCAGAATGAGTTTTAAGAAAAATAAGGTTGTGTCAAAATGAGTGACTTGTAAAAAACATCAATTTAGCTCAAGTTAAATGAGTTGTAATGAAACAAATAGTTTGTTTTAATATTTTTTAATGATTTTATCATCAAATATATTATTAATCTTTCTTTCTTGCTTGAATTCATTGGATTCACATAGTTTTTAAGTTACTCATCTTGACCTGCATTGTGTTAAAGTGTTACTCATCTTAGCTCGTTTTATGTCATAATGTTACCCATTTTAATCCAAAAATGATAATTCTTACCTAAGTCTACTCATTTTTCTTACTATGAGTCAAGATTGCCTTAGGTACTTAAACAATAATAGATTGATTTTTCTCGATTGCTGACAATGTAAATGCATTTGAGCAATTAAAGTCCGTTTGGACAACTTTCTACTAAATGTTTTTTTTGTGTTTTTCTACCATAAAAGGAAGACAAGTGTTCAATTTATAGGTTTTGCTATTTAAAGCGTCTAGTTTTTGGTCTGGTCTTTGAACATGCATTTAACGTACATAGCAAATTGAAAGGTACTGGCTTTTGACACCTGAAAACTCATAGGTAATGCTTTGAGTTTGTGCTACTATTGTCGGTGTGTTTTAGATTTAATTTTCAGTCATCTTTTGTAGGGTATCATTCATCATTATTCAAGAAGCTATTTTGTTATGTTTGATATATTGGTCACACGTTGCTTTAAGTGGTAAAATAAGGATCCCAAAAAGGAAACACGTTGTGTGATATGAACTGTTGCTTGACTGGGAAAAAAAATAAAGAGATCAAAAGAAATAATAATAAACGGTTACACAAGGGCTTCCTTGCTTAGAACCATGCTAGGTGATCTTTCAAATCACATAAACAATGGCTGATTTCTCCTCTAATATTGATGTTCGTTTTGCAGGTCTTTAGTAACCCATTACCCACCACCACGGTCATAAGTTTTCTTCTTCACGACCCTAGATGAAAAGGTAAAACCTTTTTTCTGTAAATAAGTCTTTTGTCACTTCTTAGATTTTTGAATTTATAATGTTTTTGAATCACTAGTATTTTTTGTTGTTTTTACAAAAGTGGGTGTTTAATTTGTTCAAAGCATAAGGTTTTTCATTTGTGATTTGAAATTTAATAACCTTGATGTGGGTTTTAAAGTTTAGATTTGTTGGTCCCCATGGTCAACTCTAGTGAAAATATATGAACAACACGTGTTTTGCTCCAATGGTTTCCCATTAAGATATGCTTAGGTTCATGGTTACATTTCTCGTTATAGGGATGTCGACAAAATGGCCTGAATAATTCAACAGTCGCAAGGTAAATGGATTGGAGATGCGAGTGGGTTGTAGGGATAATTGTTCTTACTTGAAACATACATTTTGTAAATAAAAGGCATGCTAATGATAAAGGTGCCCCTTTTACCTTAGTCAAATGTACAAGCATTATCAACAGAGATTGTATGGGTCACTGTTTTACATATCATGAGGTTAATTAATTGTTTTATTACTTACGCAATAGGTATAAACACGACTGAAGACTGCCATTTATATTAGTGTCCTGAAATTCAAAAAGAAGGATAAAGTTTTGTTTTCTGATCTTTTATTAAGCATGAGTAGAAGCTTGATTCTAGGTTGGCTACATATAATTTCTTGGTGGTTATGTGCATTATAAGAAATTTTGTGGTGGTACCCATAAAGATTATTTACAAATAAAACTATTGCCTAAGATTTCTTATAATTTCTCATTTCATTAGTCAAATAATAGAATGGATTGAAGAAGCATCAAATGGATCGAAAGTCCACATGAAGTCCCCCCGGTCAGCTTGACGACCCTCGACACAATGCCCAGCGAGAAATGTGAGCTCACAATCAAGTTTCTTAATCTTACAATGACAGTACAAGTTTAATTTTTGAGGTTTTTAGCACAACGGGACACAGAATCCATCTAGTTATATCTATTATTGACTTTTGTTATTGCTTGTTTTTTTATTTCCCTTACTAACCATCAAACATAAATGGTAGCCGATGAAGAATGATGGTGTAGATCAAATTAGAGGAGAAATGTATATACCATCTTGGACCTGTAAAGACAGAACTATTGTTGATTATGAAGCTTCTTATATTATGGTAATGTGTTTTAATGTTCCTATATATCGTTGACAACATTAATATATTGTGTGGTTACCTATTTAAATATGTTTTTAGGATGCATTAAAAGATAATGCAAATGAGTCTACAAACACATCCGATGATCAAAAAGATATTACAAACAACGCCTACTTTGAAGTTAAAGACCCGGAGAAAAGAGGATAGATTTGGTTAGTTGGAAGGTTGCTGAAAGATGGTAGTGAATTTTTCATCAATGACTAAATTATGCGTGATGTGTAAACATTTGAAAACTAAAAGATGTTGCTTATTACTTTGCTTTTGACATTTTTAGTACTTTGTTTCGGATCAAACTTTTTAATGTTATTATTTACATTCTTATTTAACTTTTATTTGATATTTATATTGTAAATAATGTGTCTTTGTGACAATGTATTATACAACGAACTATAGGTAGTTTTTACCCGCACAAAATTTGAGCCTTTAAAGGTGTTTTTATATTGTGGCAAAATAAAAGTGCCACTAAAACAACATGGATATGTGACTAATATTAATTTTAGTGGCAGAAAAAAAGTGCCACTAAAAGTATAAAAACTTTGTGCAGCACATTGAAAAAGTGCCACTAAAAGGCTTTAGCGTCACCACTTCTAGTGACACTTTTTTTGTGTGCCACACAATTTTCAAAAGGTGTATAGTGGCACTTTTATGGTCTTTTGAGGCATTTTTTGTATGCCATTAGATGTCATTTTATTTGTAGTGACCTATCTATAGGTATCCATTTAAATTTAATTTCATCCAGTTTTTTAGAGATTTAATTTGGCTCTGACATGCGATGAGCATGTTAAATGTCCATGGTAACGAGTGATGGCGTCATCTAGTTACAACAATGTCAACAAATTCCATATTCTAATAAATTAGTTTATTTTAAATTTTAATTATTTATTGGAATATGTATTACTTGCATATATATATAGAGTTATTATTTTACATATTTGTTTTGGTGAATTTCTTAGTTATCATTATAATATTAATTGTGGAGAAAGTTTGAGGATTGAAAGAGACTATATAACATCCGTTACACATATCATTGTTAATTTTTTTAACAGTTAATCTTACTCTACTACTAAATTATACACTAGTGATAGCATACTTAATGATATTGTTAAATAAATTCTTCTCGAACTAGTGAGAAACCTAAGGGTGAGCAAAAAACCGAAAAAACGAAGCAGATTTGAATTAATCTGAAAAACTAAACCCACAAAAACCAAACCTAATGAATAATCAGAAAAAACCGAAACCGAATTTTTCTGTTCAGTAGTTTTGGTTTTACATATTCTAGAAACCGAAAAAACCCGAACCGAATCGATTTTTCAGTTCAGTGCTATTTATTCTTCCTAGCCAGATTAACTCTTCAATCAACAATCCAACTATAATCATGGAAAACAAAATAAATTAAGGGAATTTTTTTAAATATTTTGTTTGTTTAACTGAAAAATACCTTAAAATGTCCACCTTTTTACGGGTGATGGCGCCTATAAATGTACATCCACGTATACAACAGATGAATCATAGAGGCAACCTAACGTTTATGGGTGCCGATGCCCGACGGGCACCCGTACATGTAGAGGCACCTGCCCATAAATCTAGGGCTATTTGGTAACGACATCACGCCTGTAAACGCCAATTTAATTAAAAGTCAATATATGTTATAATCTTTAGTGAATTTCAATAAACATGTACCACGGGGACTACATCTCTAATACTTGCATTACAACATAAGATTCTCAACAAAAACATAGCAAACATCTATAAAACTCAGCAAGCCAATGACTATATATTATTTTCTTTACTCTTGTCAACAACTCCTCTGATCGAAGATTCTATGAGTTTACATACGTCAAAATAAACGTCAATATAAAACTTGTGAGTTTATGATTACGTATACTTAGAAAACATACAAATTAGTTTAACATTTAATAAAGGGATAATTTTATAGAACTATAACCAGTTTTCATAATTGCCCGAATGATGTGTTGTAAAACACATATGTTGTGACACCTCGTAAATTCCAGGTCATCATTTTATTTATTTAAATGTTTATTTAAATGATATTTGCATACGTGACACTAGAATTAGTTTAATTTAATGTGACACGTGGCATGACGGTATGAACACTGTCACAAACACGATAATTCGGTGAATTATCGCAAAACGCACACACGTGTCTAAGAAAAACACAAACGTTGGTGAACGTTTAGCACATCGTGTAACAAAACACTCGAAACCTCACGAAACGCTCAAACATTGAACTTGGAAGTTCAAACGAGGCCAAACGAAAGTCCGTAAGCGTGAAAACGGCAACGAACGGATCAAACCATTGAAATTGGGCCTATTGGGCTCTTCAGTGACCCGTCGCGGTACGCGATGAACCCCTGAGATGCCCATGGCGGTACGCGATGGGTGGGCGGGAGTTTGAACTCTCGAAATCCATCGCGGTACACAGAGAGTATCTAGGAGCTTCTCGGCGGTACGGGACGAGGCCAACACGCAAAATCTTTAAAAACCAAGATGTAATCATGTCTAGCCACCCTATACCACCATTTTCGAGTCCCTGGTCACTTCTACTCGACATCATCACCCTCTGAAGCCATCTTCAACCTCTGGTTCATCTTTTGGAAGCCATTGCAGGCAAAATTGAAGCTCAATACTTGAAGGTTGAGGCTTAACATCCACATTGGAGCTTGGAAACTACCATCACCACCTTGTTGCTGCTCCAACCCTGCTGTCCAGAGGATCTAAAGGCTGTAGAATCACCATCTCAGGGATTGAGAAGTATTAGAAGGTAGTTTTCATGAGTTTTACACACTTTCAACACATCTATGCTCACATGCAATGGGTAAAACCCAACATGCAAGCACTATGGCACCACATGCACGAATTTCTTGTGTTTTAAATCTGGATTTGCTATTAAAGCTACTGTATTTGGTGATCCATGATGATGTTTTAATGTTTCATGATGATCCATGTGTATGTATATGTGAAAAGTATATGATTTGGTCATAAACAAGTGAAAAATCCACATGCATGTATGATCCAGGGCATGTGGGATGATTTTGAATGTTCAAATGTGTTACTTGATGATGTTAGAAGTATGATGCATGATTGGTTATGTTTAAAATGGTTATAAATGTGATTTTTGATAAACCTTCTAATTATAGTAACTTTTTAGTTGAAAAATGGTGAAATGGATGATATTGATAACATGCATGCATATGGATTTGCTATTTGGGTGATAACATGATGCTAGAATGCTAAGGGATTGAATTTGATATTGATTTTCGTCATATTTAGCCAAGTTACTATTTTTAGTAACTTTTGAGGCCTGAATATTGATAAATGGTGATTTTTACTATATGAGCATGTTTAAATGATGTTAAATGACTTATTATGATGATTTGTATGTTTTGAGCATGCTAAATGGTTTATTATGACTTAAAATGATTATTGCATGTTAAGTTAGATGGTTTTTGATATCGCACATGCTAGAATTGGAAACTTTCCATTTTAGGAAACTTCTGTAAGCAAACGTGGCTTATGTGCTTAATTGATTTCGTATGATAACGTGCTATGTGTTGGCATGATCACGTAGGACCTAACAAGCATGCTAGAACTTTAAAAACGATAAGTTTTGTGAAACTTGCCATAAATGGAAACTTACTAAATATAGTAAGTTGTGCATAAACGCGACTTGCGTGTTTCGCACACGACGAGCACTAACACACATGTTACACGATTCACAACCGACACACGGTTCACCAACGGGTCGTTGACTTGACACGGTCAAACCTGGTCAAACTTGGTCAAACACGGTCAATGTGGACCAACATGAGCAAACACGGTCATCGTGGACCGACACGGACAAACATGAACAACCGAGGGTTGTTGAGCACAAACATGAGCATTAGAACGAACACGAAACACGGTCACTTACACGAACTCACGTATGGTATACGATATAGGTAGCCGGTGACCGAGTACGCTACTTGACGCTACAGGAGCTTACGCTTGTACTTTCACATCATTTCACTAAGGTGAGTTTACGACCCCTCTTTACTCTTTTCAAACTTTTCAAATATGGGGAGAATACTAGTTGAATCGAGTCAAACAATTATGCTATTACAAACATTTTATGTGTCTGCTGGTTTATTAGACAAATATTAAGTGTTGAACTCGTAACAAACCCTCACAAAGTCTTACCGTTAATGTACGAACAACGTGGTAGGTTTGAATGGATCCGTTTGGGTGTGACTAACCCCACGTGACACAATTTTGACTGGAGGTCATAATGTCACACCCCGACCGACGGCGGAATGCGTCGGGGCGCGATTATGACTGTTCATTAGCTCATGGTGCTATTATGCGTTTCAATATTTAATGCATCATCATTAAACCAATACAACATGTCATTCATTAAATTCAAATTACATTACATGAATTGAATACAAAATAGTTACAATTGAATGCTAAAACACTGTTTAAAATTTAACTAGGTCTACTAAATCTTATTCTATGTCTTCATCATGCTTCCTTATCCTGTTACACATGTAAAATAGAGTTAGTCAACTATTTTCATAGTTGGTGAGTTCACATACTAAGTTAATAGGGTAAATTGAGGATTGGAATCAGTTAATGCGGTCAACATCTTGCCATATACGAGTTCGATTTAACTGGAAGCGCGTGAAAATGAGCTGGAGACCGAGCGGGTCGTGAGGAGATCCATGGATCGGATCTGGTTGGACTTGGGGGAGAAGAAAGGCATCTATAAGCCTTTGGCATTTCTAGTCCCTGAATTTCTGTTTATAAATTTAAATTTCTGTTTTGGCAATTTTAGTCCCTCAAAGTTTTAAGTGTTATATCTTTATAAAGGTTAATTTTGATTATTTATATATTAATTATTTCTATAAAACTTTATAGAATTGAATTTATCACGTAAAATTTGCTTATTAAATTATTGTTTTAAAATGATTGTAATTCAGTATTATTATTATCGTGTGTATATTTAAGTGTGTGTATATAAATCTTATAAAAAAAATATGATTAGTTGTTTTAAGCTTATTTAAGTTCTTATTAGATTCTAAATTTTATTAGTCTTAATAAAATTTGTTGTGTTATATTTTCATATATACATTAGTGTGTGTATTTATTTACATACATAAATATAATAATTCCTTATTAGCCGTATTATTTTATATGTCAAAAGTTGATGAAGAAAACGTCCATTTTATACTTTTAGCTCTATGTTCTTATAAAGTTTATGAATTAACCCAAGACTTATAAATGATTAAATTTATTTAAGCACATTGTGAGATATGCATGTGTTTACAATTATTCTAACAATGCCAAGAATTTTGTTCTATCTAAATTAAACAATTTTTTTTTAATTCGTAATGAAAATCCTAGAGGTTACAACATGAATTTGGGTTTTACTATAAATATGTAAAAATTATAAGTTCGATTTCGTAACAGAAAACCCTAGGGATTACAGTCTCCACTACTTTAAGGAATTTCGTCCCGAAATTTATTTGAATGCAATTGTGGTTACATTGGTTTGATTTTCTTCTTTGTTTTCCTCCCGTTTTGTTTTGTTTGCTTATATAATTTGCTTATCGATTAATCGTATTAGAATCTTAATGAGTTTATAAATGTTATAGAGTAGTGTATCAATTCCTAAGCTAGTATTTGAATGATTCGAGGAGTTTAAAACCAACTTTTATTCTTTGAGTGAAATGAATTTTAAACAGTAATGTATGAGCAACTACTCATATTTTAGAATTTGTATGCAACTAGTTCGCTCATTATAAGCGTTTTGAATTTAACGGTAGTTGACTCAACTTACGGTGAGATTAACTATAAATGTATTTGAATAATATTACCTAAATATTGTTATAATAATTTATTGGTTGATTATTTTTTACTGAAGAGTAGCTCACTCGAAATATAGATTAAACTGACTAATCCTATACTTGGTCAAGCTTTCGGTGCTACTATCAATGTATTATTGGTGCTTATATATAGGGTATACCGCAGCCAACCCACCACATCACTAATACTTTGATAGTATTCCAATTACTTACCAAGACTAACCTAACCTCAACTACTTTTGAATAGACGTTTGGATACTTGACTATATTTAAGAATCGTATGAGTTTAGATATACTAACAACTGCAACCTTGCAATAGAATTCTCATAGTTGTATAGATTGCTAAATGAGCGTTGTTGAATATACGAATGATATAGAATACACTAGTTGGTGATATTATATGGTTGTGATAATTGCTTATAATTAACCTTAACTATGGTGTCACTGAATCATTGAGTAATTGTTTAAACATATGAATATAGAATAATTCACTTAAGAATCATTAACATGATTCGTGTGATTATTGATATCTTTGATTTAACCTTGTGTAAGAATACACACCAAGTATTAGTAATTGAATAACAATTGGTTTGACTAGGATATTTTACTCAAAACTGTAGGTTGAATTGACTACTATAGCCCTTGATCAAGCTTTTGGTGCTCCTATCAATGTACTACTAGTGCTTATATATAGGGTATACCGCAGCCAACCCACCACACTACTAATACTTTTATAGTATATCAAATGCCTACCAAGGGTGACAAGAACTTTAGACCAAATTGAATAGGTGTGGGAGACTTTGACTTGCTTTTAGAAATTGCATGAGTATAGAGGTTTTCATCAATGAAATTTTTGCAATGGAATTTCTCGGTTGTAACGTATGAATTGATAGATGATCGATTTTTGGATAAACGAATGATGTAGAATACATAGATTTTGATATTATATAAGCTTTGATTGTTGTGATAACTAATTATCATTAATCTTAGCTATAATATCATGGAACTTTTGAATCTTTGTCTAAAGGTATGAATATAGAATGATTTGTCTGAACATCAAAAATATGATTAGTGTGAACTTGCTGGGAATTTTATATGAAATCACCATACTAAAATCCCATGAGTCCAAGTCATGTCACCTTATTGAGATTTAAACAAAATATAAAATATAGTGAGAAATCATAAATCATCATGACTTGTTTAAAACATAGGAAAGAATTTTCAGGTTTTATTACTTAATGACGTGTTAGAATTATTCATCAGTGAGCTTAGGCATAAAATCTTAGTGAGTTTATAGAATTATAACATAGACGTCCTGTATTACAATAAGATATGTGATATGATAACGTATAGATGTAGTGACAAGTCACTAATCATAAGAACCATATCATTGAATTTTCTATCACGAGTTTGGATAATTGGAATATGTAATATTATAACCTTTTATATATATTGATGAATCACCATCAAGAATTCTTAAGTATAATATTACTGGTTTTCTTGAATCAAAATATACATCATAAATTAAAGAAAGATAACACCATAACCTTTTAGATTTTGTGATGTATCACCATCACTTATCTTAGGTTTAATGTTAGTTGAATCATAACGTAGGTAACATAAAACAAGGAGAGATGATATCATATTCTGTGAGACATCGTAATGAATCACCATCACTAATTTTAAGTATGATATTGTGGATTTAAGAATTAAAACATAGGCATAATCAACCCAAGAAAAATAACACCATAACCCTTTGATATTGTAATGTATCACCATCACAACTCTTAGGTATAATGTTACTAACTTCTTGAATCATAACACAGGCAACATAGAACAAAGATAGATGATATCATATCCTGTGAGAATAGTAATGAATCACCATAACTATCCTCAAGTATGAATCATAGAGGTATTGAATCATAACATATTCATTATAAATCCAAAGAAAGGTAACGCCCTTGCCTTTAGATGTAGTAATGTATCACCATTACAATCTTAGGTATGACATTAATAACTTTCTTGAATCATAACAAATATGTTATTCAACAAAAGAAAAATAGAATCTTGGGTATGATATAAAGGAGTTGTTGAATCATAACATATACATTACTAATCTAAGAAAGATAACGTCATAACTCTTAGATGTAGTGATGTATCACCATCACAATCTTAGGTATGACATTATTAACTTTCTTGAATTATAACACATATATTATTATTCATCAAAGGAAATGACATCATAGCTTGTGATATGTAGTGATGGATCACCATCACTAATCTCAAGTATGATATCATAAGATTTGGGATTGTAGAAGCAATGTATTGAAATCATTTTGAATCAGATTATAAATTTTAGGGAGTAGCATCCAAGTTGGACACTTTTGACTTATTAGAATTAATGTTGTTTGCAAGATGTGTCATGCTTTGGCCTATAGGTAAAATACTCTCATTAAGAATCCCCAGGAAAGATAGACTGGTCCGTCGGCAGGGATTATGAATCGCTTTCCTAGACAGGAGTCTCAACTACCGGTATTAACCCTTCCTGTTACTACACGCCCATCATAACAAACTTATTTCTAACGAGGTTTTAAATCAAAATTGAACAAATAAAATTATTTTGAACTCGTTTGAAAACATAAGGAATGGTATTCACAATGGAGTACCGGGTGACATATTAGAATCATTATAGTTTGTAAGATGTTTGGTGTAATATGCTTTGGCCTATAAGTGATTGTACTCTCATCAGAAGTCCCAAGAAAAGCTAGACAGGTCCCACAGTACATCGGGGATTTATACGAATAGCTTTCCTAGACAAGAATTCTAACTACCGGTATTACACTCTTCCAGTTAGTACATATCCACCTCACAAACTTTAATTCTAACGAGATCTTAAAATCAATAACATAATTCCTATTTTGTCTAAGGAATAATGTCACACCCCCATCTCTCGTCACCTGAGAATGATGTCATCAAAAGGGTAGCGGAAGCATAGTGGTGATGTCTCAGAGCATGAGGGGTGACTTACTTGATCCGGTATCATCATAGCACACAGATTACGAAAAGTAAAACTTACATTACAAGGTTCGTGGTTACAAATATTATTACAGTTTATACATATTACAAGTTATTTAATTACAGTTATTGCTAGTGCTGTGAGTGCATCCTCACCGTTGTCCTTGATTGCCTGCAAAAGTTTTAGTTTCGAAAACATCAGCACAAAGCTGGTGAGTTCATACAGTTTAGTTAAATCATATGATATGACAGTTAAGTTCAAATACATGTTCACAGTTCCGGATAACCATGGGACCCGTATCTAGTTCCTTTCGGACGATATGTTCAGTTCTCGATATTACCCGTCGGTAAATATCTTATTGCCTCATTATCTTAATGTCTATCACACCATTAAGAAGTTCAGGAAACAGATAACAAACATTCACACCAGGGGAGATGCAATCCTCCCAGTGAATGGGGTGTCAACCGATAGTACTATCAATGTTTTCTGCTCGGCCACACATGGGTTCACTAGATACAGTTCAAGAATGAGGACTTTGATATCATGATAGAGATACTAACGGCAACAATCCCATGAAATCCACAAATTCAGTTAATCACATGAAATCACGCAGATAACAGTGACACATATCATATGATCAAGAAAAGTTTAGCAGTTATACCCCGATGTTTATACAACATTAAAAGAACAGGGGTGGTACGAAACTCACCTGAGTTCAGATGAGTGCTAAGACCTCGCGTAACTGGTGCTAATAATGTAAATCTGCATTAGGTTATATTTGCTTAATGATTTATGTTCTAACCTGCTGATTAAATCTGTTTGAACGTTCAATGTCATGGACATTGCTTAATAAATCATCAACTCGATATTAATTATATCATTAACCAATTTAAGGTTATATCATACAATGTATGATAATGTAGGAGCCTATATTGCATTAGGTTCCTAACACATAGTTGATGACATTCTAGATTAATCTTAAATAATCTCGGATTAATCAAATAGTTAATATTGTTGATTATAATATTAAGACAATTTTTAGATGATTTAATGGCTTAGAAATGATTAATCCTTGTTATTGATTACCCAAATATCATGAAATATTACAATGTAGCATCAGAATAGGTGAAATAACCAGATTTAACATACTAATCTGACTGTTATCACAAACATCAGATAATCATTCCAATGAGTATGTTAATGATTATGATTAGTTTGAAACACTTGGATTTAACCTTTGCATTTCAAAGATTAATCAAACTAATCACCTACATTGTCATAATCAAATGGTTTAAACCATTATAATCATAGGTATGATTTCATGCAAACCGGGCATCACAACGGATCAAAACAAGGATTTAACCGTTAGAACTTCGTGTTCTTCGTTTATAATCAATCCTAGCCATCATCTAGGCAATAATCAACAATCCTAACTATCTCATTACGTTCAAAATCAAGATCTAATCAATCAAAATCAAACTAGAAGGTTTAAACGGATAGTTACCTGAAACGAGCGGTTTAACGGACAGAAATACGATCAGAACGTGTATCTACGATCACTGGTTCGTTCTGGTAGTTGTGGTGGGTTTAGATTTGGGTTTTAATGGTATTTGTGTGTGTATTTTCGTCTGGGAACGGAGCAGAAGCGAAGAAGATGAAATATAGTTTCTTTACATGCAATCTGATTATCTATCTGATCCATTTACACCGCCATACTCGTCGCGTACCGCGACGAGAATCAACAGGGCCGTCGCGTACCGCGACGAATCTCGGAACAAAATCAGATATTTAATTCATCGCGTATCGCGACAGACATCCACATAGGTGTCGCGTACCGCGACGAGCTCATTTTTGCAATATTTTGAAATTTTCTTTGTTTCGCGATTCCGGACAATCCGTAACTCCGTTTCGCGATCCGTTTTCTCCTATGTTCTCGATTTCTCGCATACTTTAAACCTGCAATAATTACAATCATCAATTTCGCGCGGATTTCTAGAACAACCAAACGTGTGAACGTCATTGATGACGTAATCTTTACCTGCAATTGTCACAGTCTCCTCCTGTTATAGAAATTTCGTCCCGAAATTTAGTGAAGACTTATCTGTCGACAATTGTTTATGAGAACAAGTGAGGATATTTTGCTTTCATCTGATCTTCACGTTCCTAGGTATATTCAGGTCCTCGTTGAGAGTTCCAGTGAACTTTAACGATTGGTATGCGACTGCGTTTGAGTACCTTAACTTCTCGATCCATTACTTCTACCGGTTCTTCGGTAAACTGAAGTTTATCATCGATCTGAAGTTCTTCGAGAGGTACGATCAAAGATTCATCGTTTAAACACTTTTTCAGATTTGATACGTGAAAAACGTCATGTATGTTACTGAGTTCAAGAGGTAATTCGAGTCTGTAGGCTACAGATCCAATTCGTTTAAGAATTTTAAATGGCCCTACAAACCTCGATGAGAGTTTACCTCGTTTACCAAATCTGAAAATGCCCTTCCAGGGTGATACTTTCAACATTACACGATCACCAACTTGGAATTCTAGTGGTCTACGACGGTTATCAGCATAACTCTTTTGACGATCGCGAGCAGCTTTAATTCGTTCTTGAATCAATGCGATCTTATCAGTTGTTTCCTGAATGAATTCTGGACCAATGATTTGATTTTCTCCTATTTCCGACCAGCAAATAGGAGATCTGCACTTGCGCCCATACAGTGCCTCGAATGGAGCGCATTGTATGCTGGTATGGTAGCTGTTATTGTACGAGAATTCCACAAGTGGAAGATGAATATCCCAGCTACCTCCAAAATCAATCACACAACTTCTAAGCATGTCTTCTAACGTTTGATTTGTTCGCTCCGTCTGCCCATCTGTTTGAGGATGATAAGCTGTGCTCATATTGATTTGCGTGCCCAGAGCATTCTGAAGAGTTTGCCAAAATCGTGACATAAATCGACTATCTCTGTCAGAAATGATAGAGATCGGTACTCCATGTCGAGATACAATCTCATTAACATAGAGTTTAGCCAGTCGATCCATAGAGTAATCTTCTCGGATGGGTAAGAAATGCGCAGATTTAGTAAGGCGATCAACGATAACCCATATCGAGTCATGGTTACGTGACGTTCTGGGTAGTTTTGTAATGAAATCCATAGAGATCTGATCCCATTTCCACATGGGAATCTCAGGTTGTTGGAGTAACCCAGAAGGTCGTTGATGTTCAGCCTTCACTTTAAGACACGTTAGACATCGGTCCACGTATTCTAATACGTTTCTCTTCATCCCAGGCCACCAGTAAAAATCTCTAAGATCTTTATACATTTTATCGGCACCTGGATGAATAGAATACCTGGATTTGTGCGCCTCATCCAAGATGGTTGTTCGAGAGTTACCGAATAGAGGAACCCACATTCGGTCTTTGAAATACAACAGTCCATCAGCCTTAGTATCGAGTAATTTGTCTAATCCTCTTAGGTTCTCAGCAGAATAGTTCGTTGCTTGTAAAGCTTGTTGCTGAGCATTTTTAATTTGGGGAATTAGACTAGTTTGGATAGTCAAACCTAACGCTCTCACACGTAGGGGTTTGACCCGTTCCTTGCGACTCAAGGCATCGGCCACAACATTTGCCTTGCCTGGGTGATAACGGATTTCACAATCATAATCGTTCAAGAGTTCAATCCATCGCCTTTGTCGCATGTTCAACATTTTCTGATCTAGAATATGTTGGAGACTTTTGTGATCCGTGTACACAATACACTTGGTTCCGTACAGATAATGTCTCCAAATCTTGAGTGCAAACACAACTGCACCAAGTTCTAGATCATGAGTGGTATAGTTCTTCTCGTGTACTTTCAACTGCCGAGAAGCGTAAGCGATCACCTTATCGTTCTGCATTAAAACACACCCAAGTCCCTGATGGGAAGCATCACAATAAACCGTGAAGTTATCTGTACCTTCCGGTAGTGCTAAGATAGGTGCATTGCAGAGTTTATGTTTCAACAGTTGGAAAGCCTCCTCCTGTTGGGAACCCCATATAAACGGTTGGTTCTTCTGAGTCAAAGTGGTAAGTGGCAAAGCGATTTTTGAAAAGTTCTTGATAAATCGACGATAATAACCTGCCAACCCCAAGAATTGACGTATTTCAGTAGGGGTTCGGGGTGTCTCCCATTGTTCTACCGCTTTGATCTTACTGGGATCCACTTGAATACCATTCTCATTCACAACATGCCAGAAACTGAACTTCTCGTAACCAAAATTCACACTTGGAAAATTTGGCATATAGCTGTTCACGTGCTAGAAGTTCTAAGATGAGTTTCAGATGTTGGGCATGTTCCTGCTGGTTCCGGGAATAAATGAGAATATCATCAATAAATACAATCACAAACTTATCCAAATAAGGTCTACATACTCGGTTCATCAGATCCATAAAAACTGCAGGTGCATTGGTTAAACCAAACGGCATTACTAAAAACTCGTAATGTCCGTACCGGGTTCGGAAAGCAGTTTTTGGAACATCATTGTCATGGATTCGCAACTGATGATATCCGGACCTCAAATCAATTTTTGAGAAATATGTAGCACCCTGCAACTGATCAAACAGATCATCAATACGAGGTAATGGATAACGGTTCTTGATTGTCAGTTTATTGAGTTCCCTGTAGTCGATACACATCCTGAATGATCCATCTTTCTTTTTCACAAAAAGAATTGGTGCTCCCCAGGGTGAAAAACTGGGTCGAATGAAACCTTTATCAAGAAGTTCCTGTAATTGACCTGAAAGTTCTTGCATTTCAGATGGCGCAAGCCGATACGGGGCTTTAGCAACAGGTGCAGCGCCAGGAATCAAGTCAATACGAAATTCAACCTGTCTTGTTGGGGGTAATCCTGATATATCTTCAGGAAAAACTTCAGGAAAATCTTTGACTACTGGGATATCAGTGATACGTGTAGGTGAAGAATTGTGCTCGGTCACGTGTGCCAGAAAAGCATAACAGCCTTTCCTTAAAAATTTCTGAGCCTGCATACAAGATATGAGACCAAGTTTTCTACCGGCTCGTTCTCCTTGAACTACCAGTGTATTACCGTTAGGTAATGGAATACGGATCACCTTAGTTTGACATACAACTTCCGCTTGGTTATCAGAAAGCCAATTCATGCCTACCACGACATCAAAGCTACCAAGCTCAATAGGAAGTAAGTCGATACAGAAAAGGTGATCATTCAGATTCAAGGAACATCCTTGAATAACACTGCTAGTTTTGATCATCTTGCCATTTGCAAGTTCAATGACATAAGGAGTTTCTAGTTCTACCGTAGGCAATGAAAGTAATGATGCAAATTCAGGAGAAATAAAACTCTTATCTGCTCCTGTGTCAAATAAAACTGATGCATAAAGATTATTGAGAAGGAACGTACCAGTGACAATGTTTGCATCATGTCTTGCCTCGGCTGCACCAATCTGAAAAGCTCTGCCCCTAGCTTGATTCCCTGGATTGGTGTTATTGGTTGGACAATTGCGCATGAGGTGATCAGGGCTTCCACAAGTGTAACATGACCGGTTCGTTTGAGCAGTGGGTCGTGGAGCTTGGTTTGGTTGACGAGCAGGAAAGTTGCAGTATTTAGCATAGTGTCCTACCCGATTACATTTTGCACAAACAGGACATGGTCCTGTGTGATGGTAGGGACACCTATCACATTTGGGCGCCGACCCAGTGTAAACTTTCCTCTCCGGTACCGCCGCTCCATAGTTTTTCACGGTTGGTTTGTTCTGACTGGTTTCAGCTGGAGCTTTGGTCTTGGACTTGCCAAACCATTTACGTTTGGTACCTTTAGAAACGTTCGAGGTACCAGCTTCACTACGGCCCACGGCCGTCTGAGATTTTGAAATCAACGTACCACTTCTTACCGCCTCATCGGTAAGCTTGGTGGTCAACAGAATGGTTCTTTTAAGGGTTGTGGGTTCAGCAGCAGTTACATTTCCCCGAATCTGGGGAACCAACCCTTTGATATACTTCTCAATCAATGCTGCCTCAGTTGGAAACATATTGGGAAGTAGACAAGTAAGTTCATGAAAACGATCGGTGTAGGCTAAAGAATCGGCACCGACCATTGAGTGACTCCAGAATTCCTCCTGAAGTTTTTGGATTTCAGTGATTGGGCAGTACTCTGACATAATCAGAGTTTTGAATTCATTCCAGCCCATAGAATCAACTGTAACAGAACCCAAAGTTTTTTGCCTGGGTATTCCACCAGGTAAGAGCTGATTCTTTCAAAGAGCAGGCAGCATAAGACACCTTATGCTCCTCCAGACACTGGCTGATTTTCAGTTTTGTTTCCATCTCCTCGATCCACCTAAGGAGTCCAGCCGCTCCTTCCCTACCTGTGAAAGTAGGTGGGTTACAGGAAGCAAAGTATTTATACGTACATCCCTGTCGTGGTGGATCAGGAGCAGTAGTAGTTGTGCCTGTGGTATGAACAGTTTCAACATGTCCACCTGTGGCATTATGTTCCACATGACCAGACCCGGAGGTGACATGTGGCTGTGGTGGTATTACAATGCCAGCAGCCGATAGCTGTTCCTTTACGATTCGGGCTATAGCTGCTTCATTCAATACCGACCCACTAGGAGCTGTCGTTGGTGTCGGGTTTGGGTCCTGGTTCACCAGAGGAACGGTATTTGTTTCAGAAACAGGTGGTGGAACTGGATTCGGTTCAGGGGAAGTAATATTCTCAGTAGCTTTCTTAGCTGGACGACCTCTTTTCGGAGCCATAGTTCTGCTCACATGCAGACAAACTCAGGTCAGTTCAAGAATATTAAAGATATAACCCTTTTTTTTTTTTTTTTTAATCACATAACTCAACCATGTTCAGACATGCTGATAATTTCATGTTGAAATGTGATCATTTAAGTATTCAAGTATAACTACATTGAAAAGATCCAGATACGTTCTCAGTTCACACTAGTCATTCAGATATTCGTAGTTATACTTAGTCCTGTTATTTCAAAACATGTGTAGAGTATAACCCAACTCATTGCCTCGCAATACATGTTTTTAGAGATATGTTCATACAGGACTAGGATATGTTCTCACACAACAACAAATATGTTCACTTGTTCTCGTACAGTATGGCTCTCGTACTGTACTTTAGTTACAGATATGTTCTCATTAGATATGTTCTTGTTCACATTACAGATACGTTCTCGTTCAGATATGTTCTCGTTCACATTACAGATACGTTCTTGTTTAGATATGTTCTCGTTCACATTACAGATACGTTCTCGTTTAGATATGTTCTCGTTCACATTACAGATACGTTCTCGTTTAGATATGTTCTCGTACAGTATGGCTCTCGTACTGTACTTTAGTTAATATATCCGCATACAGTATGGCTCTCGTACTGTATTTTCGCGCAATATATGTTTTTAGTTAAATATATTCGCATACAGTATGGCTCTCGTACTGTATATCAGCGCAATATATTTTCAGTTAGATATATTTGCATACAGTATTGCTCTCGTACTGTATTTTCGCACAATATATATATTTTTAGTTTGACATATTCGCATACAGTATGGCTCTCGTACTGTATATCAGCGCAATATGTTTTCAGTTAGATACGTTCTCATACTGATATGTTCATAGATACGTTCTCATACTGATATGTTCATAGATATGTTCTCATACTGATTTGGATATAGTGTTCACATAACATACAACAGATATATAGAAACAAACGTTTGATTAAAACAACACTGTTATTATAAAACCATAAAGTTTATGATACAAAGAGTGCCCTCATAATACATCCATACAAACAACCTATCCGTCTATGAGATGTACAATGAAAATCCCAAAAATGTGGGTCAACTGATCTGACTTACCGTAAGAAATACGGTAAACAGGCTAACACTATAGCTATAGTAGCGAGTACTATAGCTAACCAGATAAGTCTAGCCTCGGTGCTCAGCGTACCGAGCGTCCAGATCAGTCCCTGCAGCCTTTCCCCAAAGGCTGCCACCTGCTGCTTACATGCAGCAATCATTTCCCTCCACCAAGTCCTCCGAAGGCGATCCTCAATGGTCGCCCTCCAGGCTAGGGTGTCCGCACCCTGAGTAGTCACATGGTCCATAAGAGCCAGGTGAGACGCGAGAATCTCCAACACCGTATTACGGGTGTCCTCCATCGTGGCATGGTGCTGCTGCAAATCCTGTCGGAGGCCCAGCAGGTCCTGAGATACCTGCTGTACCTGAGCCCGAAGCTCAGCCTGGTGGGAGGATTCTCCCACCTCGTGTACTGGTGCTGGCTCGTCCCGTGGAGCCATAGGGCGTCGTGGAGGTAGTCCCGTAGTCTTGCGGGCCTGGCCCCGCATACGCCTGAGCCCGTCCCATGGCGGGGCTCTGTGTGGTGAGGAGCTCTGCCTCCTCATGGCCGAAGCGTCGGCCAGCGGTGAGTGGGGTGGACTGTGCACCGGTGGGGATCCCGGTGGTGGTGGTATAAACGGAGATCCGGGCGGTAGTGGTGGTACAAAAGGAGATCCGGGTGGTGTAGCTGATAGCTGTGGTCCCACCTGAGATGATACAGAAGACGCATGAGATGGTACTGCACCCGAGCTCGATCCCGAGCTATCACTGGGTGTGTCGTCAAGGATGATGTAAGGGAATCTCTGGTAAATATAGTTTTCTCCCGGGTTCGCCATTGCTGAATAAACAAAGTTCTAGATCAGTATCATGAAATAAACATTGAATAATAATATTCAATACAAACATGATATGATATCTCTTCTTATCTCAAAGCAACTATTAGTCTTTAGAATTGTTAGTGTTTTGCTTGAATTAAATCAAACTAGAATGCACACGTGTTGCAAATTTCAGTTATGCTGGCCACTCATAACTGGAATTTGTACCACCTGATTATCCTGGTTTAATTCAAAACAAGTTTTGTTCAATATTAATGTTCGGTGCTCTCTGTGTTACTATACGAACCTATGGTTATAGTCTAGGTTTCTAAGTCAACCTAATTCTCTATAACCTGTGTCTCTGATACCACCCTGTCACACCCCCATCTCTCGTCACCTGAGAATGATGTCATCAAAAGGGTAGCGGAAGCATAGTGGTGATGTCTCAGAGCATGAGGGGTGACTTACTTGATCCGGTATCATCATAGCACACAGATTACGAAAAGTAAAACTTACATTACAAGGTTCGTGGTTACAAATATTATTACAGTTTATACATATTACAAGTTATTTAATTACAGTTATTGCTAGTGCTGTGAGTGCATCCTCACCGTTGTCCTTGATTGCCTGCAAAAGTTTTAGTTTCGAAAACATCAGCACAAAGCTGGTGAGTTCATACAGTTTAGTTAAATCATATGATATGACAGTTAAGTTCAAATACATGTTCACAGTTCCGGATAACCATGGGACCCGTATCTAGTTCCTTTCGGACGATATGTTCAGTTCTCGATATTACCCGTCGGTAAATATCTTATTGCCTCATTATCTTAATGTCTATCACACCATTAAGAAGTTCAGGAAACAGATAACAAACATTCACACCAGGGGAGATGCAATCCTCCCAGTGAATGGGGTGTCAACCGATAGTACTATCAATGTTTTCTGCTCGGCCACACATGGGTTCACTAGATACAGTTCAAGAATGAGGACTTTGATATCATGATAGAGATACTAACGGCAACAATCCCATGAAATCCACAAATTCAGTTAATCACATGAAATCACGCAGATAACAGTGACACATATCATATGATCAAGAAAAGTTTAGCAGTTATACCCCGATGTTTATACAACATTAAAAGAACAGGGGTGGTACGAAACTCACCTGAGTTCAGATGAGTGCTAAGACCTCGCGTAACTGGTGCTAATAATGTAAATCTGCATTAGGTTATATTTGCTTAATGATTTATGTTCTAACCTGCTGATTAAATCTGTTTGAACGTTCAATGTCATGGACATTGCTTAATAAATCATCAACTCGATATTAATTATATCATTAACCAATTTAAGGTTATATCATACAATGTATGATAATGTAGGAGCCTATATTGCATTAGGTTCCTAACACATAGTTGATGACATTCTAGATTAATCTTAAATAATCTCGGATTAATCAAATAGTTAATATTGTTGATTATAATATTAAGACAATTTTTAGATGATTTAATGGCTTAGAAATGATTAATCCTTGTTATTGATTACCCAAATATCATGAAATATTACAATGTAGCATCAGAATAGGTGAAATAACCAGATTTAACATACTAATCTGACTGTTATCACAAACATCAGATAATCATTCCAATGAGTATGTTAATGATTATGATTAGTTTGAAACACTTGGATTTAACCTTTGCATTTCAAAGATTAATCAAACTAATCACCTACATTGTCATAATCAAATGGTTTAAACCATTATAATCATAGGTATGATTTCATGCAAACCGGGCATCACAACGGATCAAAACAAGGATTTAACCGTTAGAACTTCGTGTTCTTCGTTTATAATCAATCCTAGCCATCATCTAGGCAATAATCAACAATCCTAACTATCTCATTACGTTCAAAATCAAGATCTAATCAATCAAAATCAAACTAGAAGGTTTAAACGGATAGTTACCTGAAACGAGCGGTTTAACGGACAGAAATACGATCAGAACGTGTATCTACGATCACTGGTTCGTTCTGGTAGTTGTGGTGGGTTTAGATTTGGGTTTTAATGGTATTTGTGTGTGTATTTTCGTCTGGGAACGGAGCAGAAGCGAAGAAGATGAAATATAGTTTCTTTACATGCAATCTGATTATCTATCTGATCCATTTACACCGCCATACTCGTCGCGTACCGCGACGAGAATCAACAGGGCCGTCGCGTACCGCGACGAATCTCGGAACAAAATCAGATATTTAATTCATCGCGTATCGCGACAGACATCCACATAGGTGTCGCGTACCGCGACGAGCTCATTTTTGCAATATTTTGAAATTTTCTTTGTTTCGCGATTCCGGACAATCCGTAACTCCGTTTCGCGATCCGTTTTCTCCTATGTTCTCGATTTCTCGCATACTTTAAACCTGCAATAATTACAATCATCAATTTCGCGCGGATTTCTAGAACAACCAAACGTGTGAACGTCATTGATGACGTAATCTTTACCTGCAATTGTCACAAATAATATTAGGCATTAAACCTAATGGTTGTTGAATTCATATCAACTCAAGGTCGTTTGCATGTATTTGAGTTTGGAATAGATTTCTCCTAAAAGCAAATACTAAGGCAGTTGCTTAAACTAAGTAATCCCATGATATAAAGTAACTTAGTCTAAGGCATTCCTAACTAGTGAAAGCAAAGCATATTAACAACTATGGCTTTCCTCTATGGTGACAATTATAACATAACACATAATGAATACGTATAACACATAATGAATACGTATATAATATATAGCACATAAGCAAGTAATAAACAAACAAGTGTAATATGAGATAACTCATATTTGGGTTAGCTTAGTTATAGTCTAGGCCACCCTTTTCTAATAACCTAGATCCCTATAACCATGGCTCTGATACCAATCTGTCACACCCCGACTGACGGCGGAATGCGTCGGGGCGCGATTATGACTGTTCATTAGCTCATGGTGCTATTATGCATTTCAATATTTAATGCATCATCATTAAACCAATACAACATGTCATTCATTAAATTCAAATTATATTACATGAATTGAATACAAAATAGTTACAATTGAATGCTAAAACACTGTTTAAAATTTAACTAGGTCTACTAAGTCTTATTCTATGTCTTCATCATGCTTCCTTATCCTGTTACACATGTAAAATAGAGTTTGTCAACTATTTGCATAGTTGGTGAGTTCACACACTAAGTTAATAGGGTAAATTGAGGATTGGAATCAGTTAACGCGGTCAGCATCTTGCCATATACGAGTTTGATTTAACTGGAAGCGCGTGAAAATGAGATGGAGACCGAGCGGGTCGTGAGGAGATCCATGGATCGGATCTGGTTGGACTTGGGGGAGAAGAAAGGCATCTATAAGCCTTTGGCATTTCTAGTCCCTGAATTTCTGTTTATAAATTTAAATTTCTGTTTTGGCAATTTTAGTCCCTCAAAGTTTTAAGTGTTATATCTTTATAAAGGTTAATTTTGATTATTTATATATTAATTATTTCTATAAAACTTTATAGAATTGAATTTATCACGTAAAATTTTGCTTATTAAATTATTGTTTTAAAATGATTGTAATTCAATATTATTATTATCGTGTGTATATTTAAGTGTGTGTATATAAATCTTATAAAAAAATATGATTAGTTGTTTTAAGCTTATTTAAGTTCTTATTAGATTCTAAATTTTATTAGTCTTAATAAAATTTGTTGTGTTATATTTTCATATATACATTAGTGTGTGTATTTATTTACATACATAAATATAATAATTCCTTATCAGCCATATTATTTTATATGTCAAAAGTTGATGAAGAAAACGTCCATTTTATACTTTTAGCTCTATGTTCTTATAAAGTTTATGAATTAACCCAAGACTTATAAATGATTAAATTTATTTAAGCACATTGTGAGATATGCATGTGTTTACAATTATTCTAACAATGCCAAGAATTTTGTTCGATCTAAATTAAACAATTTTTTTTTAATTCGTAATGAAAACCCTAGAGGTTACAACATGAATTTGGGTTTTACTATAAATATGTAAAAATTATAAGTTCGATTTCGTAACGGAAAACCCCGGGGATTACACATAACACGTGAAACTCTGACCTAACTTGCTATGTAATTACGAGACATAGCTGAGGTAAGGACAAACAAGTCAAGTTCGGTAATGGCGCACTAACACTTGGAGCCTAGGGCTCGGGACTAACATATGATAAACAGCATGACACATGTTTTCTATTGCTATGTACATATCAAAACCTATGAACTCACCAACCATTGTGTTGACATTTTTTCTTAAACTTGTATTCTCAGGTAACTGACAGACACATGGATTCAGGAAATGCACCTAAGGACACGAGCTTAGGATCTGCATATTTTCATATTGTGTCTTTTGATCAAAAAATATTTATTTTGTTATGTCTATTTAAACCTTGTAATGTATGACATTTTACTTTCCGCTGCATGTTAAAACAATTGTATTTTTCCGTTGCTATGATATATGTATTTTCCGCTGCAAATATTTTATTAACTTTTATGACAAGCATTGTGTCTGAAAACGCATATAGAGTTGTTCTATATGACCATGAGCTGTGATTCTGGTCACGTCACACCCACGTGGACTAATACCACAAGTGGGAAATTGGGGGTGTGACATATGTTTTCATAGTCGGTTTTTCTTTGTTTTTGTATATAGTTCATGTTATTTTTGGTTATTTTATAGCTGGTGCTTAACATTTTGTTGATTGTTGCATGTGGTCATAAACGAAGATATTCAGGACAAAAATGTAGAGAAACGGGCTTCCGGTAGTGCGAGGATGGGTCGGGAATTGAAGAATTGAAAAATCAAGTTGTCGCGCTACGCGAGGAGCACCACAAACCCTCTCGTGCTACTTGAGAGGTAGGAAAGTACCAAAATGCCCCCAACTTAATCATTGGGTTGACCCAACTGTTTTGTCGGTATTTGCTGCCTGTCGCGCTGTGGCACCCCAGTCACTTCTATGTCCTCTCAGGACATTTTACAACATTATTTAATAAATTACGTTAGGTCCCAGTCAAAACAAAAACGACTTTTGTGTTTTACAAATTTTTAAACATACTATTACCAACATCTGCTAAAAACAAGTTTAAGTTTAAGTATGTTTACAAACTCCACCAAACATTTATTGCACAAAAGCTTCACGCATGTTCAATTATTTATATATTAAACCACCACACGAGCCTCCACGTTCGATTCCCGATCACCATCACCGTTCACCCTACTCCCTTGTACCTGTAAGCACCACATTTAAGTTCACCATTAGTTCGTTAGAACTAAGTAAGATTACCTCGTCATTCGCCACGTGTACTCCATAACACCATATGGATACACTAATGAGGTTTCAAATAAAATGTTGATGACAACATTTAGCCACATACAAAACGATTTACTAACGGTTCGTTTCAACCAAAACCTCAATACGTCCCACATTTATGCACAATTATTATAACGTAATATAACACATATATATAACACACAAAACACCAATTGTGCATCATATTTCACAAAATTCACAATTTGCAATTTGACATTTGAATTCCAAATGTCTGCACCAAAGCACGCACATTTCAAATACACCACATGTTCACACACCTTGTGAATCTTTTACATTGGAAGTGCAAGTTATACGTTCACACACCTTGTGAATCCAAACATGCACATTACCAATTCAACATCTACGCATTCGTAGATCACCACATGTTCACACACCTTGTGAATCTTTTACATTGGAATGGCAAGTTATACGTTCACACACCTTGTGAATCTAAACATGCACATTACCAATTCAACATCTACGCATTCGTAGATCACCACATGTTCACACACCTTGTGAATCTTTTACATTGGAATGGCAAGTTATACGTTCACACACCTTGTGAATCTAAACATGCACATTACCAATTCAACATCTACGCATTCGTAGATCATCACATGTTCACACACCTTGTGAATCTTTTACATTGGAATGTGCAAGTTATACGTTCACACACCTTGTGAATCTAAACATGCACATTACCAATTCAACATCTACGCATTCGTAGATCACCACATGTTCACACACCTTGTGAATCTTTTACATTGGAATGTGCAAGTTATACGTTCACACACCTTGTGAATCCAAACATGCACAGTACCAATTCAACATCTACGCATTCGTAGATCACCACATGTTCACACACCTTGTGAATCTTTTACATTGGAATGTGCAAGTTATACGTTCACACACCTTGTGAATCCAAACATGCACAGTACCAATTCAACATCTACGCATTCGTAGATCACCACATGTTCACACACCTTGTGAATCATGCAACAACAATAACCACAATCACGTATAACACAATCACTTGTAGTATGGACTCACCCAGTCCTTAACTACAAGTTCAATCAAATAGGTAACTTACCTTAATTTGAAGAGTTATCAACAATTTCCAACTCTTTCCCAGGCCTTCTAGAATTAGATTCACCTCCTCTTCCTATTATATATTCACATATAACAGAATTTAACAACATGAACACCACACGTGTGTTATTTATGTAATCTAATTCATTCGACCTGTTTCATTCTTTATTTTCAGTTAAAACCTCATTGAGGCTTTTACCAACAACCCATGTGTAGAAATTAATCTACACATGTTCTTTATCATATTTAAATCATCACAACATCGTTTTATGCTAAAATCATTAACTTTCACTTTACACGTTAATTTATCATTCTAAAGAATGATCAAAGACCATCACAACCACTCTTTAATCACCCCACTAATAATAATACTCCATAATATGAGTTTCATAACAAACGGGCATTATAACGGATAAAAATCAAAATTTCACCGTTAAAACACCTAGTCCTTCGTTTCTAATCATCCCAGATCATTATATAATACCCAAAACTATATTTTGTTAGTGCATGTTTTGTAATTGTTTGCTATTCAAAAGTTGTTTTATTTATATTTGTAAAGGGTTCGCTGCTTATTGTTTTGGTTTGTTTGGTCCACGAACCTTAACAGTTAGCCGAACTATAGAAGGTATAAGGTTCGGCGAACCTATGGTTCGTGAGTAAGGTTTGTCTAACGAACCCTAAGGGTTCGTTCACTGAACCTTAGGGTTCGGCTAGCTAACCTTATTCATTGAAGGTTCGCTGCTGCTGTTACTATAAATAGATGTTTTATTTGTAGTTCTAGTCAAACTTTTGATCAGACTTGTGAGGAAATTCTCTGTGTGAGAATTATTGTTCTTGTAATCATTTGTTGATATATACAAGAGTGTTTATGGAATTGCATGTGTTCTTTGTTATTTTACATACTTGCTATGGATTCCGCACGTAGTTAGTAGTTCGTAGAGCTTCGTATATTTGATTCTAATTTGGTGCTAGATCATAATTACCAAATCTACAGTGGTATCAGAGAATTTTGGTGAAGTTCTACACAATAATTTCAAAGAATTCAAGCAATTGAAGTTTTGAAGAGATGAAGATCATCAATGGCTACATTCTATTTTCTTCTTGATTGATTTTCTGGTGTTTTAGGTTGTTTTTCTTGTCAATTGTTGTTGAATTGCAACAATTGAAGTTTTGGAAGTGTTTTGGTAGAGTTTTGGAAGGATTTTTCAAAGTTTTGAGAGATTTCCCGCTCAAAAATTTCAAATTTTGTATTACAGGTTCGTGAGACGAACCTGTGAATTGCTGTAGACGAAGGTTCGCTGTTATTCTGGTTTTACAGAGGGTTCGTTTGATAGTTCGGCAAGGGTTCGGCAATAGTTCGCTGAAGGCTCGGCAAGGTTCGTTCAAATAGTTCGCTCAGTTTGTGAGATAGTTCGGCAAAAGTTCGGCTGAGGGTTCGTTTGAAATAAGGGTTCGCTCATTTGTTGGTTCGTTGGTTAAAAAGGTTCGTCTGTTAAGGGTTCGTGACTCAAAAGGTTCGTTGTTCAAAGCTTCGCTGTTCAAAGGTTCGTTTGTTGAGGGTTCGGCAAGAGTAAATTTTAAAAAGGGTTCGCTGATTAAAATTTTAACAACCATGTCAGAGATGTACGCAGCAATGGCAAGTCAGAACACAAAACTTCAAAGTATTTTAATTAGTGAGACTGAAGTGGGAAGCACAAATAAAGTTCCAAAGTTACTAGATTTAGCCGATTATGATAATTGGAAAGGACGTTTTGAAACTCATCTCAATGGAACAGATACAAATTTGTGGGAAAGAATTTTATCACCTTATGAGAGACCCAGAGTGGTTGGAACTGATTTGTATCAACTCTTGGAAAGGTTGGATGTAGATGAAAGGAAGAAGTATGATTCAGAAAAGAAAGCTTACTGGCTATTGAGTCAAGCTATTCCAAATCAAATTTTGCATCAGTTTGATGAACACAAGACTGCATATAGTCTGTGGAATGCATTGAAGGCCAGAGTTGAAGGAAATACAAATCTGAAGAAAATGAAAGCCACTGACATCAGAAAGGAGTTTGAAAATTTCAACATCATTGGAAATGAAACTCTAGATGCCTTGATTACCAGATACAGACATTTGTTGACTGAAGTAAGGAAATATGGCATTGAGTATACTGAGGATGAGAAGATAGACTGTTTAGCTGATGCATTGCCAGATAAGTGGAATTCTTTGGTGCTGATATTGAGAGAGAATCTACCTGGACTGACTTTGGTAGAATTTATTCAGAAACTGGAGGAACAAGAAATGAAGGACAAACGTAAAGCAAGAAGAGTAAATGTTACTCAAGATCCTTCTTTATATGGTGGTTCAGTTGCTACACCTCCTGTTGCATCTGCAAAAATACAGACTGCGTTTGTGTCTACAACTTCTGAAACTACTCAGAGTTCTTCTGTACCTTCAAGTTCTAGTTCACATTGTCCGATCAATGAGAAAAAGTCTGAATCAACATCACCACCAGTACAGTTGAATACTTCAAATTTGGGAAAAGTAACAGTTGAAGCAGTAAAAGATCACATGTCTATTTTATCATGTGTAGTGAGTGCATATGATGAGCAAGTAGCTGGAAGAATTGGAAATGCCAATTTGACTTTTGAAGACTATGCTCAGATAGATGAGGATGAGATGGAGCTGATAGATACTCAGTGGGCGTTGGCAAGTGTTATTCGCAGAATTAACAGATATGAGAAGAAAACCGGGAAGAAATTTACTTTTGACCGGAACACAAAGTTTGGATTTAATCCAAAATCAACACAGTGTTATAACTGTGGTGAACATGGTCATTTTGCAAGAGAGTGCAAGAATCCTAAAAAGCAAGGAAATTTGAATCCTTTCAAACCAAAGGAAGAATATCAGAAAAGGAAAGAGAAGACTGAAGAATCAACTTCTAAAGCACTTGTGAGTCAAGCAGATGAAGGTTATGACTGGGGTGTCAAGTATGATGATCTTATGGGTGCGTTTATGGCTTCTTTGGAAGAAGAGTCTAGCAAAGGAAAAGAGAAAATTGATGAGATGACTGAGGTACAAAGTGATTTGTATGAGATGATAGATAGACTTAAAGAAATGAATTCTCAGTTAACTTCTGATCTGAGAGAATGCACAGAGGCAAACAAAAGGTTGATTTCTAAAGAAAAGGCATTTGATAAGAAGATAATTGATCTTAGCAAAGAAAATGAAGACTTGAAAATCAAGGTTTTGCAAAACAATCATGCAGTTTCTGTACATTTAGACTCAGTTCAGAAGTTAAAAGTGGAATTGGCAGAAGCAAAAGTTGAAGCTGAATTAAACAAAGCCAAGCTTGAAAACTATCAGAATTCTGCATATGTCATTGATTATTTTGCGGCTTTGCAAACTTCACGTGATAGTTCTGGGATTGGTTTTCATGCTGTTCCACCTCCTTCTAGTTTTGTACCAAGACCACAACTTGAGCCTGATCTAGAAGTTGATCCTGTTTCATTAAAGAAGAGTGGATCTGATCATGAGAGTGATGTTGTTGACAATGATGCTCCTATCATTGAGGACATCACTGATTTAGAATATTCAGATGATATTCTAAGGATGATTGGTCATCAAAAGAACAAGTCTGTGGATAAGAAGAGTCAAGTTTTTCAGAAATCAAAATCTGAAATAAAGAATGTTGGGAATTCTTTGACTAAACACAAGTCTGTTTCAAAATCAAACCTAAAAGTCAAGACTACTTCTACTGTTAAGCCAATTGTGTTTGTTGAGTCATCAACAACACAAAAAGGAGAGTCAAGCAAAGTTTTTAAAAAATCAGAGAAATTTGTTAAAAAGATTGACAAGAAGTTTGTCAAAGTTGTTGACAATGTTAATCAAAGTGGGGTTGGAAACAAGGGAACTTCAAAGAATTTTCAAAAGAATGTTAAAACCAAAGTCACTGATTTGAAGAAAAAGGTTCAATCTCCATCTGTAGCATCCAAATCTTTGGATTCATCTAAGGGGTGTGATGAAAAGCCAAAGAAGGTGTCATCAAGGAAATGCTACAGATGCGGGAAACAAGGACATTTTATTGCTGAATGTGATATGGACAATTGTCACAGAATTCATACTTTTACTCCAAAAGAAACAAGACAGTGTTTTACTTGTGGAGGCAAAGGTCATATTTCTGTAAATTGTCCAAATCACAAAGTCTAGAAGAAAGGGTTGGTTAAAAATAATCAAATAAATCAGTCAGTTGTTAGTCCTAGGAGGGTAAATCCTAGTGAAGAAGAGATGAGAATTCTCAGGAAATTTGATCCTGAGTGTATCTGGGTAAAAGAGGAGAAGTTTCATAAAAAACAAGTTTTTGATAACAATCAAAAAGATAAAAGTGTTTTGAACAGATCATCATTTTCTGATGATGAATTTTATGATCATTTTCATCATAAAAGATTTTCAAAACAAAATTTAAATTCAAATTCTTGTTGGAAATCCAGATACAGGTCAGGTGATAGATTTGATGAGAGAAATGATGAATACTTGGAAGAAGGGTTTTCAAGTAATTCATCAAGATCGAACGGTAGGAGGCTGTTCGGGGAGACTCAACGCCGAAATGGCGGGAGTCATCCCTTTTGGTACTGATCATTTGTTCTTAATTTATGGTGCAGGTAGCATTTACGGGCCATATCAACAGTTGCTGGATTGTTGATAGTGGATGCTCCAGGCACATGACAGGAGAGATAAGCTTGTTGAGAGATTTTAAAGAAATGAATGGATGTTATGTTAACTTTGCAGGAGACAAGGGTGGTCAAATTACTGGAAGTGGTAGTTTGACCAATGGTAAAGTGTCTTTTGATAATGTGAATTACTGCAAAGAGTTAACTAATAATTTGTTGAGTGTGTCTCAGATAAGTGATAAAGGATACAAGGTTTTGTTTGATGAGAAGAAATGCTATGTGCTTAAGCAAGGGATTCAAATTCCTGAAGACTGGATTTTAATGACTGCTGATAGGTGCAAAGATTTGTATGTTTTAGATATGGCAAAGGCGGAGACGGTTAATAAAGTTGAGACGTGTTTGGTGTCGAAGGCGACAGAGCAGGATACTAGATCTTGGCATAGAAGGATGGGTCACATACACATCAGAAAGATGAATCATCTTGTACACAATCACCTGGTTGATGGTGTATCGGTTAAACATTTCAAATTACCTGATGTGTGTGTTTCGTGTAAGAAAGGCAAACAGAAAAGGAGGTCACATAAGTCTAAAATTGTGTTTTCTATTGATAAACCTTTAGAACTTCTTCACATGGATCTTTTTGGTCCGATTAATGTGAAAAGTATTGGAGGAGAATCATATTGTTTTGTAGTGACCGATGATTTTTCTAGGTTTTCATGGGTGATGTTCTTGAAATTTAAATCTGAAACTTATGAAAATTTTGTTTTGCTGGTAAACAGGTTGGAGACTTTGTATAAATTGAGAGTTAGGCGAGTTCGATCAGACAATGGGACAGAATTTAAAAATCAGAATATGGAAGCTTTCTGTGATTCAAAAGGCATTCAGCAGCAATACAGTGCACCGTATGAACCACAAATGAACGGTGTTGCTGAGAGGAAGAATCGTACTTTGATTGAGTCTGCTAGGACAATGCTTGCTGATTCAAAGCTGCCCATTACATTTTGGAATGAAGCCGTAGCGACTGCCTGTTTCACTCTCAATCGAGTGTTGATTGTTAAACGACATAATAAAACTTGTTATGAGCTTCTTCAAAATCGTAAACCTAATTTGGAACACTTGGAACCTTTTGGGGCTCCATGTACCATGCTAAAGAAAGATGCTAAATTCAATTCTAAGGTTGAAGAAGGTTTCTTTCTTGGCTACAGCCTTCCAAACAAACGTGTGTTTAATAAACGCACGGGTGTTGTGGAACTTTGGTATAACGTGGATGTTCAAAGACATACACCTATACCTGAGGGCAAAGGTCCAAATTGGCTTTTCGATTATGATAAGCTTTTTGAGTCGTTCAATTTGTCTCCTAATTGTTCTGAAGATGAGATTTCTTTGCAGTTGTTATATGATCTACAAAATTCTGATGAACAAGGAGTTTCTCAATCGTCTGAAGATGTTGGTCCAACAGAGGAAGAAAATTTTGAAAATATAAATGTTGATTGGTCATCGGAGGATGATCAAGACATTTTTGAAGATGCACTTTCTCAAGATCAAGATGAAGACCAGAATATCACAAATCTTGATCATGATGTTGGAATTCTGCGAGTGCCGGTGACGAGAGTTCATGTAAATCACCCTGTAGAGCAGATCATAGGTAATCCGTCTGATGGAGTGAGAACGAGAAGACAAGTTGTATCGGAGGATAGCTTGTATGTTGAGCTGGAACGTAATCATGGGACTCAAGAGTTATGGATGCATTCTGCATTCGTTTCTCAGATTGAGCCTAAATCTGTAACTGAAGCCCTGCGTGAGCCTGCCTGGGTGGAGGCCATGCAAGAGGAGCTTAATCAGTTTCAGAAACTTGGAGTATGGCATTTGGTAGATTTACCAAAAGGTGAAAAGAAGATTGGCACCAGGTGGGTATTGAAGTGTAAGCGAGATGATAGAGGCGTGATTGTTCGAAACAAGGCTCGTTTGGTTGTCCAAGGGTTCAGACAAATCGAAGGAATTGATTATGACGATGTTTTTGCACCTGTGGCGTGGCTTGAAGCGATTAGATTATTTCTATCTTTTGCTGCCCACAAAAAGTTCAAAGTATACCAGTTGGATGTCAAGTCTGCATTCCTTTATGGTTCATTGAAGGAGACAGTGTATGTTTGTCAGCCACCGGGCTTTGAGGATCCTATCCACCGGGATCAGGTTTATATCCTCGACAAAGCACTGTACGGTCTTCATGAATAGGGGTCAGATAGACAAAACTCTGTTTTATCGGGAAAAGGGCAAGGACATTCTTCTTGTTCAGATCTATGTGGATGACATCATCTTCGGATCTACCGATGAGCAGATGTGTTTAGAGTTTAAACAGGTTATGATTGAGAAGTTTGAGATGAGTGCTATGTCTGACATTAAGTTCTTTTTGGGTTTACAGATTGATCAGTCTGATGATGGTATTTTTATCCATCAGACCAAATACATTCAAGACGTGCTAAAACGGTTTAGCATGCTTGATTGTAAACCCATTTCCACGCCCATCCAGCCCAATCACGGGATTGAGCCGGATATTAAGGGGGAGATAATTGATGCTACATTATATCGTGGAATGATTGGGAGCTTAATGTATTTGACTGCATCTCGACCAGATATTGTATTCGCTACAAGTATCTGTGCTCGCTATCAATCAAAACCAAAGGTTTCTCATCTGATTGCAGTCAAGAGGATTTTACGTTATCTGAAGGGTACTCCAGACACCGGTTTGTGGTATCCTAAGGATGATAACTACTCCTTTCATGCTTACAGTGATTCAGATTATGGAGGATGCAAGACTGACTCCAAATCAACTACTGGTGGTGCTCAATTTTTGGGGGAGAGATTAGTCTCATGGCAGTGTAAGAAGCAGACATCTGTTGCTACATCGACATGTGAAGCTGAATATGTAGCTGCTGCCAGTTGTTGTTCCCAAGTATTGTGGATACAACAACAGATGCGAGATTATGGACTTAATTTCTTAACTACCCCGATTCATGTCGACAATGAGGCTGCGATTGCAATTACTAAAAACCCAGTGTATCATTCACGCTCAAAACATATTGACATTCGGTTTCATTTCATAAGAGATTGTTATGAAAAGAAACTGATTGATGTTGTGAAGATACACACAAACGAGCAACGGGCAGACCTCCTCACCAAGGCCTTTGATAAACAACGTTTTGAGTATTTACTCAAATTAAATGGGATCAGGGTCATGGGTGAGGTAATAAAAAATCATATTCTTTCATAATCAAATTTATTGAATTAACATCAGATTTTTTCTTTCTTTAATTTTTGTGTTTTAGATTTTAGGGGGAGAAGTGTAACAGAATATACAAAAACATTAAAAATCAAAAACCCAAAAACAATAAAAAATTAAAAAATCTGAGAATTTGACTCAATAAAGTGAGAAATGATAGTACATTATTTACATTTGGAAATATGTCTGTTTGTGTTATTAAAATTATAAAAGTAATTACAAGTTCTAAGAATGATGTGTTGGTAGGTTTATAACTTAGTTAAGAAAAGTTTAAAGTTAATTTTGATTATATTTTATAAGAAACAGATGCTTAGAATGCAGTACTTAGTTTTGTCCTGAAAGAGTGGTAATTTTCTCTGAAAGAGTGGTAATTTTCTGACAAAATGTTTCTTAAATAAAAAGTCAAAGTACTAGTTTGATCATGTGTTTAATTTTCAAAAGAAATTAGAATTTTTTTTTTTTTTATTATTTTAGTTTAAAACTGGAACATTCTTTGTGTATACTTACGTATCGACCTGAATGTTATAGTTTTAAATAATTCAAATTTGTTTTCTTGGTTTTGTTTAAGATTTGGACAATCTATGTGTATATGGGAATATCGATCTGATTGTTAAATCTTAAACTTAAATTATTGTTTAGTTCATTTTCAGGATCATTTGAGTATACGAAAGTATCAACCTTGATTCTAAGAATTTGAACAAATTCAAATTGTTTTATTTTGTTATTTTCAGAAAAGAAATTCTGCTTTATTTTTCATGATCAAATTAGTTAAAATTGATATATTAAATTTTAAGAACATTTATGTTGGTTTAATTATTCACAAATCGGGGATGTATTCAAGTAAATGGATTATTATAAAGTGTTTTCAAAATTGTGTTTTAAGCTGATTTCTTGATTAAGTGATAAATTTAAAAGAATAAATATACTAACAATCATCTTAGATTTGTGAATTAAAAATAATATTTTAAATAATATAAACAGATGTATTGAAAATTGTAAAATAATATGATCTCATGTTTTGAATCTTTCTCAAACAAAAAGATTTTATTTTAGTTGAATTAGTTTTGTTAAATTGTAGTTTGTTTTGTTCTAAAATTTGAAAATTACAAAAAGATTTTATTTTTAAATCTGATGTTAAATTGATAATTTTTGATTATTTGTTTGAACTTGGGACAATTAAACATGAATTTTGTTTTGAATTCAAAAGAAAAATCAAATTTTGAAAAGGTTCGTTGGTTGGGTTTGTTGACAAGGTTCGTTGATTAAGTGTTGATAAGGTTCGTGATAGTAGTTCACAGAGGGTTCGCTGAGAGGGTTCGCTGAAATAGTTCGCTAAGATAGTTCGCTAATATAGTTCGCTGAGATAGTTCGCTGAAAGGGTTCGTGAATATAGTTCGCTGATAGTTCGTGAATATAGTTCGCTGATAGTTCGTGAATATAGTTCGCAAAAAGGGTTCGTAAGATATAAATGCAAGGTTCGTTAGAATAGTTCGTCACTCTAAACTTTTCTGAGAACGATGAACCCTCCAGAGATTTTTCCGAATTTTGATTTTGGACTTTCCAGAGTTTTTCGTTGACATCATTAGATTCAGAATTGTGTTGTGATCATTTCTAGGTAGAAATTTTAACTTTTGACCGAGTAATTTGAGAGATCTGAGAAGTTTTAGATTTTTAAAAGTCGTTTCTGTAATTTGACTTGAACTTGATTAAAATCTGAAAATTGAATCAACTGCTTTCATTAAAAATGTTCATCGGTTAGTTTCGAAACTAGGTGTATGAATTTTTTCAACAGATTCAAGATTTTTGTGTATTTGTTAAAATCTGGGTGTTGAACAGGTTCGTTGAACGAACCTTAGGTTCGCCGAACTAACAGGGTTCGTTGAACTCATGAAGGTTCGTGGCGAACCTTTGAATTTCATTTAGGGTTCGTTCATTGAATAGTTCGTCAATTCATTTAAGGGTTCGTTTAATGAATGGTTCGTTATTTCATTTAGGGTTCGTTTAGTGGATGGTTCGTCAGATCATGTAGGGTTCGTCTAGTGTGTAGGGTTCGTTTGTTAATCTAGGTTCGCTGCTTTTGTTACTTAGAAATTTTTTTTTAGTTTTATTTTTGATATTTTTTGTTTTATTTTTTTAATTGTTGTTTCTTTTATTTGTAGATATGGCGAACTTAGTATTTGGCGATAAACACAACATCTGTGCATACTTGGATCCTACTACAAAGAATGGTAAAGAGTTTAGACCGATGATTGAGTTTCTTAGAAGATCAAGGATATATCATGCCATTTCAAGTTCAGTTCAGATTTATCGATCACATATTCAAAGCTTCTGGGGTTCTGCGAGAGTGATTACTGTGGATGATGTTTATACTATTGATGCGAATGTGCTTGGACAAGCAATTCGTATAACTGAAGCTGATATCAGGAGAGTATTACAATTTGGAGGTGAACCAGAGGGTATAACTCTCATTCCTGAGAGTTGTATCAAAGGGTGTTTTCTTCGGATTCGTTACTTTGGAGCTTATAACTCTATTTCTGTCAAGAAAGGAAAGCTTCCTTTGCAGTACAAGTTTTTAGCACACATACTGTTGCATTGTCTGAGTATGAGGAAGGGAACTTTTGATGAGTTGAGAGATTTGATGAGGTCTGCTATGATTGCTTTGATATTGAACAAACCGTTCAATTTTTCTGGAATGATATTCAAGTATATGTGTGACAACATTACGAAGGCTAAGGATAGATTCTACATGTATCCTAGATTTGTACAGATGTTGATTGATGAGAGGATGCCTGAGGGGCAATTGCCTAGGGAAGCTGGTGATTTGTTAAAGCTGAAGAATATGAATGATTCTAGCTTGGGTCAAGTAAGAGTTTATCAAAGGACTGGAGATGCTGTTTTGGAGAAAGACTTAATTGCTCATTGTGCTAGAGCAAACTATGTTGCTCCTGAAGGTGATGCATGGAGGCATGCAGAGTCTGATTCTGATACTGAAGATGTGATTAGAGATGATACTGAAGCTCCACCTCCACCACCTTCAAGACAAACTAAGAAGTCTTCTGGTCAATCTTCTCATTCTACTCCACAAGTTCAATCTTCTCAAGAACCAAGTTCTCAAGAACCTTTAGAGGTTGATGATTCTGAGAAGCAAACTGAGAATGTTGCAGTTGGTGATGATGAAAGTGAATCTTCTGATACAGAATCAGAATATGAGATGGTTCAAGAAGGGAACCAGATGGTAAAGAGGAGGAAAAGAAAGTTTATTGAAAAAGATGCTGAGGAGAAAGAAGATCCTATTTTTGTACCAGAAGAGCCTGAATCTTCTAAATCTAAGAAGATTAAAAGAATGGCCAAGAGAGGGCCTTATGAGAAGATGAAGACAAAGACTGATAAGACCACTGTGTCTTCACCTGTGATTATCTCTTCAGTTCCTGCCATTGTTTCTCCTGTTGTTACTTCAGTTTCTGAGTCTGATATTCATGTTTCTACTGTACAAACTCCTGAGTTTGTACATGTAGCATCTTTCTCACCATTGTTTGTAGAGACGACTACTGTTTCTACATCATTGCCAGAAACATCTATTCCTCAGGATTCAATTCCTAGAGATGATGTTTTTTCAGGGCTTGATGATCTGAGTAACATAAATTTCACTGTGAATTATGATGACACAGATCTTAAGCAAAAGGTGTTTATTCTTTTTAAAGAAGTTGAGGGCTACAGGAAAGAACAAGAGAAAAAGGTTGCTGAAATTGAGGAAATGAAAGCTCAGATGGCATTGATAATGAAATGGAGGGAAGAGGAGATGGAAGAAAAGAAGAAGTTGAAAGAGAAAATCTCTGAATTAGATTTTTTTGTTAAAATGCATTATGAAGATATTGTTGATTTGAAGAATGAAAATATGGATTTAAGGATAAAACTAAGAGAATTGGAGTCAAAGACTACAAAGTCAGAAGCTTCAAGTTCTAAAATTGAGAAAGTAGTGGTTGATATAGATGCAGAGGATGAGAAGGTGATAGATGAGGAGAAGGTGGTAGATGAAAAGAAGGTTATTGATGATGAAAAGACAGAAGAAGATGAAGATGAAGAAGAAGTTGATTTTGGTGATACTGATGTTGATGAACATCCAGATGATTTTGATTATCATGGTGATGATGAAGCAGGTGATGGTGCTGGTGGAGTTGCTGGAAGTGATAGTGGTTTGAATGCTTTGACTGGATCTTTGGTTGTTTATAATCCTTCAAAGAATGTTACTGAAGCAGTTCCTGTTAGTGCTATATCAGATGATAGAGTCAGGGATTGTACTGAGATTGAATTTGAAGATTTGGATGAAATAGAACATGACAAGACTGTTATTGATTATTCTCTGCCTACTTTTCTTGACTTATTTAAAATGCATTCTGATATAGACTTGCAGAGAAAGATTGTTGAAGTTCAAATTGATCAAGAGATTGAAGAAGGAGAAATTATAGGTGACTACTCAATTCAAGAATATCAAAGTATATTTGATGATGATGATGATGATGATTTGATATTTGATTTTGAAAAAGATGTTGATGATGATTTATCTGATTATGATAAAGATATTATTGATGAAGAATTATTGGCTTTGAATTCTCTGAAGAAAATCTTTATAGCTGGGAGTATGTCAAGTTCTACATTAAATCCAGTTCGAGCAAAGACTAATTGGGATTATTGGAAAGATTTTGAAGATGAAAGAAAGTACATAATTGCTCATTTACATTCTTTCAAGATTATGCGAGAAGTTTTTGAAGATAAGGATCCAGAAAATTTGTCTAAACAAGTTAAGAAATTCAAAATTGGATCTAAGTCTAAGATGAATGGAAAGATTATCAGTTATGGTTATTTTCATTACATTTCTGGAAGTTTAGCTGATAAAGGATGCTATGTGGTGAAGAGAACTGATGGATGTCAATATTTTGGAAAAGCAACTGATTTGATGACATTGCCAGTCTTTGAATGTAAAAATCTTGCACAGTTAAAGATGGTCAAGCCTATTCAGACTCGACATAATGAGATTTTTGAAAATTTGTTAAAGAAAGAGGCAAGGCATGGATGGAGTTTGTTATCTCCTCAGTTTAGAGAAAGATTCAAGAATTATTTGAAGCCAGTTGTTTATAAAAGACCAAGACTCAGAAAGATTGAACAAGATTGGAATCTTTATTTCAAATTCTGGTTTTATGATGAACAAACTTCTGAGTGTGTGATTGTTCTAAAGCAAGATGATGATTGGAGAGTTATAAGATTGTTTGATCCTATATGGATTGTCAATTGTTCAAGAGATGATATTGCTTTGTTGGATTCAGTTCAGATTTATGCTGAAGATGGATATCATGAGTATGGCGTTAGTTATAAAGATATGGCTATTCAATATCAAACCATTGCACAAATGTGTTTCACTTTGAATATACATTCTGGTTGCAATTGGAATGATGTGAATTATCTTTATACTGAACTGATGCAAGTGCAGAAGGAGAGAGATGAAAGGGATGTAAAGATTGAAGCAGAAAGATTAGCTAAGATACCACGTTCAGTTATAATTCGAGCGGTGGATAATGTGGTGCCTGAAACAGTTGGAGAATCAAGTGGTGTTAAAGACAAAGCAGAAGATCAAGAATAAAGATTTTGATAGCAAACATTTAGGGGGAGTTTGTTAGTGCATGTTTTGTAATTGTTTGCTATTCAAAAGTTGTTTTATTTATATTTGTAAAGGGTTCGCTGCTTATTGTTTTGGTTTGTTTGGTCCACGAACCTTAACAGTTAGCCGAACTATAGAAGGTATAAGGTTCGGCGAACCTATGGTTCGTGAGTAAGGTTTGTCTAACGAACCCTAAGGGTTCGTTCACTGAACCTTAGGGTTCGGCTAGCAAACCTTATTCATTGAAGGTTCGCTGCTGCTGTTACTATAAATAGATGTTTTATTTGTAGTTCTAGTCAGACTTTTGATCAGACTTGTGAGGAAATTCTCTGTGTGAGAATTATTGTTCTTGTAATCATTTGTTGATATATACAAGAGTGTTTATGGAATTGCATGTGTTCTTTGTTATTTTACATACTTGCTATGGATTCCGCACGTAGTTAGTAGTTCGTAGAGCTTCGTATATTCGATTCTAATTTGGTGCTAGATCATAATCACCAAATCTACATATTTAATCCGTATATTATCAAAATAAACGAGATAAAACGGATCGTTACCCTTCAAACGGATTTCTGAATGAAAAACAACGATCTGGACGCGTAGAAACGATCCACGGCTCAACCCGAACGTCTGGATAGCTTCAAAATCGATGTTGGAAGCTTAAAATTCGTATATGTGTGTGTTTGTGGTGAAATTGATCGAGAGAAAGAAAAAAATATAATATTTCTGCTGAAATCTTCGAAGATAAGCATTTTGTAGCCGCCATAGACGCCAGGCGTATCGCCCCACGAGGGACGTTGGTCTCAGGCGTACCGCGCGGGACTAGGATGTCAGATTCTTTACGCCACCTTCCGCACGTATCACCTAGCGTGGGCGTGTGGCTCGGGACGTACCGCCCCAGGCCATTTTCTTCGTTTTTCGATTTTATCTTCATTCCGTGATTCCGGACAATCCGGAACTCCGTTTCGCGCTCGGTTTTCTCCCACGTTCATCATTTCTCATATATTTTAATTTTTTTTAATAACCAAAACCATTTTAGTTACGATTACTTCAATTGTATTCGATTTATTGAAAACGGGTCGTTACAAATCTCCCCTCCTTACAAAGGTTTCGTCCTCGAAACCGTTTATACATCAAAAAGAAAAGGATAAAATTTCCTCATTTCATCTTCAGACTCCCATGTTGCGTCAGATCCTCTTCTATTTTTCCATTGGACCTTCACTTGATTCAAAGACTTGTTTCTGAGTTGTTTGACTTTTCGATCTAATATAGCCACCGGCTTTTCCACATAGTTCAACTTGTCATCAATTTCCAAGTCTTCTAGTGGCACATAAGCCGATTCATCAGCTAGACATTTTCTCAAATATGACACATGAAAAGTATCATGTATACCACTCAGTTCTTCTGGTAGCTCAAGGCGATAAGCAACATTACCTATCCGAGCTATAACTCTAAACGGTCCGACGAAACGCGGACTTAATTTTCCCCGTTTACGAAAACGAATCACACCCTTCCAAGGGGAAACCTTTAGCAACACAAAATCTCCCACTTGAAACTCAATCGATCGTCTTCGTTTATCTGCATATGACTTTTGACGGTCTTGTGCCGCCTTCAAGTGAGCTCGAATTTGATCAATTTGTTGATTTGTTTCTTTCAATATTTCTTTATTTTCCAGCTCTCGCGGTCCCACCTCTCCCCAGCAAACAGGAGTTCGACATCGCCTTCCATATAACATTTCATATGGAGGCATTCCCAACCCAGAATGATAACTGTTGTTATACGAATAGGAATAAAATGAGCACTTTTAGTCAACCGATCCACAATGACCCAAATCGCATCATACCCCTTTCGGGTTTTCGGAAGTTTAGTAATTATGTCCATTGTGATATGTTCCCATTTCCACATGGGAATTTCCAAAGGCTGTAATTTTCCATAAGGCTTTTGATGTTCAGCCTTTACTTGCAAACAAGTTAAACATTTTTCAACATATTTAACAATATCTCGTTTCATACCTGGCCACCAGTAATTTACCCGAAGGTCTCGATACATTTTAGTGGCTCCCGGATGAATTGAGTATTTTGATTTATGAGCTTCCTCCATCAAATCGGTTTTCAGAGAACAAGTGGGAGGTATCCACACCCTGCCCCATCTTGTCTTTAAACCTCGACTATCTTCCTCCAGATTATGAGCTTGCCCCTTAATTCGGTCTCGTTTCCAGTTTTCTTCTTTTAAAGCTTCAATTTGAGCTTCTTTAATTTGATCCACCAAATCAGAGGAAATCACAATCTTCATTGCTATAACCCGAATGGGTTCATGTTCTTCTTTCCAACTCAAGGCGTCCGCCACCACATTGGCTTTTCCCGGATGATAAAGGATTTCACAATCATAATCCTTGAGTAGTTCTATCCAACGTCTTTGCCTCATATTTAATTCCTTCTGTGTAAAGAAGTATTTCAGGCTCTTGTGATCAGTGTAAATTGTACATTTCACACCGTACAAATAATGCCTCCAAATTTTTAAGGCAAACACCACAGCTGCTAATTCCAGATCATGAGTAGGATAGTTTACTTCATGAACTTTCAGTTGCCTCGACGCATAGGCAATCACTTTACCCCTTTGCATAAGGACACAACCAAGCCCAAGATAAGATGCATCAGAATACACCACAAAATCATCAGGTCCATCTGGTAGAGTTAATACCGGTGCCTGAGTTAACTTGGACTTGAATTCATTAAAAGCTTTTTCTTGATCCTCACCCCAAACAAATTTCACATTTTTCTGGTCAGTTTAGTCAAAGGAGATGCAATTCTCGCGAAATCCTGTATAAACCGCCGATAGTAACCAGCTAGACCAAGAAAACTTCTAATTTCAGTTGGAGTTTTAGGAGAACTCCACTTCATCACCGCTTGAACTTTCGAAGGATCAACAAGTATGCCATCAGCACACACCACATGTCCCAAAAACTGGACTTCACGCAACCAAAATGCGCATTTAGAAAATTTGGCATATAATTTCTCCTTACGTAAAGTTTCAAGGACTTCACGCAAATGACAAGCGTGATCACCCTCATTTTTAGAATAGATAAGGATGTCATCGATAAAGACAATGACAGATCGATCCAACATTGGGCGACACACCCGGTTCATCAAATCCATGAACGCAGCCGGTGCATTTGTCAACCCAAAAGACATCACAAGAAATTCATAATGATCGTAACGAGTACGGAAAGCGGTCTTGGGAATATCTTCCTCCTTAACCTTGAGTTGATGATAACCCGAGCGAAGATCGATTTTAGAAAACCACGACGCTCCTTGCAACTGATCAAAAAGATCATCAATTCTAGGTAGAGGATATCGGTTTTTCACAGTTACTTTGTTCAATTCTCTATAATCAATACACATTCTAAGGCTTCCGTCTTTCTTTTTAACAAAAAGAATTGGTGCACCCCCACGGGGAGATACTTGGACGGATAAACCCTTTATCTAAAAGATCTTGTAACTGTGTCATCAATTCTTTCAACTCAGATGGTGCCAACCGATATGGAGCTTTAGCTATGGGTTTAGCCCCAGGAATGAGATCAATTTTAAACTCAACCTCTCTATCACAAGGAAGTCCCGGTAAATCATCCGGAAATACATCAGGAAAATCTCTGACTACTGGAACATCATTAAGTTCCTTTACCTCATCCTTACGTCAATAACATAAGCTAAGAATGACTGACCCCCATGGTTCATGTAATTCATAGCTTTAGTTAAAGAACACAATATGGTTCCACCCCTTTTCTCTCCCTGAATACATACCTCATAACCACCCGGAGATATTAATTGAATAACCTTTCGCTTACATATAATGTTAGCTCCATATTTAGACAACCAATCCATCCCAATCACAACATCAAATTCTCCCAAGATCATTGGAATCAAATCAACCTCATAATCCTCACCATCAATGGTGAGTTTACATCTATGATAGATGTCGTACACTAAGAAACTCTTAGAATAAGCTATTTCTACCTTTAATGGACAAGGTAGATTAGCTAGTACAAACGAATCATGATTCACAAATTTCACAGATATAAAAGAGCGACTAGCTCCAGAATCAAACAATATATAAGCAGGCAAGGAATTTATATGAAAAGTACCTGTCACCACGTCTGAAGTGACTTTAGCCTCTTCCGCCGTAATTTTGAAGGCTCTACCCTTTGGTGGGGGTATTTCAACCTTCTTACCACTACCTTGGGCCTTAAAAGACCCACCACTCGTACCTCCTTGACCTGCCCCTTTAACTCCGGGCATTCACTTCGTCGATGCCCCGGTTTATAACAGTTGTAGCACAGATTGAGTGCACTCGCACATTGAGAGGCAAGATGCCTCGGCTTTCCAGATTTATAACATACCACCGATTTAAAATAGCACTCCCCAAAATGTTTCTTTCCACATTTTAAACAATGTTTAGCTTCTCCCAGAGAACTAAACTTTTTAAGTGGACTAACAAATTTCCCCTTTTTAGAGGATCCCACTTCCTTTTCCATTTTTCGTTTCTCCCCACGGTCTTCCTATATTTTTAACTCCAATTCACGCTCACGAGCGCAATCAATCAATTCAGACAAAGTTTCAAACTTTGATGGTATGAGAAACTCCCGGTACTTAGCATTCAACATACTATGGTACCTGTTAATCCACATTCGTTCAGTCCTAAGAAGATCAGGACAAAATTTAGCTTTATCATAGAACACTGCAGTAATAGTGTCTATATCCTCCTCCTTGTGCCTCATATGTAAAAACTCCTCAGTAATTCTATCAATAGCAGCCTGAGGACAAAATCCTTTAAGGAACAACTCCTTAAATGCACCCCACTTCAATTCCTTAATTCCATCCCGACCCTTCTCCTTTCGGAGAAGTTCCCACCAATCTTTTGCTCGTTCTTTCAATTGGTTTCCAGCAAACATTACCTCGTCAGAATGATCACAATGACACGTTTCAAACGTGCTTTCCATATCAGTTATCCACCTTTGGCTCAACAGTGGATCCACTTCGCCTTTAAATTCCGTTGGCTTACAAGCCACAAACTCTTTGTAAGTAACCTTTTTAGAAGGTTTTTCCCCACTTATTTCATCTTTAAGAGTTGCAAACTCTTCACTTATAAAATTCTTTAATGAAGCTTGTAATCCATCTAGACGAGTTGGTAAGGTAGCTTCAAATGCTTTAGCTACCTCCTCCCTCACCATCATTTGCAGTTCGGTGAGTTGTTCTTCCTCATGTCCCATTCCCTTGGGATTATGTTCATCAGCCATTTTATGACTGAAATAATATAACATATCATTAGTTTACATATTTATACTCCACATATATGCAAACCACATACTCCAAACCACATACTCGTCCTTAACGGATTTATGCATTACATATTCATGTGTCTTTATTGAATATTCACACTCTTGTGAATTACTCAATTATTTAACTAATACCGACACATCTGTGATTTTTTTACCAATCACATACACCCCGTCTTTACACCCCACCAATACCTCCCTATACTGATGTGAAATAATGTTCCTAAGGATACGTTCATATCGTGTATATGTTGCTAAACTGGCCAGGCATAGCAAGATATGCACCATATACCCGTGTCCTTACGTTCACTGTTTCACACAAGTTAGTAATATTGGTTTATAACAAACAAATTTCATATCACATAACCATTTACAGATACATCCTACCTGGTGAGTTCGGCTTTGTGATCGGATTTTGAATCGAACAGCTCTTCCCATCTATCAAGAGCTCAATGGTTTGAGTTTAAGTGTTCATGACGCACTCAAATCCCTCAAACCGTTGGCTCTGATACCAACTTGTGGCACCCCAGTCACTTCTATGTCCTCTCAGGACATTTTACAACATTATTTAATAAATTACGTTAGGTCCCAGTCAAAACAAAAACGACTTTTGTGTTTTACAAATTTTTAAACATACTATTACCAACATCTGTTAAAAACAAGTTTAAGTTTAAGTATGTTTACAAACTCCACCAAACATTTATTGCACAAAAGCTTCACGCATGTTCAATTATTTATATATTAAACCACCACACGAGCCTCCACGTTCGATTCCCGATCACCATCACCGTTCACCCTACTCCCTTGTACCTGTAAGCACCACATTTAAGTTCACCATTAGTTCGTTAGAACTAAGTAAGATTACATCGTCATTCACCACGTGTACTCCATAACACCATATGGATACACTAATGAGGTTTCAAATAAAATGTTGATGACAACATTTAGCCACATACAAAACGATTTACTAACGGTTCGTTTCAACCAAAACCTCAATACGTCCCACATTTATGCACAATTATTATAACGTAATATAACACATATATATATAACACACAAAACACCAATTGTGCATCATATTTCATAAAATTCACAATTTGCAATTTGACATTTGAATTCCAAATGTCTGCACCAAAGCACGCACATTTCAAATACACCACATGTTCACACACCTTGTGAATCTTTTACATTGGAAGTGCAAGTTATACGTTCACACACCTTGTGAATCCAAACATGCACATTACCAATTCAACATCTACGCATTCGTAGATCACCACATGTTCACACACCTTGTGAATCTTTTACATTGGAATGGCAAGTTATACGTTCACACACCTTGTGAATCTAAACATGCACATTACCAATTCAACATCTACGCATTCGTAGATCACCACATGTTCACACACCTTGTGAATCTTTTACATTGGAATGGCAAGTTATACGTTCACACACCTTGTGAATCTAAACATGCACATTACCAATTCAACATCTACGCATTCGTAGATCATCACATGTTCACACACCTTGTGAATCTTTTACATTGGAATGTGCAAGTTATACGTTCACACACCTTGTGAATCTAAACATGCACATTACCAATTCAACATCTACGCATTCGTAGATCACCACATGTTCACACACCTTGTGAATCTTTTACATTGGAATGTGCAAGTTATACGTTCACACACCTTGTGAATCCAAACATGCACAGTACCAATTCAACATCTACGCATTCGTAGATCACCACATGTTCACACACCTTGTGAATCTTTTACATTGGAATGTGCAAGTTATACGTTCACACACCTTGTGAATCCAAACATGCACAGTACCAATTCAACATCTACGCATTCGTAGATCACCACATGTTCACACACCTTGTGAATCATGCAACAACAATAACCACAATCACGTATAACACAATCACTTGTAGTATGGACTCACCCAGTCCTTAACTACAAGTTCAATCAAATAGGTAACTTACCTTAATTTGAAGAGTTATCAACAATTTCCAACTCTTTCCCAGGCCTTCTAGAATTAGATTCACCTCCTCTTCCTATTATATATTCACATATAACAGAATTTAACAACATGAACACCACACGTGTGTTATTTATGTAATCTAATTCATTCGACCTGTTTCATTCTTTATTTTCAGTTAAAACCTCATTGAGGCTTTTACCAACAACCCATGTGTAGAAATTAATCTACACATGTTCTTTATCATATTTAAATCATCACAACATCGTTTTATGCTAAAATCATTAAATTTCAACTTTACACGTTAATTTATCATTCTAAAGAATGATCAAAGACCATCACAACCACTCTTTAATCACCCCCCTAATAATCATACTCCATAATATGAGTTTCATAACAAACGGGCATTATAACGGATAAAAATCAAAATTTCACCGTTAAAACACCTAGTCCTTCGTTTCTAATCATCCCAGATCATTATATAATACACAAAACTATATTTAATCCGTATATTATCAAAATAAACGAGATAAAACGGATCGTTACCCTTCAAACGGATTTCTGAATGAAAAACAACGATCTGGACGCGTAGAAACAATCCACGGCTCAACCCGAACGTCTGGATAGCTTCAAAATCGATGTTGGAAGCTTAAAATTCGTATATGTGTGTGTTTGTGGTGAAATTGATCGAGAGAAAGAAAAAATATAATATTTCTGCTGAAATCTTCGAAGATAAGCATTCTGTAGCCGCCATAGACGCCAGGCGTATCGCCCCACGAGGGACGTTGGTCTCAGGCGTACCGCGCGGGACTAGGATGTCAGATTCTTTACGCCACCTTCCGCGCGTATCGCCTAGCGTGGGCGTGTGGCTCGGGGCGTACCGCCCCACGCCATTTTCTTCGTTTTTCGATTTTATCTTCATTCCGCGATTCCGGACAATCCGGAACTCCGTTTCGCGCTCGGTTTTCTCCCACGTTCATCATTTCTCACATATTTTAAATTTTTTTAATAACCAAAACCATTTTACTTACGATTACTTCAATTGTATTCGATTTATTGAAAACGGGTCGTTACACGCGCTACGCGACGACATCCCAAAACCCTGTCGCGTTACGCGACGAAGAGAAAAATCCAGAAAAAAATGTTTTGATCGTTTAAAAGATGGCTAGGAGGAAAAATTAGGGTTACACACGATCAGAGAGTTCTAGAGAGGCGACAAGAGGTGATTGGAAGATCTTGAAGGCAATGATTGACATTTGGAAGCCCTAGGATTCATAATCAAGGTTGTAAAACATTCAGTTTTGATTACTCTTTGTTTTTATACTGAATTTTCATGTTTTCAATTCAGTTTCTGATGAGATTTTCCATTGTTTATGGAATAATTATGGGCTAAACCCTTAGAACTACCTAGGTTATGATGAATATGCATGTTTGACATTAATTCTATTGGTTTTGGAACATTTGATTGTGATGAACTAATGACATAAAGACTTGGTTTTGATTATTGGATGTATACGCATATTTAGACTCAACTATTGCATGATTACTTATTCCTCATGTGCTTTGGTGAATGTCTTTCACAACATAGGTGCATGTTAGATCAATTACTGTGTGTTTTTGATTATTGAATGGTTTGTTAGACGTAGTATTCCATAGGAGTGTTTTTCATGATTTAGATGTTCTAGATGTTCAACCAATCTCAAAAGCTGTAAAGTGAGATATTGTCGGTTTATCTTGTGTGTTAGGTTGCTAGTCAAAGGCTTTGTGAGAAGATTCTTTCTAGTTTATTTGCCATTTCTTGTTTACCGAATCCAGTTAGATATTCCTAGTTATCCCTTGCACTCTGGTGTATTTGTGACTCTAGTACTGTGAGGTAGATTGTCTGTTGGATATGTCATTAGTAGAATTGGGTGACCTGTGAAGGAAGTCCATTTAACCGGCAGTTTAACGGCTTTTAGGTATCTTGGTTAACATCTTTGAGAAGGGTTACTTATAAGTTTAGTATCTCAAGATCCTGGTTTCACATTAGTTCCATAATCGATAGAAGAATTGTTGAGCATATATAGAATTCAGACCTAGCTAGTACTTCCATCATCATAAAATCTTAGTTGATTTCTGTTTTCAGACCCAAGTCGTTTTCAGTCATTCTTTCTTTTTAGTATATTTTTAATTATTCAGTAAACCCCCCTCCAATTATAATTTTCATTTAACCATAATTGTATAGATAAGTATTTGAGTCTAGTTAGTATTTTCTGTGGAAGTCTGTGGGTCCGATATCCAGACTTGCTTTTGCTTTACTAATTTCAATAGGTCTACTTTCCTGTCAGTTTAGTTTTAGAGAGTCTATAATATTACTTAGTGTCTAGTTTAGTTTTGATTTTGTTAATTTTAATTGAAGTACTTTGTGTACATCACCGAACTTTTTTTATTGTCTCGATTAAGTTATTGTATTTATTAATGATGTTACAAACTTATTTAAATAACCCGAATAGCCGGTTAATATAAAATTTCTCTCTCTCTCTCTATATGCATTATGTTAAATGTTTATATAATTTTAATTATTAAAAATAATAAAAAGAAGCCAAACTTAAATGATTTTTTTTCAAATAATACTATATATTTATTATGGTAAGTGTCGATATAATTTTAATTATTAAAAATACAAATAAAAACCAAACTTAAATGATTTTTTTTCAAATAGTATGCGTAAATTTTGATGATGTTAAATAATATTTAATTTAATATATTCTTTAAAATTATCATTGATTTAAATTATTTTTTTAAAAGTGATATTATCACCGATTAATAAAAAATTTCTTATTAACATGCTATATAGGTTATTTACATACAACTAGAACACCACTAATAATTTTAATGACCTACTTAGGACAACAATTATAAAAATTGGTTATATTTCATAATCGTAAAGAAATGTTCATGTTTTTTTTTCTGAACGGCTTCAAGCTGAACGACTGGTTTAAACCCAAACGAGCACACATTCAAGGGCAGGACCGGTCGTCACCCTTCCACCCATCAGATAAACAGGAACCGGATAAATTTATAAACTCTCTCACCTGCTCAGGTTTAAACCTCTTACGTCAATAAGGTAGAGTTTCTTCCATTAATTGCAATACCCGTATGGTAAGAAACGTTCAAGTACCCAAGGTATCCATTGCACACGCTCCGCTCCAAATCACTGCATGTTCACCGGACAAAGGTATGCGCAATCACCTCTAACCAATACTGCATTCAGGTCAAATTTGGTTCAAAATGAAAGTTCCTCCGATTCCAAATCGGCGATTCCGTTTTTCTCTTCGATCCAACTCACTTCTCCGCTTCGCCAACGGCCTATCCACCTACACCGCCATCATTGTATCGGTCGGAGCATCGATACTCCGCGCAGAACATATCAACACAACGGCAACGGAATCCAGTCAAACTTACCTTTCTACGGCAACCGGAGCATCGACTCACATCATTTCTCACCACCGCAGGTTCGTTCCTTTTTGTATCCTTCAATTCTTTGTCTAGCGCCACTACTATCTGATCTAACACTAGATCTACCGATACGTCGCCACGAGAGGGTTTAGGGTTTGTAAGATGATATTAGGCTTCATTGTCCTCTCCGTCGTGGATTCTTTGATTCGTCTGATCGATACATGGAGTACATGAATGCATAATGTATGATCTAATTTCATTTGTAATTAGGTTTGATTAACTATAATACGTTGAAAATTAGGGCTAATTTCTAAATAATTAGTAATTCAATATATTGAGATGAAGGGGGTATTCTTTTACTAGTTAACTTTGAATAAAAATATTACTGGATGCCCTTGAGATTACAATAGATTGCAGGTGATATTTTGTGGGTGGACTTATAATTTTGTTTTTCTCTCTTTTTAAGTATTTGAATTCAATTACATTATACTCTTTTCATCTTGATTTATCAATTAGCCTATTAGATCATGTATACAGAACTGCCAAATTGGTATAACCTGCTGTTAACCCGCCACGGAGTGCGGGTGACATTTACTAGTCATAATGTAATAGCTAAAATGATTCATGTAATAATACACACACACACTTGTAAATTTTTTGAATTCCTAAAGACATTTAGAGCATGAACATGAATAGAAAAAAAAGGGAAAGGTTTTGCATCAATAGTAGACTAATCATGGCCAATAAGTGCATAACTACCTGAGGAGTGATATATCATAGCAAATTAATGCATTTTTTGTTCAAAATAGAGTAGCAAATGTTATGATTTTACATGGTATCACTTATGAGTAATGCAACACGAGAATGCTCCTAGTATAATATATAATCACTATGAAACTATGTATGAAAGAACATAATAGTCTTTCTTTGGGGTGTATCATGCAACTGGCTGATTTGGAGTCAACTCTATATTTAATGTGCGATATTCGAGTAACGTTGTCCACCATTTTCCTAATCTTGCTGTAATGAGTTCTACCTTTGTCTGAATTGGAATATCAGATCCCGATGATTGATAACTACACGAGCCAATGCGGTGAAGAACACAAATGCAGAAATACTACCTGAGATCATAAATAAACCAGCGAAAGGCCCTGGGCCTAGACCTACAGAATCTCTAGATTGATCTTCAGGTAATCTAGAACAGTTAGATAATGAATCAAGCATACGTTTTTCTAAAGTTTTCACATATCCGCTTTGCGTTACCTTCAGAATGGCCCTCGAAATATCATCCACCAATGGTGAACCCTTTTGAAACATCTGTTACATTATCCGAAAATTAAAGAATAATGTCAAACCAGGAACAATTTCATTTGTTTGTTAAAGAAAATGCGAATCTTACAAAACCAAAGCCCCCAAGTTTGTAGGCATGACCGATCTTTTCATAGCCATGACAATACTTTGCAAGGAAGACATTCGCATGTGGAGCCACAAAGAATGCTGCTGATATTTCTTTCTTCTTGAATGCAACGTCGTAGTCGTCAATCGAGCTAAACTGTTTGATCTTCTCTGGCTTAAAATGCAACACATTCACCAAGTAATGAGTGATGAAAGAATTCTGATTGCAGCCAATGAAAGCGTTACTTTGAAGATTTATTGACGGTTGAAACTTTGAAATTGTAATAATTGAAGAGAGTGTAGCAGTAAAACAGGCAGCAACAATCACATTTACGCAAAACCATGTAGCAAGAACCAACCGCGATAAGTTGTTATTGATCCGTTCTCCTGCAACATTAAGTTATCCATTTGTACAGATCAAGAGAAAACATGTATCATTTGCTAACCGTGTCTTAGAGTGTCAACTCGTGATAACCCATCTATATTAATTCAAATTGTTATTATTTCTTTTGCATATATTATTAGTACACATGTACAACACTATATTTTTTGGCTAGCACATTTGTATAAAAATGGAAAAAATGAGAGCTTACTGTGCGCCAATGACAAAATAGAAACCGCAAACCATAGCATCTTGCTAACGTACTCAAAGGTAGAAGCGGCCACAAATTCGTCATTTCCGTGAACGTGTTCATTAAGCCAGACAACCGACACTGTGCCTATTGTCATTGCCAATAATATAATCCACAACTTTGTTGTGAAGGCATAAAAGAAAATAAACCTTCCCTTCATGATCTTTGGTTTTACAGGCACCACTATGACTAGTCCAGAGTCCAAATAAGGCTGTGAAAACTCGACATATTCATAACGATCTGCCATTATTTCTGTGTCACCAACACCCCCATCCAAGGTCTGTATAACACAAGTTTTATTGGTATCATATGTTCAGGTAGTAATTGGTTGTGCAAGTTTGAAGGATAGAAAAAATTAGCATACCTTGTTATGAACATCAGCTACCATGTCATCGTACGAACCGTAATAAGGAATAAAAACATAAGACAGTGAATAGTTCAGCTTCTTCGCAGCCGCTTCAAACACTTGTATCGAAAATCCAGTCACGTGGGTTTCATTAGTGTATGGATCATAACTAACATTGACAAATTGCTTGAATGCACCTCTTGCTGGCACACCAATCTTCAACGGTCTCCCTTCATTTCTCATTGCCATACCCGTTGGGATTCTTTGGATTCCACCAGGCCAATAGATCAAATTCAGGTTCTCCTCTTTACTTCCAAGGTTATCATCGAAGAACCCAAACTCAGGTGACCAAAAGTCAATCTCTCTGTAGCTTCTGCCAATCACATTGATAATGCGAAATGTTGGAAGTTGAGCTAGTTTTCCATCTTTGAAGCTTATGACTCCGCTTACGCCATTAAGTTTAGTTTGTGTTATGGTTTCATACAAGTTCACAGATGAAGTTGAGTTACTTGACCCTTTTGAAACTTGAATAGCCTTCATTGCAACAGAAGTTGCATCATAAGCGCGAAGAGCGTGCATACTCGGGTTCAGATATTCTTCATCAGGATATTTTCTTCTAAATCTTTTTCGAAACTGAAGTTTGAAGTTTTCAAAGCGCTCACTGGTGTCCGCAAGGTTGGTTTTGAATCCAATAACACCCTGCATGCTCAATATAACAGATTGGTCAACTGAATCAAGAAGGCTTGATATCTCATCTGAAATGATCCATGCATAACCCTTTTCCATCATACCCAATTGCTTTGCTTTCTCAAAAAGCAGGAAACAAGAAGCTGGTGATGATTTAAGAAGTATAAACACCCTATTTTCCTTCATCTTGAGCTTTGTTAACTCTTTTTCAATGTAGATGCTTGGGTTTGACAAAGAACGCAAGGGTGGAAATGCTAACGGATGTTCAACGATTGAATCAACCACTTGCAGTGCATCAGAGAGCAGTGTTACGAGACCAGGACTGGAGCTAAATGTAGTGTTATCTTCATAGATTGGTGTCACCTTTCGCCATCTGAAGTGGCCAACTATGGCTGCAATGCATTGCATGTGGATTTTGACATCGTGACTCATTTGAACAAAAGATGACATTGTTTCTGATTCTGGAAATGAGGATGTAGCTGTCGGGGCTAGAGAAATGATTGGTATATTCTTGGTGACTTCATCAAACTCAGAAACTAGAGTGGCTTCTTGAGGACTGATTGTTCCGATAATTGCTTTAACTTGTCCCGTGGTCATCAGGTCCATTACTGTTTCACAAAGAATCCATCATCATCACCATCACCAAAAAGAAAAAGAAAAAAAATGTTTTCATAAGATGGTGTTCTAATCTACCTTCATAATATGATTTAGACGGGTTACCCTTGGAATCTTTGAGGATCAAACTGGGGCAAGAACAAATATCATTACCAATCCTGCAAAAATCTTGGGCTGCAATCTCCATTGCTATCTTCTGTTCTCTCCCAATGTGAGAACTTTGATCAAGAACACCGCCAACATGTTGATTTCTTGAACAATTTCGCGCATTTCCCATAACGAAAGCTGTAAAGAGAAGCAGCAAACAAGTGTAGAATCTCATCTTCGGATCTTTAGTAGTTGTGTTTGGATAATGAAGATGACTTTAATTGGGTTTTGAAAAGTTATTACACGTTTTTATGTCAACAGAGTTGAAAATAATGAAGATCAGCAACTTCCTGGAGTCTGGCATGTATTCAAATTACAAAAAATAAACAATTCATGAAAAGGGGGACCGAATTTGAATTGGGCTTGTTAATATTTTAGGAAATTTATACAAAATTTCTTCGTTTGCGTTTATAGAGTTTGACTTCACCAAACATACTGATACAAACTTTAATATAGGTCTCGCTACATATCTTCTCTTTTCTTACTATTATAATAAAATAAAATATTATTTGACACTTGTCATATTTTTAGATTAATGCTGACACATGTCATATTTTTTTATCTTATTTAATTTTCTTTTATATTAAATAGTTTGTAATTATCTCTCCTATTAAATAATTATAATACTAATGGTTTTATTCACTTTTAATATTAAATATAGTTTTTAAATAAATTAAAAATCAATTTTTTTTATAAAGAAACATACTTTAAAAAAAAGTTTCTTAAATATAAAAGTTTTCCAAAAATCAGAATTTCTTAAGGACATGAAATATTTTAATCGTTATTTTTAGAATTTTCTTTCTCTATAAAAAGTTTTCTCAAAACAAATTTGAAAACAAAACTATAGAACATAGATTTTAAACAATATATTTTTTTATAAACAAATGGTGTTTTTAACATGAAATGTCTCAAAAATAAGTACTTTAAAAACCAAAAGTTATAGAAATATTAGAAAAAAAAGTATACGTTTGATCCTTAATATTTAATAATATTTTCAAATTAGGTCATACTTGATGAAATTATACCTTACCTTCTTGATTAGTTAGGAAAATTACACTTTTAATTCTTTATATTTAATAATATTTTCAAATTAGGTCACTTAACTTTTAATAATTAAAAAAGACATACCTTAACATCTTAAATTTGCGACAAATAATTTTTGATAAAAAAATTGAAATTTTTAATCTCAATTAGTTTAATATTTTATGTTGTTACAAATTACAAAAGTAAGGTACTAATTATTTAGTTATCAAAGTTTTTAATTAATATTTTATTACTTGAAGTATTTATTAATACATAATCTATATATTTTATGTTAAAATATTTTTTTTATGATTACCTAATTTTTATTGCTAATTATTTTATATATTATATTAAATCCTTTAATACATGGATAAATAGTCTAGTCGCTTTAATAAAAAATTACCCATTTGTTTATATATATATATATATATATATATATATATATATATACTAGGTTAGAAACCCATGTATTACATGGGTTTAATAAATCTAACATGTTGTAAACAACAATTTTTTATAAAGATTTTTATGTTAGATATTATTATTCTTCCTATACTAATAATTGATTCCAAAAATGCCACATGGCATTATCATATTATTCCAAAAAAAATGTTTTTTCTGAATATAAAAACTTAGATTTAATGTTATTAATAATATACATTGTTTACATAATTACACAAAATTAATACTTGATAATAAATATCATCTATATTTAATGTTATATATGTGTGTGTAACTGTGTATAAAGAACATTTTTTATAAATTTTTATATTTAAAGTTTTTTAATATAAAAAGTTATAACTAATATTATTATTTTTAATATAATTATTTATTAAAAAAAGAATATAATGATAAAGAATTATAGTATCACATAATTTTTCTTCACAAACCCGTGTAATACACGGGTGTATAACCTAGTTGTTAATAAAATAATAATTATTGAATGTTTAAAAATAACATATTACAAATAAGGATTAAGAATTATAAATTATATATTAAGATATTATATAATAGAAATTTTCTTATGATTTATTAAGTTTTGATTAATTTTTATGATAAGAAGATCTATATGTTTTATATTTACTTGTATAATTTAACTATTTAAAATAATTTATTCTTAAAATTAATATAAAAGATAATTAGTATTTAATAGGAGAGAGACGTGAGAAAAAAATTTTAGAGCTCATGAGAAGATGACAAGTGTCCACCTAGCTATTCCTTTATTAGTATAAAGATATATATATATATATTTAACAATAATAATATTTTTTTATTTTTTTTCTAAATATATTCCATATATTTTGAATAAATTCCAATTTGTTGACCCGTCTTCGAGCCTTTTGGACATTTTTTACTTCCTAATAATAATTAATGATAGATGTCGTAAAGTCATAAAAATAGCCCGCAATAACAATATTAATTAATTGATAATAATTATTATCTAATATTTATACTAATTATATTAATATAATTAATTCAAAATAGTTATTGTTTTATAATGAATTAACTACCTTCACAACCGGTTTTGGTCTACGTTTTAATATTCGTGATATTGTCAATACAATAGGACGATATGACTCAATCTTTAATTTTTAGTAAAAAAAATACTTCTGACAATACATATATTTTAATAATAATAATTGAATGATAATACTAACGAAATAATAATAATAATTGTATAATATTAATATTAATTAAAAATATGGCGAAGTAATTGACAATCGTTCTGTTCAATTCTTTGTACGTGTTGGTGTTAGTGTTATCGGTATTGGTGGTGTTGGCATTGGTGGTGTTGGCATTTGTGGTGTTTGTGTTGTTGACATTGTCGGTATTGGTGGTGTCATTGCCATTGTTGTTAGCATTCGTGTTCTTGGCATTGTTAACGTTGGCGTTATTAGCAACATTGCGACGAGGAGGCATGATTCTACAAGAGTTTAAAATGAAAAGGATCAAAAATAACTCAAAGAGTTCAAAAATAAGAAATTGATAGTTCAAATGAGAGTTCAAGCACGGATCAATACACAGATTGCATTCACAAAGGAACACTTTTGACATATCAAAGTGTTTAAGTCCAAATTAACTTTCAGAAAGACATACTTTAGCCTATAGGTTCATACTCACTCTAAGGGTTCCCAGGAAAGTATAACAGGTCCATCGGTTGATTTGGATTTATACGAAATACTTTCCTAGACATAACTCCCCAAAGTACATGTATTCCCCCATCCAGATTGTATGTGTTTCCTACTCATTAATGTGAACCTAAAGACTATTGACGGGAGTCTAAGAGCAGTCTTCGTAATGACGATCCTCTTGCAAGACGTAAGAAAGGGGTCAAGAAGTTCAGAACCCTAAAGTCTAGTGTGTGCATGTCAAACATCCTAAAATAGGTTCAAATGATTGACCTATCAATTAACTAGTCAAGTAGCACAAAGTAGTCACATAATCAAATTTGACCTATCATGGCAACTATAAGGTTCAAATTACAGTTCATGGCCTAGCATGGCAACTATAGAGTTCAAATAAAATTCATGGCCTAGCATGGCAACTATAGAGTTCAACTAAAGCATCCTATGGTTATAGTCTAGGTCATTTATTTCTAATTAACCTAATTTTCTATAACTCAGGCTCTGATACCAATCTGTAACACCCCAACCAATGGCGGAATCATAGAAGCGTACACAAAGTGTAGATTGTTCAAAAGCACATGGTGTTTATTGAAATTAATTCAAACAATTCATTATCATAAATTCAATCATAACATTCAAATAACTTCAAACATCCAATACATCATAAAAAGAAATATTAAATCAAACAATTAAATGTTAAACATAATAATAAAACTAAATCAACTCTCTTAGCATGCCTATGTAGCGTTTCCACTTGAAACATGTTTAAATAAAAAGGTCAACTATAAAGTTGGTGAGCTTCACAGGTTTAAGCACACACACACCAAAATAGTTGAATAAATGTTTATAAATGTTATAAGTAGTATGTGTAACCAAGCAATATGAACATACAATATTGAATTAGTAAATAAAGCAGATCAGCTAATGTTAACAGAATAATGTTTGACCATGGTAAGCATCGCAATGCTTGAACTAGTAACTATCACTGCGGGCTTCCCCCGAAGGGTAAATCAAACATAGTGAAATGGCCGGTCAATAGATCTATCATAGTCACTAGGGGTGATCAATGCTAAATGTTAACTAATGTTCAATATGTATAATGTCATAAGCTTGTTTCACATAAATAGTTTAGAAGATTTGATAACATGTTTCACCCCAAATAATAAAAGCATAAAAAGGGGCTATGAAGACTCACATTGATTTGATGAGCTAGTCGTTGCTAATAAATGATAAATATGTAGTCCAAATCGTATCCAACATGTTCTAATTTAACCTATAATTCAATCGCACATAACTAAAGTAATTATAATTTTGCATGGAATTTCCATAATGTATTTGTGTTCCATACGTTTATAACCAAATTCATAAGTTTGATTTTATAAGAATTGTTCACAAGTCGTGTTATTGTTTAAAGTTTAAAATATTTATAAATGTTGAAAAATTTTCATAATAATAATACTATTATTAATACTATCAATATTATTATTAATAACCATATTAATAATGATAATAGTGCTAATAATGATGATGATGATGATACTTTATTAATAATACAAATAATATTTGTATTAATAATAATAATAATAATAATAATAATAGTAATAATAATAATTTTGTTAATAACTATAATCATAAAAGTAAAGATAATAATGGTCATATTAACATTAATACCTTTGATAATGGTAATAATAGTTAATAGTAATATTAACTATATTAAGATAATAATTTATAATAATAATATTATTAATTAAAATAGTTATACTAATAATAATAACGACTATAGTAATCCTAGTAATAATAAGATGGCAATAATTATAATATCAATAATAATAATAATACATTTTTTTCAAATAAATAAATAAATAAACGAAGAAATAATAGATAAACTAAATATAACTTTTTATGTATCTAATTAAAGAAATTAATAATTAAATAAATAAATTAAATAAACTAAATAATATATATATTTTTTATATAAAATTAATAGTTTTTAAGTTTATAAAAATTTAGGTGAAATCAGATTTTAAAAATGATAACTAATTAAAAAGATATAAAAAAATGGTTGACAACCCAAAAACCTGGCCCAGCCAAGTCTCGAACTCACGACCATCACCATCAAACACTTGCACGTTAACCGGTTGATCTAGGCACTTGGCCGAGGTAGATTCTCGTTTTAAATTAACTTAACGTAATATTCCACTGTTTCCCCATTTCCGCTTAAACGAAACTGAAACCCTAGCTCTTTAACCCCCAAAATTCGTTCGATTTTCAGCCAAGATCGAATCCCTAACCATAGGGCTTTTGTTAATTAATGAAAAACGATTACAAGGGTGTGTAGAACACTCACCTTTGTTTACGATTTGATGGTTTTCGAGTGATAGATCGAGAGGACGAAGTATGAAACTTGTAAGCTTGATTTCACGATTACAAGAGCTACTGGATGTGTTTCGATTGCTCAAAAAGCTTAGTCGGGTTTAGATGTGTGTGTGGGTGAATTTAATTTTATTTTTACGCTTGGTTATATAGATTTCATGCAAACCGATCGTGTACGAGTATTTAGGAACGAATTTTGAATTGGTTTTTGACTTTTCCGACGATTTGGTGTTTGTTATCGATCCATGATGTTCGGTTGTTGAAAAAGTAATAAGATTTGTTGGTTTTATTCCTGAAATCGCGACGTGGGTCATGATGGGTCGAAATGGATATCCATGAGATAAATGGGTGAAAGAGATGATCACTTTGAGAGATTTACACACCCAGCCCCTCCATGTTTTTCTTTCTAATATCAGTTATAGATTTGACAGTTTTAGTTCCCCTCATTTTAAAAAATCTATACATATTAAAATCTTATTTTTTTACATTCTTTATAAAGTTTTAACATACTAATTATTGTTATTATTATTATTATTCACTTATTTATTTATATACTTATTGATATATTTATATTTTATTAGAACTTCTTTATAATATAAAAGTGTTATTACTATTGTTGTTTATTTGTATTATCATTATATTCATATGTACATATATTTTTCTTGTTATTATGTATATATATGTATATTTAATGATTCGTAATAAAAATAAAACTTCGAATTTTTTTATTAATGATTTTAATGCTGCATAAATTCGAAATGTTACAGTCTCCCCTACGTTTAGGAATTTCGTCCCGAAATCAAGAAGAAACCATAGAAAACAAGTGTGGGTACTTCAACTTCATTTGATCTACGCATTCCCAAGTGAACTCGTGACCATGTTTCGATTCCCAACGAAGTTTAACAATCGGAGTTCGGCTTCGCTTTATTTGTTTGACATGACGATCCATGATCTCTACCAGTTTCTCAATAATGTTCATCGACTTGTCAATGCGAACGTCATCGAGAGGTACGTGTAGAGTATCATCGGCCAAGCACTTCTTCAAATTAGACACGTGAAAAGGTGGATGAATGTTGCTAAGCTCTTGTGGCAGATCGAGCTTGTAGGCTACCTTCCCAATTCTTTCGAGAACTTTAAAAGGACCCACGTAGCGAGGAGCAAGCTTTCCCTTTTTACCAAATCGTACAATTCCTTTCCAAGGTGAAACCTTAAGAAGTACGATATCACCGATATGGAATTCCAAAGGTTTACGACGTTTGTCAGCATAACTCTTTTGTCGACTTTGAGCGGCTAACAAGTTGTCGCGAATTAGATGAATCTTGTCGGTCGTTTCTTGAATTAGTTCGGGACCAATGATTTGATTCTCACCAATCTCGTTCCATGCAATAGGCGACCAACATTTACGACCATAAAGAGCTTGAAAGGCGCCATGCCGATACTCGCGTGATAACTATTGTCATACGAGAACTCGACAAGCGGTAGATGATTATCCCAGTTGCCACCAAAGTCAATGGCACAAGCTCTAAGCATGTCTTCGAGAGTTTGAATCATTCATTTGGTTTGTCCATCCGTTTGAGGATGATAAGCCGTGCTAAGATCCAATCGAGTACCGAACGATTCATGTAGAGATTCCCAAAAACGAGCAGTGAATCGAGCATCACGATCTGATATGATGCTAAGAGGTACGCCATGTCGGCTTACGATCTCATCAACATAGATACGAGCTAACTTTCGTACGGGAAAGTTCTCGCGAATCGGTAAGAAGTGAGCCGATTTAGTCAAACGGTCAATGATCACCCATATCCTATCATGACCACTTCTAGTTCTTGGGAGTTTAGTGATAAGTCCATAGAAATGTTTTCCCACTTCCACATAGGAATTTCAGGTTGAACAAGCAATCCCGAAGGTCGTTGACACTCGGATTTGACTTTAGAACAAGTCAAGCATTTAGTAACATACTCGGCAATGTCCTTCTTCATGCTGGGCCACCAATAAAGAACTCGAAGATCTTGATACATCTTTTTGGCTGTAGGATGAATGGAATAATGAGACTTGTATTGCCTGCTCATGATGGTAAATCGAAGGTCGTTTCGATTAGAAATCCAAATACGATTCAAGAAATATAGTAAACCATCAGACTTGGTTTCTAATTGCAGTTCGGCACCACAAGACATTTCATCATGCAAATTGCCTTGATTCAAAGAGATTTGTTAAGCCTCATAGATGTGGTTGTGAAGATTTGATTGGATCCGAATGCTATGCGCTTGAGTATGGCTCTTTCGGCTAAGTGCATCGGCTACAACATTGGCTTTGCCGGGATGATAACGAATCTCGAAATCATAATCGTTTAAAAGTTCAACCCAATGTCGTTGCCTCATATTGAGTTCTTTTTTATGAAGAATATGTTGAAGGCTCTTGTGATCGGTGAAGACCACACATTTTGTGCCATAGAGATAGTGCCTCCAAATCTTTAAGGCAAATACGACCGCACCGAGTTCAAGATCGTGAGTGGTGTAATTCTTTTCGTGAACCTTCAATTGTCTCGATGCGTAAGCAATAACCTTTCCTCGTTTCATGAGAACACAGCTGTGACAGTTGCATACGAGAATTATGTCATCAATGATGTGAGCACATTTGATCGTTCTAGAAATCCACGTTGATTTAATGATTGTAATTGTTACAGATCGATAGTATGCGAGAAATGAGGAACGTGGGCGAAAACCGCGCACAAAACAGAGTCCTGGAGTGCCCGGAATCGAAAAACAAAGAAAAAGTTCTAAGTATTGATCGAATGGACTCGTCGCGGTACGCGATGGAGGGGTTGAGAGTCCTCCGCGGTACGCGATGCATGCAAAATATCTAAGATTCCTCCGGATTTCTTCGCGGTACGCGAAGCCAATTTTGGCTTCTGGTCGCGGTACGCGACGAGTGAGGCAGTGCAATAATCTAATCTTCTTTATCAGATTTCCATGCAGAATATTTATTCTTCTTCCTCTCACATCTGCTCCATCTTCAGACGACAAATACACACAAATCACCATCAAAACTCTATTTTGAAGCCATCAGAAGCCGTGGATCGTACCAAAGATCATATATACAATACCTTATCGTTGTTTTAACCGCAGATATCCGTCAGATTAGGTAATGATCCGTTTTAACCTTCTAGTTTGATCTTGATTGATTAGATCTAAATTTTGAACGTAATGACATAGTTAGGATTGTTGATTATTGTCTAGATGATGGCTAGGATTGATTATAAACAAAGAACACGAAGTTTTAACGGTTAAATCCTTGTTTTGATCCGTTGTAATGCCCGGTTTGCATGAAATCATACCCATGATTATAATGGTTTAATCCATTTAATTATAACAATGTAGGTGATTAGTTGGATTAATCCTTGAAATGCAAGGTTAAATCCATGTGATTCAAACTAATCACAACTATTAACATACTCATTGGAATGATTATCTGATGTTATGATAACAGTCGGATTAGTATGTTAAACCTGGTTATTACCTCTATTCTGATGCTACATTGTGATATTTCATGATATTTGGGTAATCAATAACAAGGATTGATCATTCCTAAGCCATTAAATTATCTAGAAACTGTTAAAGTATCATAATCAACAACATTAACTATTTGGTTAATCCGAGATTATTCTGATTAATCAAGAGTGTCATCAACCTTGTATTGGGAATCTAATGCAATGTAGGTTCCTACATTATCATACATTGTATGTTATGATAACAAATTAATCAATTAAATACTTAATATCGGTTTGATGGCTTTCAAGACAATGTCTTTGACATTGGACGTTCAGAAAGATCTAATCAGTAAGTTAAAACCTGAATAATTCATTAAACATAAATAAATGCAGAATCACCCTTTATTATCAGTTGGGAGACATTCTGCTACCTCTATATTATCAGGTGAGTTTCGTACAACCCCTTTTATTTTTAATCTTGTATAAACATCGGGGAACACTGCTAAACTTTTATTGAACATATGATATGTATCACTGTTATCTGCGTGATTTCATGTGATTGTTGAGAACTTGTGGATTTCATGGGATTTTGCCTGTAGAACAGAACTTTATCACAGTATCAAAAGAACTCATTTCATGAACTGTATCTAGTGAACCCGTGTGGGGCTGAATAGAAAACATTGATAGTACTATTGGCTGACAACCCATTTGCCGGGAGCTTGCTACTCCCCTTGGTGCAAATGTTTGTTATCTATTTCCAAAACTTCTTAATGTAGTGATAACATTAAGACAATGAGGCACCAAGATATTTACCGACGGGTAGTATCTTCACAGAATAAAAACATAACAGTCCGAAAGGAACTAGATATGGGTCCCATGGTTATCTTGAACATAACATTTTGTGAACTTATATCACATATCATATTGTGAAACATGAAATGTATGATCTCACCAGCTTTGTGCTGACGTTTCAAACTCAAACCTTTTTGCAGGTAAACAGTAATCGCCGGTGAGGACACACTTTTGGAATACTTGCACTGGAATAAATTAGTTTTGTAATTAAATAAACTTAGTTGTAGACTGTAATGTGGATGTTAATGACGAACCTTCTAATGTATTTACTTTAATTTAATCTATGTGCTTATGATATCGGATCATGTAAGTCACACCTCACCTCAGAGACATCACCACTATGCTTCCGCAATCGTTTCAGTGACATCATACACGAGGTGACGAGAGGTGGGGGTGTGACAGGGTGGTATCAGAGCCACAGGTTATAGAATTTAGGTTGACTTAGAGACCTAGACTATAACCATAGGCTCGAATAGTGACACAGAGAGCACTGAACATTAATAATGAACAACACTTGTTTTGAATGAAGCCAGAATAATCAGGTGGTACAAATTCCAGTTATGAATGGCCAGCATAACTGAAATTTGCAACACGTGTGCATTCTAGTTTAATTTAATTCAAGCGGAACATTAATAACTATAAAGACGAATAGTTGTTTGGAGATAGGAAAGAACATCATATCATGTCCATGTTTATGTTAAATATCGTTATTTAATATTTACTTCATGATACTGATTAGAGATTTTGATTGTACAGCGATGGCCGATCAAGCCGAAAGATATATTTACCAGAGATTTCCCTATCTGAGGTTGGACGACACCTCGAGTTCTAATGCAGGAGCAAACTCCGATCCTAGTGAGGCTTCATCTGCAGCCTCTCAGGCGACCCCTGCTGGACCGCATACACCATCATCCCCCAGACCTGTTACTCCACCACCACCACCATCACCAGTACCACCACCAGCAGCTCCCATTGTACCCAGTCCACCACCACCACGGGGCTACCCCCTAGACACCAGATGGCTCCACGAGATGAGCCACAGACTTTCCATGAGGTGGGAGAATCCTCCAACCAAGCCGAGCTGCGGGCCCAAATGCAGCAGGTCTCGCAAGACCTGCAGGGCCTGAGGCAGGATCTTCACCAGCATCAGACTGCCTTGGAGGATACTCGCACCACTGTACTTGAGATTCTGACTTCACACCTGACTCTTCTGGAGCGGGTGAATCTCATGAGTACTGATGCCCAGACTTGGAGGGCGACCACAGAGGAGCGTTTGAGTAGGACCTGGTGACATGCACTGATTGCTGCATTTTGGCAGCAAGCTGCAGTCTGGAGAGGGAGACTGCAAGGCTGGATTTGGATGCTGGGTACACTAAGCACCGAGGCTAGAATCTTATGTTTAGCTATAGTATTGGCTACTATAGCTATTATACTAGCCTGCTTACCGTATTTCCTACGGTAAGTGTGATCGAGCATCACTCATTTTTGGGACTTGTCATTCTACATACCGTAGATGGATATGTTGTTATCTGTATGGATGTTGTAGTAACACTCGTTTGTATCAAACTCTATGATAGTGCTAATAAATGGTTGTTTTGTGTATTTAATTGTGTAATGGGTTATGTATGTTGTGCGTGATTGGTGTGTTAATATCAAATTCATGTAATCAACAACTAGAGACTAAAAACAGTTCCAAGTAAGAACATATCAACTTGAGAACATATCTATTGCCAGTGTGGCAATGTATCATATCATGGTGAGAACAAAGTCCTGTGTGGCAACATTTCAATTGTCTGTGTGGCAACATTTCAAAGTCCTGTGTGGCAACATTTCAATTGTCTGTGTGACAACATTTCAAAGTCCTGTGTGGCAACATTTCAATTGTCTGTATGAAAACATTTCAAAGTTCTGTGTGGCAACATTTCAATTGTCTGTGTGACAACATTTCAAAGTCCTGTGTGGCAACATTTCAATTGTCTGTGTGACAACATTTCAAAGTCCTGTGTGGCAACATTTCAATTGACTGTGTGACAACATTTCAAAGTCCTGTGTGGCAACATTTCAAAGTCCTGTGTGGCAACATTTCAAAGTCCTGTGTGGCAACATTTCAATTGTCTGTGTGACAACATTTCAAAGTCCTGTGTGGCAACATTTCAATTGTCTGTGTGGCAACATTTCAAAGTCCTGTGTGGCAACGTTTCAAAGTCCTGAGTGATCATATATCAAAAACATGGGTAATAACATATCTATATCACAGTACTGTGAGTTGTGAAATATTTTAACATGTTTTTGTATTAACAGGACTGAGTATAACTACGAATATCTGTGTGATCTGTGTGTATCGAGAATATGTCTTGACTAAATTCATGTAGTTATACTGTATTCTTTATAATCACATTTCAATATAAATTTTCACTGTAACTGAATATGATTGAATTTATGTGATAGAACGGGTTATATCTTTAATGTTCTTAAACTGACCTGAGTTTGTCTGCTTGTGAGCAGATTAATGGCTCCTAAAAGAGGTCGACCACCTAAGAGAGCTGCCCAGAACATTACAAACCCTGAACAGAATCAAATTCCACCTTTGAATGTTGAATCAAATCCGGATCCGCGTATTAATCCGGAAGTGAACGTGGTTCCACCTGGGAACTTGGAAACAAATACTGCTCCACCAGTGAACCCTGGAGCAAGCACTGTTCCACCTGCTGGTACAAGTGGATCTGAAACAAACGAAGCTATGATAGCACGAATTGTGCATGAACAACTATCTGCTTGTGGTGTTCTGACACAACACCAACCACATATCACCGCAGGTTCTGGTGGGGACCACGATCATGCTGAACATAATGCTACTGGTGGTCACGTCGAATCTCATACTACCACCGGTGCAACAACCACAAAAACAACTGTTCCTGATCCACCGCAGCAAGGGTGTACATATAAGTATTTTGCTTCTTGCAACCCTCCTACTTTTACAGGCAAGGAAGGAGCGGCTGGTCTTTTACGGTGGATTGAGGAGATGGAAACCAAACTCAAAATCAGCCAGTGTTTGGAGGAGCATAAGGTGTCTTATGCTGCATGTTCTCTGAAAGACTCAGCTTTGACCTGGTGGAATACTCAGGCCAAGAATTTGGGTTCATCCACAGTTGACTTGATGGGCTGGAATGATTTCAAAACTCTGATTAGATCAAAGTACTGCCTAATTACTGAAATTCAAAAACTCCAGGAGGAATTCTGGAATCACTCAATGATCGGTGCTAATTGTTTAGCTTACACCGATCGGTTTCATGAACTTACTTGATTACTTCCCTATATGTTTCCTACGGAAGCAGCTTTGATCGAGAAGTACATTAAGGGTTTGATTCCCCAGATTCGGGGAATGGTAACTACTGCTGAACCTACAACTCTGAAACATACAATTCTTTTGGCCACTAAGCTTACCAATGAGGTGGTAAGGAGTGGTACTCTGTTTTTGAAACCTCAGACGGCTTACAGCCGTAGTGATATCGGTACCTCGAATGTTTCAAAAGGTACTAAACGGAAGTGGTTTGCCAAAGCTAAGGCGAAAGCTCCGGCTGAGATCACCCAGAGCAATCCAACTGTGAAAAACTATGGTGCTGCTATTTCTGAGAGGAAAGCTTATACCGGGCAGGCGCCCAAATGCAACAAATGTCCATTTCATCACACAGGACCGTGTCCTGTTTGTGCCAACTATAATCGAGTTGGACATTACACCAAATATTGCAACTTTCCTGCTCAACCACCAAATCAAGCACCACGACAAACCACTCAAACCAGCCGGTCATGCTTCAAATGTGGAAGTCCTGACCATCTCATGCGAAACTGTCCTACAATAACACCAATCCGGGAACTGAAGCTAGAGGGAGAGCTTTTCAGATTGGTGCGACCGAGGCGAGACATGATGCAAATATTGTTACTGGTACGTTTCTACTTAATAATCTTTACGCATCAGTTCTCTTTGATACAGGAGCAGATAAGAGTTTTATCTCTTCTGAATTTGCCTCTTTACTTTCATTGCCTACGGTAGACCTAGAAACTCCTTATGTTATTGAACTTGCTAACGGCAAGTTAATCAAAACTAACAGTGTTATTCAAGGATGTTCCTTGAATTTGAATGATCATCTTTTTAATATCAATTTACTTCCTATTGAGCTTGGGAGCTTTGATGTCATTGTTGGCATGGATTGGCTTTCTGATAACCAAGCAGAAGTTGTCTGTCAAAACAAGGTGATCCGTATTTCATTACCTAACGGTAATACACTGATAGTTCAAGGAGAACGAGCAGGTAGAAAACTTGGTATCATATCTTGTATGCGAGCTCAGAAATTCTTAACGAAAGGCTGTTATGCTTTCCTGGCACACGTGACTGAGCACAATTCTCCACCCAAACGAATCACAGACATCCCAGTAGTCAAGGAATTTCCTGAAGTTTTTCCTGAGCACATATCAGGATTACCCCCGATGAGACTGGTTGAATTTCGTATTGACTTGATTCCAGGTGCAGCACCTGTTGCTAAAGCCCCGTATTGGCTTGCACCATCAGAAATGCAAGAACTTTTAGGTCAATTGCAAGAACTGTTAGACAAAGGTTTTATCAGACCTAGTTTCTCACCCTGGGGAGCACCAATTCTTTTTGTGAAAAAGAAGGATGGTTCATTCAGAATGTGTATCGACTATCGGGAACTCAATAAACTGACAATCAAAAATCGTTATCCACTACCTCGTATCGATGATATGTTTGATCAATTGCAAGGTGCTACTTACTTCTCAAAAATTGATTTGTGATCCGGATACCATCATATGCGAATCCATGACGATGATTTTCCAAAAACTGCTTTCCGAACCCCATACGAACATTACGAATTTCTAGTAATGCCGTTTGGTTTAACAAATGCACCAGCAGTTTTCATGGATCTGATGAATCGAGTATGTAGACCTTATCTGGATAAATTTGTAATTGTGTTTATTGATGATATTCTCATTTATTCTCGAAATCAACAAGAACATGCTCAGCACTTGAAATTAATTCTAGAACTTTTGGCACATGAGAAATTATATGCCAAATTCTCCAAGTGTGAGTTTTGGTTACAAGAAGTTCAATTTCTTGGGCATGTTATAAATGAGAACGGTATTCAAGTGGATCCCAGTAAGATTCAGGCGGTGAAACAATGGGAGACACCACGAACCCCGACTGAAATACGTCAATTTTTGGGGTTGGCATGTTATTATCGCCGGTTTATCAAGAACTTTTCAAAGATAGCCTTGCCACTCACCACATTGACCCAAAAGAATCAACCTTTTATATGGGATTCTCAACAGGAGGAGGCGTTCCAATTGTTGAAATACAAACTCTGCAACGCACCTATCTTGGCATTACCGGAAGGTACTGATAATTTCACAGTATACTGTGATGCTTCTCGTCAAGGTCTTGGGTGTGTTCTAATGCAGAAGGATAAGGTAATTGCTTACGCTTCTCGACAACTGAAAGTACACAAGAAGAACTATACCACACATGATCTAGAACTTGGTGCAGTGGTGTTTGCACTCAAGATTTGGAGACATTATCTATACGGAACTAAGTGTATTATATACACTGATCACAAAAGCCTCCAACACATTCTAGATCAGAAAATGTTGAACATGCGACAGAGGCGAAGGGTTGAACTTCTAAACGACTATGACTGTGAAATTCATTATCACCCAGGTAAAGCGAATGTTGTAGCCGATGCCTTGAGTCGCAAGGAACGAGTCAAACCTTTACGTGTGAAAGCATTAGGTATGACTATTCAAACCAGTCTAATTCCTCAAATTAAAGAAGCTCAGCAACAAGCTTTACAAGCAACGAACTATTCTGCTGAGGGACTGAGGGGATTAAACAAGAAACTCGATACCAAAGATGGTGGACTGTTGTATTTCAAAGACCGAATGTGGATTCCTGTATTCGGTAACTCTAGAACAATTATCTTGGATGAGGCGTACAAATCCAAGTATTCCATTCATCCAGGTGCTGATAAAATGTATAAAGATCTTAAAGACTTTTACTGGTGGCCTGGAATGAAGAAACAAATAGCTGAATACGTGGATCGATGTTTAACATGTCTCAAAGTTAAGGCTGAACATCAACGACCTTCTGGGTTATTACAACAACCTGAGATTCCCATGTGGAAATGGGATCAGATCTCTATGGATTTCATCACTAAATTACCCAGAATCTCACGTAATCATGACTCTATATGGGTTATCGTTGATCGCCTTACAAAATCTGCGCATTTCTTACCCATCCGAGAAGATTATTCTATGGATCGACTCGCTAAACTCTATGTTAATGAGATTGTATCACGACACGGAGTACCCATCTCTATCACCTCTGACAGAGATAGTCGATTTATGTCACGATTTTGGCAAACTCTTCAGAAAGCTCTGGGCACCCAAATCAATATGAGCACAGCTTATCATCCACAAACCGACGGGCAGACTGAACGAACAAATCAAAATCTTGAAGATATGCTCAGAAGCTGTGTGATTGATTTTGGAGGTAGCTGGGATATTCATCTTCCACTTGTTGAATTTTCATACAATAACAGTTACCATACCAGTATTCAATGCGCTCCATTCGAAGCACTTTATGGACGCAAGTGTAGATCACCTATCTGTTGGTCAGAGGTAGGTGAGACTCAAATCATAGGCCCAAAATTCATTCAGGAAACAACTGATAAGATCGCACTCATTCAGGAACGAATCAAAGCTGCTAGCGATCGTCAAAAGAGTTATGCTGATAATCGTTATAGGCCGTTAGAATTCCAAATAGGTGATCGAGTAATGTTGAAAGTGTCACCTTGGAAAAGCTTTTTCATATTCGGGAAGAGAGGTAAACTTTCACCAAGATTTGTAGGGCCATTCAAAATTCTTGAAAGAATTGGATCAGTGGCCTACAGACTTGAGTTACCTCCTGAACTTAGTAACATTCACGATGTTTTTCATGTATCCAATCTGAAAAAGTGCTTAACTGATGAATCATTGATCGTACATGTGGAAGAGATTCATATTGATGAAAAACTTCAGTTCAGTGAAGAACCAGTAAAGGTAATGGATCGAGAAATGAAAGTGCTAAAACGTAGCCGCATACCAATCGTTAAAGTGCGATGGAACTCGCAACGTAGACCCGAATATACTTGGGAACGTGAAGATCAAATGAAATCAAAGTATCCACATGTATTCTCATAAACTATTGTCGTAATGTAAGTCTTCACTAAATTTCGGGACGAAATTTCTCTAACAGGAGGAGACTGTGACAGTTGCATACGAGAATTACGTCATCAATGATGTGAGCACATTTGATCGTTCTAGAAATCCACGTTGATTTAATGATTGTAATTGTTACAGATCGATAGTATGCGAGAAATGAGGAACATGGGCGAAAACCGTGCACAAAACGGAGTCCTGGAATGCCCGGAATCGAAAAACAAAGAAAAAGTTCTAAGTATTGATCGAATGGACTCGTCGCGGTACGCGATGGAGGGGTTGAGAGTCCTCCGCGGTATGCGATGCATGCAAAATATCTAAGATTCCTCCGGATTTCTTCGCGGTACGCGAAGCCAATTTTGGCTTCTGGTCGCGGTACGCGACGAGTGAGGCGGTGCAATAATCTGATCTTCTTTATCAGTTTTCCATGCAGAAAATTTATTCTTCTTCCTCTCGCATCTGCTCCATCTTCAGACGACAAATACACTCAAATCACCATCAAAACTCTATTTTGAAGCCATCAGAAGCCGTGGATCATACCAGAGATCATATATACAATACCTTATCGTTGTTTTAACCGCAGATATCCGTCAGATTAGGTAATGATCCGTTTTAACTTTCTAGTTTGATCTTGATTGATTAGATCTTGATTTTGAACGTAATGACATAGTTAGGATTGTTGATTATTGTCTAGATGATGGCTAGGATTGATTATAAACAAAGAACACGAAGTTTTAACGGTTAAATCCTTGTTTTGATCCGTTGTAATGTCCGGTTTGCATGAAATCATACCCATGATTATAATGGTTTAATCCATTTGATTAAAACAATGTAGGTGATTAGTTGGATTAATCCTTGAAATGCAAGGTTAAATCCAAGTGATTCAAACTAATCACAACCATTAACATACTCATTGGAATGATTATCTGATGTTATGATAACAGTCGGATTAGTATGTTAAACCTGGTTATTACCCCTATTCTGCTGCTACATTGTGATATTTCATGATATTTGGGTAATCAATAACAAGGATTGATCATTCCTAAGCCATTAAATTATCTAGAAACTGTTAAAGTATCATAATCAACAACATTAACTATTTGGTTAATCCGAGATTATTCTGATTAATCAAGAGTGTCATCAACCTTGTATTGGGAATAAAATGCAATGTAGGTTCCTACATTATCATACATTGTATGATATGATAACAAATTAACCAATTAAATACTTAATATCGGTTTGATGACTTTCAAGACAATGTCTTTGACATTGGACGTTCAGAAAGATCTAATCAGTAAGTTAAAACCTGAATAATTCATTAAACATAAATAAATGCAGAATCACCCTTTATTATCAGTTGGGAGAGATTCTGCTACCTCTATATTATCAGGTGAGTTTCGTACAACCTCTTTTATGTTTAATCTTTTATAAACATCGGGGAACACTGCTAAACTTTTATTGAACATATGATATGTATCACTGTTATCTGCGTGATTTCATGTGATTGTTGAGAACTTGTAGATTTCATGGGATTTTGCCTGTAGAACAGAACTTTATCACAGTATCAAAAGACCTCATTTCATGAACTGTATCTAGTGAACCCGTGTGGGGCCAAATAGAAAACATTGATAGTACTATTGGCTAACAACCCATTTGCCGGGAGCTTGCTACTCCCCATGGTGCAAATGTTTGTTATCTATTTCCAAAACTTCTTAATGTAGTGATAAACATTAAGACAATGAGGCACCAAGATATTTACCGACGGGTAGTATCTTCACAGAACAAGAACATAACAGTCCGAAAGGAACTAGATATGGGTCCCATGGTTATCATGAACATAACATTTTGTGAACTTATATCACATACATACTGTGAAACATGAACTGTATGATCTCACCAGCTTTGTGCTGACGTTTCAAACTCAAACCTTTTTGCAGGTAAACAGTAATCGCCGGTGAGGACACACTTTTGGAATACTTGCACTGGAATAATTTAGTTTTGTGTCACACCCCGAGCCGGCAGGGTGGGATTGAAGTCCCCGTCGAGCGGAAGGTTCCCGGGGCGCGATATCGTGAGTGATAATCGTGATGATCAGATTGTTTACATTGCACATGATATAAATGAGAAATGCTAAATAGAATTACAAAGTTAAATTACATCAGTATTGTTTATAATTTAACAATGTAAATCTACCATCAACATCATAAATTTCTATCTTGTATTTACACAAGATATACAAAATAATTTGTATAATGATGTCTTCAAAAGTATGCAGGTCCAAAATACTAAGTCTTCTATCTGAAGTCCTAGTCCAAAAGAAATGACTTCTTCATTGACCTGTTCGTCACCTGAGAAGTCATGCAAAAAGATCAAGTCAACACATGGTTGGTGAGTTCATATAGTTTTAGGAAAAATGATTTTGAATAACCTGAATGACAACCTTAACCTCATTAACAACCACCTATGCTATCCAATCAAGTATGCTTATATATAGGGCATATGTAGGGGACAAGCCCCAGCCAACATCCCACCACATACCGGACTGCTTAGCATATTGTTGTTAATGATAATTAAGCGTTTCACTCCATTCACCTTTGATTTAGATTTTGATTTCTACAATTCGATTTACCTTTGATCATCTTGAGTTCATCATAGTTACATGATTTCCCCAAAAAGCAATTATAGAAATATAATGTTAAATATTTAATTACATAAATAAATAAACATTTAAATACAACTAAGACATGATGATTGGGCCTTATTTGACTCAATCAATTAGACTTAGTTGTTGGTGGTTGTCCAAGTTGTACCCTCTCACACGTGACCCATATCAGGCAGGACTCACTAGGAGCACCTGAGCGTGCCGGGATTTTAATGATGCCCATATCAGCTTGATCCAATGATCTACTGTACATGTCGGGACTTTACGAATATCCTTTGATTCTTGATCTCTTGATTCTCTTGACTTTGATTTTGATTTCATTGATAGTTCACGTTATTGCCCATATAGCTTGACTACAAGAGTCTACTATTTATGTCGGGACTTTATGTGTGTTACACGTGCTCTTGATTTCCATACAACTGACATCCACCTTAACTCAAGTATTAATGATTTCATTAGATCTTAATGATTTCATTATTTCTATGATTCACACACATTTATGATTTCTGATTACTTGAGTCTCTTGAATTGATCTTTAGAACCATGATTTCACCATGATAATTGATTTTGATTAAGATTCTTCGTTCCCAGATCACACACTGAGTTAGGTTTCTTGAACATGATCTTTTGCTTTAGTTCCTTTGATTTCACTTTGAATTTAGATTCTTGAATTTGAGCTTGATGGACTAAGGGTTTGTTTAGAGTTAGCATTAAAGTATTACTCATACGAGTAATTTACTTAACTTGATAATTTGATCTGTATAATAATTACCTAGACAGGAGTCTAGGAGTATCAACAAACATAAAGATATGACATATGATAAATAAAAGCATATAAGTAAACAATTTAAATAAAACAGTTTACGCATGCTTCTCAGCCCCGCGTTTTAAAACAAAATGTTAGAAAAGGGGCCATGAACTCACTTGTGTTGCTCTGTGTAGAATTACCACAGAAAATACGCGCTCGTTGTTTGTAGCTTAAGTATCTTCAACACCTGAGTTGTTTTAAGAGATTCGAATACAATAAGTCGTTTTAATCGACGCAAACTAGGGTTTTGGTCTCGGTGTGCAACTAAGCGTCCTAAATTACTAATGTGCTTCTAAGATTTCATCTAATTTATTCTAACATAATTACCCGTAAATCACCCATGTTCCAAGATTATTCATCCATAAACCCTTGATAAGTAGGGTTTTTTTTAATTAAATTAAAAGTCTTTAGTTAATTCGTGTTTAAATTATTTCATTCTAGGTTAATTATTTAGGAAACATTATTTAATATAATTTACTAAAGTTATTAGGTCAATTTCCTTAATTCAAAACATAGTTAATTTGAACGAAAAATATTTAACACATGATGGGCTTAGATTGAGCCCATCGGGCCAGTCTCGTGCCCGTTTATCACGCTTTAAGTTCCAAGTGATTTCTTGTTAGTACCTTGATGAACTAAGCCTAGATAATTTAGATAACTCATCTAAGTTATTTACATATCCTTATTGATTTTCATAGGGCTTAGGTGTTAATGGTTAAATTAACACTTCAACCCTAAGTTATTGCCTTGGTTCTTTATGATTTTCTTTAAAGGATTTCTAGTATCATGGATCACATGAAACTCCAAGATTAAACCCCATGCTCCTTTTCTTGATAACCTCTAAGTTTAGTCAAATAATTTACCCAAAGTTAGTTGCATGTAACCCTAATGTTATTCCCAATGCACACACACACAATTTCATGCACACACACTCATATGATCTCCATGCATGCAAATTCCACTTAACCCCCATGCATACTAGCTCCTCTCCCCACTTCATGAGTGAATATTCCAGCCCTCATTGGTCTAATCGAACAGTCATGGCCCTAATGAAAGTTGAACCGAATGGCTTTGAGTCGGTCGAATGACCATATCCCGATCGAATGACCACTCGGCCGCATGAGCCCCCAGGCGAATGAGGGTGGTCGTATGAGGCCTCAACTGGCGAAGGGAACCTGGCCGAACGAATAGGAGGTTAACCGAAGGGGAATGGTCGAATGAGGTTAGGCCGAAGGAGGGGATCCTGGGCCATTCGGCCGAATGGATTCTGCCGAATGTAAGGGCTCCAACTGAAAGAGATTCAGGCGAATGGGAGGGGCGAATGAACCCAGACCGAATGGGAGTGGGCGAATGAAAAAGGGGTGCCCACGAATGAGGGTTGGTTCGGCCATCTTTGCTTCGCCCTTGTTCATTCGGCCGTTTGAAGATTCATTCGGCCACCTGGGTGGAGTCCTTCGGCCGGTCGTGACTCGGTGGTTTGCAGCCCCTATTTTCTAAGTTAATCGACTAAGGAGCTGAGTAGGGTTTTCTCCTACAACTTACTAAGGTGTTTCTGTGTGAGTTCTAAGGTCGGCAGTGGCTTAAAACCGGATTAGAAGGTGGTTCGAACTAGGGTTTAGAAAACCCTAAAAATCGCTACTTTAAAGCTCAGATTACCTTCGATTCTGAATTTTCTAGGTCGGATCCTTTGTACTTTCAAGTAGAGGGGCTCAAGATCTTCGTTTAGGCTCAAGAACCACTTGATTTCGTTGAGATTTGAAGGAGATATGGTGATTTGAAGTTCAAGAATGGTGGTGGGGGCTTGAATCCGGATTTAGGGTTTTTAGAGGGAGATGAAGATGAGAAAATGAGTTGGTTGAACTCATTAAGGGTATTTATACCCCGAGTGAGTTCGGGTTCGTTTTCGTTGTTCGGTTCGCGTATTCGTTACATTTCCGGAACATAACGCGCGTTTTTACAGTTTTAAATAAAGATAGCTTATTTATTTATTTTTGATGAGTTTCAAAATTGTAAAACATTAAAATGTTTTATTTTCTTCAATTATTGTCGTTCGGTTTCGAGTGGTTTCGCGTAAAAACGTCGGTTTTCTCGCCGTTTTCGTAACGAAACGATTCGGTTTTAAAAATAGAACTTTCAAAAATTATTTTAAGTTGTGATTCCTAATAAATTAACTAATTTTCTTTTATTTATTTAAATTTTCAAACACAATTAATTTACTGTTTAAAATCAAATCGTACGGTCGTCGCGCGTATTCGTTCGAATCCTCACCCGTACGAACACGACGATAACTATACTTTTCAATCTTGTTTTCTAATTATCGGATATCATTTAGAACGTTAAACTTCCAGATTTATTCGTACAAATCGTCACCCATACGAATAATCTGTCGGTTTATCATTCACGTAACGACATCCGTGTTGTTTTGTTCTGTAAAGCCTCACATACGTTTATACATAATAGAATCCTAACACATAATCACATAATGGTTCTGTGATGCCAGTAAATTTTCTGACTGATGAACCCTAGTTCTGAACTTTGTTTTTCTGAATTGAATCTGAAATTGTGTTACGATAGCATAAAATGATAATGATATATGAATGATAACTGTAATGTACCTGATTCACTGTTCACATTACTGTTCAGATCACTGTTCCGGTGACGTTTCCGGCACTGATGTTACAGTCTCCCCTTGTTAGAGAAATTTCGTCCCGAAATTTAAGAATTATTGTCGGGTACAGCTTCCTCTTCAAACAGTTGGGATACTTTAATTTCATGTGATCTTCACACTCCCAAGTAAACTCGGGTCCGCGTCTTGAGTTCCAACGAACTTTTACAATCGGAATACGGCTTCGCCTCAATTTCTTGACTTTGAGATCCATAATCTTTAAAGGTTCTTCGATAAAGTGTAACTGATCGTCAACTTGAATTTCTTCAATTGGAATGACGAGTGATTCGTCAGCAAGGCATTTCTTTAAATTTGAGACATGAAACACGTCGTGCACACCACTGAGCTCATCTGGTAGTCTCAGTCTATACGCCACAGGACCAATACGCTCGATGATCTCGAACGGTCCCACGTATCGCGGTGCTAACTTGCCTTTCTTTCCAAAGCGGACTACGCCTTTCCATGGAGAAACCTTCAACATGACACGGTCTCCCACTTGAAATTCCAACGGCTTATGCCGTTTGTCGGCATAGCTTTTCTAGCTGCTTCTTGTAGCTTGTAGTCTTAGTTGAATCTGGGCAATCTTGTCAGTGGTTTCCTGAATAAGCTCTGGCCCAGTTATACGATTATCTCCAACTTCAGTCCAACAGATCGGTGATCGGCATTTCCGACCATACAAAGCCTCGAATGGTGCACATCCGATGCTACTGTGAAAACTGTTGTTGTAGGAGAATTCAATTAGTGGCAAATGGGAATCCCAATTCCCACCGAAATCCAACACACAGGTTCCTAACATGTCCTCCAGGGTTTGGATAGTACGTTCGCTCTGACCATCCGTTTGTGGATGGTAAGCTGTACTCAGATTTAACTGTGTCCCTAGAGATTTCTGCAACGATTGCCAGAACCTTGATGTGAATCTGCTATCTCTATCAGAAATAATAGGCAATGGCACACCGTGGTGCACCACTATCTCATTGATGTATAATCTTGCCAGTTTATCCATCGTGAAAGTCTCACGCATAGGCAAGAAGTGAGCAGATTTGGTTAAACGATCAATGATCACCCAAATTGTATCGTGACCACTGGAAGTGCGGGGTAGCTTGCTAATGAAATCCATAGCTATTTGTTCCCACTTCCAGACCGGAATCTCGGGCTGTACCAGTAAACCAGACGGTTTCTGGTGTTCCGCCTTTACCTTCGCACATGTAAGACATTGACCAACGTACTCTGCTATGTCTTTCTTCATTCCCGGCCACCAATAAAACCCACGCAAGTCTTGGTACATTTTATCGGCACCTGGATGAACAGAATATTTGGTCTTGTGTGCTTCATCGAAGATAAGCCTTCTTAATTCATCTAACGCAGGAATCCATACACGATCCTTATAGTAAATGATTCCATCAGACTTTGTATCAAACTATTTCTCTACTCCACAGTCAAGTTCCTTCTTCAAGTTTCCTCTATCAACTGATTCTTGTTGTGCTTGAATAATCTTGTCTCGTAAGCTTGTCTGCACAGTCATTCCCATTGCTCTGACGCGCAAGTGTTTGACTCGTTCCTTCCGGCTCAAGGCATCAGCTACAACATTCGCCTTTCCAGGATGGTACTTGATCACACAATCGTAATTATTCAAAAGTTCAACCCAACGGCGCTGTCGCATATTGAGCTCCTTCTGATCAAAAATATGCTGCAGACTCTTGTGATCTGTAAATATGGTACACTTAGTGCCATATAAGTAATGTCTCCAAATCTTCAGAGCGAAGATTACAGCTCCCAGTTCATGATCATGAGTAGTGTAGTTCTTCTCATGAACCTTCAACTGTCTTGATGCATAAGCGATAACTTTGTCCCGTTGCATTAGTACACAACCAAGTCCCTGATGGGATGCATCACAATACACAACAAAGTCATCACAGCCTTCTGGGAGAGATAGGATTGGAGCATCACACAATTTCTGTTTCAATGTCTGAAAAGCATCTTCTTGTTTCTGCTCCCAGACAAACGGTTCACTTTTCTGAGTTAACTTAGTGAGAGGCAACGCTATCTTAGAAAAGTTCGAGATGAACCTTCTATAATAACCCGCTAATCCCAGAAAAGACCGTATCTCCGTTGGCGTCCTCGGAATGTCCCAGTTCTTTATTGCTTCAATCTTGGCGGGATCTACGTGTATTCCCTCGCTGTTGACCACATGACCAAGAAACTGAACTTCTCTTAGCCAGAATTCACACTTGGAAAATTTGGCATAGAGTTTCTTTTACCTTCAACAGCTCCAAGATCTTCCTGAGGTGTTGCTCGTGCTCTGTTTTGGTCTGGGAATAGATCAGTATGTCATCAATAAAGACAATGACAAACTGATCTAAATACGGTTTACACACTCGGTTCATGAGATCCATGAAAACCGCCGGTGCATTTGTCAATCCGAAAGGCATCACTAGGAATTCGTAATGCCCGTATCTGTTTCGGAAAGCCGTCTTCGGTATGTCTTCGTTTTGAACTCTAAGTTGATGATACCCGGATCATAGATCGATCTTCGAGAAATACTGAGCTCCTTGCAACTGATCGAACAAGTCGTCAATCCTCGGCAATGGATGCCGATTCTTGATAGTTAACTTGTTCAGCTCTCGATAGTCGATGCACATTCGAAACGATCCGTCTTTCTTCTTCACGAACAAGACCGGAGCTCCCCAAGGTGAGTAGCTCGGTCTGATGAATCCTTTATCCAGTAACTCCTGTAATTGGTTCGACAATTCCTGCATCTCCGAAGGTGCTAACCTGTAAGGAGATTTAGCAACAGGAGTTGCTCCAGGAACCAAGTGAATTCGGAACTCTACCGGTCGCTCAGGTGGCAAACCCGGTAGGTCTTCAGGAAATACTTCTGGATATTCCTTCACTACGGGCACGTCTTGAATCTTTTTCTTGTCTTTCTCCTTTTCCACCACATGAGACAGGAAAGCTACACACTGCTTCTGTAAACACTTACGCGCCTTTATGCAAGAAATGATTTTGACACTTCGTTTTGCTTGATCCCCTCTAACTTCCAATACATGATCATCTGATAATGGAACTCGAAGCAGCTTCTCAGAACATATGACTTCCACTTGGTTAGAAGAAAGCCAATCCATTCCAACAATAATGTCGAAACTACCCAACTCCATCGGTATCAAATCGATGGCAAATGTATGATCATTAAGTGTCAACGGGCAATTCTTGTATACTGTACTAACTGTGATCTGTTTTCTGTTAGCTACTTCTATAATGTAAGGGGAATCTAACTGTTCCTCTATAGAATCTAGTTGGCATGCAAAATCGGCAGAGATAAAACTCTAATCCGCACCAGTGTCAAATAGAACAGATGCATAAAAGTCATGTAAGAGAAACGTACCAGTGACCACATTTGGGTCCTGGCGTGCGGCTGGTGCTCCAATAACAAAGGCTCTTCCACGAGGAGCTTGAACTGCCTATGGAGCTTCTTCGGGCAGTTCTTTGCAAAGTGGCCTTGTTCGCCACAGTTGAAGCATCCACCGTTGTTCTGATTGGCTGGTGGAGCAAGAGCTAAAGCAACATTGTTGACTGCTGGATTCGGTGTCAATCTGCACTGTTGGACCCAGTGCCCTTTTCTTCCACAACCCGTGCATTGACGGCACTGGTTGTTTGCAAGATAGTGATACTGGCACTTGTTAAACAGAGGATGTGGACCAATATATTGTTTATTGGGCACATTGGGCTGTGCCACCGCTACTTGATTAAGGGGAGTAGCCACCATGTAGTTCTTGACAAGTTTCTGCTTCTTCTTCTGGTGTTGGAGATAGTGAGGCTTCTTGGAAGATTCTTCCTTTCGCTTGCATGTGTCAGCCTCTTTCTTCAGAACTCCAGAGGCTACCATCAGATCAGTAAGTTTCCCAGACACACTTACCGCAGACTCCACAGTAACAGGGTTTGCAGCAACAACTAAACCCTGTATGCAAGCAGGTAATCCACCTACATAACAATCTATCCTCTTCTCCAAAGTTGGTACCATGTCTGGTAACAAGGCAACCAACTCGTGAGAACGAGTCGTATATCCCATATGATCTGTACCTTTCATCACATGGTTTGATAGTTCAACCTCCAGCTTTTGTAGTTCATTCTTGGGACAAAATTCAGTTCGCAGCAGATTTTTGAAATCTTCCCAAGTCATTGACATGGCTTCTTCTCTTCCTCTAGCGTTGATTTGACCGTTCCACCAAGTCAAAGCTTGTTTGTTGAATGTTCCAGCATAGTAGCGAACTTTGTGGTGCTCTGGACAGCTGCAGAGGTCTAGAGTTGTCTCTATCTTCTCAATCCATTGGATTAATCCAACAGCTCCTTCAGTACCGCTAAAAGTAGGCGGCTTACATCCTACAAATGATTTGTAGTAGTGAGATGAACTCCCAGTATTCCCACTGGCTTCTCCAGATGAATTACCAGTGTTGTTGATCTCATACGGAGACGGTTGAACATCTCCGGTATTGCCTCCTTCATCTGATTGGTCATCTGACTACTCAGTAAAGTCACCAAAGCGATAGTAGTAGGATCTAACACCGGTGTTGTATTCAGTTGTGGAGGTGGAGAGTGTGGAGGAGGAGGAGGAGGCGGTGGAGGAGGTGGCGGTGGTGAATCATTAGGTGATGGCGTTGAGGAGTGTGGAGCCTGGTCTTGTGGTGATGTCAACAGGGGAGGTTGTCTTCGTGGCGACATTCTGATCATAACCAAAGGAATATTGGTTAGTGCAATGATCGAATTCAGAAGACACAATGCAATAAGTCTTAAATCCTGTGTTCTCTACATGCAGGGTCCCTAGGTTATAGTCTAGGCCAAACTGTTTAATTAAGTGACCTATATTTCTCTATAACCATGGCTCTGATACCAATCTGTCACACCCCGAGTCGGCGGGGTAGGATCGAAGTCCCCGTCGAGCGGAAGGTTCCCGGGGCACGATATCGTGATGATCATATTGTTTACATTGTACATGATATAAATGAGAAATGCTAAATATAATAGAATTACAAAGTTAAATTACATCATTATTGTTTATAATTTAACAATGTAAATCTACCATCAACATCATAAATTTCTATCTTGTATTTACACAAGATATACAAAATAATTTGTATAATGATGTCTTCAAAAGTATGCAGGTCCAAAATACTAAGTCTTCTATCTGAAGTCCTAGTCCAAAAGAAATGACTTCTTAATTGACATGTTCGTCACCTAAGAAGTCATGCAAAAAGATCAAGTCAACACATGGTTGGTGAGTTCATATAGTTTTAGGAAAAATGATTTTGAATAACCTGAATGACAACCTTAACCTCATTAACAACCACCTATGCTATCCAATCAAGTATGCTTATATATAGGGCATATGTAGGGGACAAGTCCCAGCCAACATCCCACCACATACCGGACTGCTTAGCATATTGTTGTTAATGATAATTAAGCGTTTCACTCCATTCACCTTTGATTTAGATTTTGATTTCTACAATTCGATTTACCTTTGATCATCTTGAGTTCATCATAGTTACATGATTTCCCCAAAAAGCAATTATAGAAATATAATGTTAAATATTTAATTACATAAATAAATAAATATTTAAATACAACTAAGACATGACGATTGGGCCTTATTTGACTCAATCAATTAGACTTAGTTGTTGGTGGTTGTCCAAGTTGTACCCTCACACGTGACCCATATCAGGCAGGACTCACTAGGAGCCTACCTGAGCGTGACGGGATTTTAATGATGCCCATATCAGCTTGATCCAATGATCTACTGTACATGTCGGGACTTTACGGATATCCTTTGATTCTTGATCACTTGATTCTCTTAACTTTGATTTTGATTTCAATGATAGTTCACGTTTTTGCCCATATAGCTTGACTACAAGAGTCTACTATTTATGTCGGGACTTTATGTGTGTTACACGTGGTCTTGATTTCCATACAACTGAAATCCACTTTAACTCAAGTATTAATGATTTCATTAGATCTTAATGATTTCATTATTTCTATGATTCACACACATTTATGATTTCTGATTACTTGAGTCTCTTGAATTGATCTTTAGAACCATGATTTCACCATGATAATTGATTTTGATTAAGATTCTTCGTTCCCAGATCACACACTGAGTTAGGTTTCTTGAACATGATCTTTTGCTTTAGTTCCTTTGATTTCACTTTGAATTTAGATTCTTGAATTTGAGCTTGATGGACTAAGGGTTTGTTTAGAGTTAGCATTAAAGTATTACTCATACGAGTAATTTACTTAACTTGATAATTTGATCTGTATAATAATTACCTAGACAGGAGTCTAGGAGTATCAACAAACATAAAGATATGACATATGATAAATAAAAGCATATAAGTAAACAATTTAAATAAAACAGTTTACGCATGCTTCTCAGCCCCGCGTTTTAAAACAAAATGTTAGAAAAGGGGCCATGAACTCACTTGTGTTGCTCTGTGTAGAATTACCACAGAAAATACGCGCTCGTTGTTTGTAGCTTAAGTATCTTCAACACCTGAGTTGTTTTAAGAGATTCGAATACAATAAGTCGTTTTAATCGACGCAAACTAGGGTTTTGGTCTCGGTGTGCAACTAAGCGTCCTAAATTACTAATGTGCTTCTAAGATTTCATCTAATTTATTCTAACATAATTACCCTTAAATCACCCATGTTCCAAGATTATTCATCCATAAACCCTTGATAAGTAGGGTTTTTTTTAATTAAATTAAAAGTCTTTAGTTAATTCGTGTTTAAATTATTTCATTCTAGGTTAATTATTTAGGAAACATTATTTAATATAATTTACTAAAGTTATTAGGTCAATTTCCTTAATTCAAAACATAGTTAATTTGAACGAAAAATATTTAACACATGATGGGCTTAGATTGAGCCCATCGGGCCAGTCTCGTGCCCGTTTATCACGCTTTAAGTTCCAAGTGATTTCTTGTTAGTACCTTGATGAACTAAGCCTAGATAATTTAGATAACTCATCTAAGTTATTTACATATCCTTATTGATTTTCATAGGGCTTAGGTGTTAATGGTTAAATTAACACTTCAACCCTAAGTTATTGCCTTGGTTCTTTATGATTTTCTTTAAAGGATTTCTAGTATCATGGATCACATGAAACTCCAAGATTAAACCCCATGCTCCTTTTCTTGATAACCTCTAAGTTTAGTCAAATAATTTACCCAAAGTTAGTTGCATGTAACCCTAATGTTATTCCCAATGCACACACACACAATTTCATGCACACACACTCATATGATCTCCATGCATGCAAATTCCACTTAACCCCCATGCATACTAGCTCCTCTCCCCACTTCATGAGTGAATATTCCAGCCCTCATTGGACTAATCGAACAGTCATGGCCCTAATGAAAGTTGAACCGAATGGCTTTGAGTCGGTCGAATGACCATATCCCGATCGAATGACCACTCGGCCGCATGAGCCCCCAGGCGAATGAGGGTGGTCGTATGAGGCCTCAACTGGCGAAGGGAACCTGGCCGAACGAATAGGAGGTTAACCGAAGGGGAATGGTCGAATGAGGTTAGGCCGAAGGAGGGGATCCTGGGCCATTCGGCCGAATGGATTCTGCCGAATGTAAGGGCTCCAACCGAAAGAGATTCAGGCGAATGGGAGGGGCGACTGAACCCAGACCGAATGGGAGTGGGCGAATGAAAAAGGGGTGCCCACGAATGAGGGCTGGTTCGGCCATCTTTGCTTCGCCCTTGTTCATTCGGCCGTTTGAAGATTCATTCGGCCACCTGGGTGGAGTCCTTCGGCCGGTCGTGACTCGGTGGTTTGCAGCCCCTATTTTCTAAGTTAGTCGACTAAGGAGCTGAGTAGGGTTTGCTCCTACAACTTACTAAGGTGTTTCTGTGTGAGTTCTAAGGTCGGCAGTGGCTTAAAACCGGATTAGAAGGTGGGTCGAACTAGGGTTTAGAAAACCCTAAAAATCGCTACTTTAAAGCTCAGATTACCTTCGATTCTGAATTTTCTAGGTCGGATCCTTTGTACTTTCAAGTAGAGGGGCTCAAGATCTTCGTTTAGGCTCAAGAACCCCTTGATTTCGTTGAGATTTGAAGGAGATATGGTGATTTGAAGTTCAAGAATGGTGGTGGGGGCTTGAATCCGGATTTAGGGTTTTTAGAGGGAGATGAAGATGAGAAAATGAGTTGGTTGAACTCATTAAGGGTATTTATACCCTGAGTGAGTTCGGGTTCGTTTTCGTTGTTCGGTTCGCGTATTCGTTACATTTCCGGAACATAACGCGCGTTTTTACAGTTTTAAATAAAGATAGCTTATTTATTTATTTTTGATGAGTTTCAAAACTGTAAAACATTAAAATGTTTTATTTTCTTCAATTATTGTTGTTCGGTTTCGAGTGATTTCGCGTAAAAACGTCGGTTTTCTCGCCGTTTTCGTAACGAAACGATCCGGTTTTAAAAATAGAACTTACAAAAATTATTTTAAGTTGTGATTCCTAATAAATTAACTAATTTTCTTTTATTTATTTAAATTTTCAAACACAATTAATTTACTGTTTAAAATCAAATCGTACTGTCGTCGCGCGTATTCGTTCGAATCGTCACCCGTACGAACACGACGATAACTATACTTTTCAATCTTGTTTTCTAATTATCGGATATCATTCAGAACATTAAACTTCCAGATTTATTCGTACAGATCGTCACCCATACGAATACTCTGTCGGTTTATCATTCAGGTAACGACATCCGTGTTGTTTTGTTCTGTAAAGCCTCACATACGTTTATACATAATAGAATCCTAACACATAATCACATAATGGTTCTGTGATGCCAGTAAATTTTCTGACTGATGAACCCTAGTTCTGAACTTTGTTTTTCTAAATTGAATCTGAAATTGTGTTACGATAGCATAAAATGATAATGATATATGGATGATAACTGTAATATACCTGATTCACTGTTCACATTACTGTTCAGATCACTGTTCCGGTGATGTTTCCGGCACTGATGTTACATTTTGTAATTAAATAAACTTAGTTGTAGACTGTAATGTGGATGTTAATGATGAACCTTCTAATGTATTTACTTTAAGTTAATCTGTGTGCTTGTGATATCGGATCAAGTAAGTCACACCTCACCTCAGAGACATCACCACTATGCTTCCACAATCGTTTCAGTGACATCATACACGAGGTGACGAGAGGTGGGGGTGTGACAACAGCCGAGTCCTTGATTAGACGTATCACAATAAACCACGAAGTCATCGTTTCCATCAGGAAGAGTCAAGATAGGAGCATCACAAAGCTTTTGCTTTAGCATTTGGAAGGCTTCTTCTTGTTTTGGCCCCCATTCATAAGGCTTGTCCTTATGAGTCAAGGCGGTGAGTGGAACAGCAATGTTTGAGAAATTGGTGATAAAACATCGATAGTAACCGGCAAGACCGAGAAAAGAACGAATCTCGGTTGGAGTCTTTGGTGTACTCCAATTCTTAACGGCTTCAATCTTCGCCGGATCTACATGAACACCCTTTTGATTGAAAATGTGTCCTAAGAATTGAACTTTCTTAAGCCAAAATTCACATTTAGAGAATTTGGCATACAATTGTTCTTTTCTTAAGAGTTCCAAAACCAATTTAAGGTGTTGTTCATGTTCGGATTTGCTTTTGGAGTAGATCAAGATATCATCGATGAATACGATCACAAATTTGTCCAAATACAGTCTACACACTCGGTTCATAAGATCCATGAAAACCGCAGGTGCATTGGTTAACCCAAAATGCATAACCACAAACTCGTAGTGACCATATTTAGTTCGAAAAGCAGTCTTTGGGATGTCATCTTCATGAACACGAAGTTGATGATAACTGGAGCGAAGGTCAATCTTTGAAAACCAAACCGATCCTTGAAGTTGATCGAATAAATCATCGATTCGAGGCAATGGTTACCGGTTCTTGATGGTGAGTTTGTTGAGCTCGCGATTGTCAATACACATTCGGAATGACCCGTCCTTCTTTTTAATGAAAAGGACCGGTGCACCCCAAGGTGAATGACTTGGACGAATGAAAACCTTATCGGATAACTCTTGGAGTTGACTAGCAAGTTCTTGCATTTCAGAAGGTGCAAGACGATAGGGAGACTTTGCAATTGGATTAGCACTGGGTACTAAATCGATTCGAAACTCGACTTGTCGTACGGGTGGAATTCCCGGGAGATCGTCGGGAAATACTTCAGGATAGTCGCGAATGATCGGAATCTCTTGAATGCTTTTGCCTTTGTCTTTCTTCTCCACAACATGGGCTAGAAAGTCTACATACTTCTTACGTAAATACTTATGAGCTTTCGTGCACGACATGAGTTTAAGACCGCTACTAGGCGTCTCTCCAAAGATTCTCAAAGTTTCACCCAACGGTAGTGGAATACGTATGAACTTCTCGAAGCAAACAATCTTGGCTCGATGAGTGGCGAACCAATCCATACCTATTATAACATCAACGCATCCAAGAGGCATGGGTATAAGATTGATAGGGAAAATGTGATTTATAAGGTTCATCGTACATCCTAATATAATAGTATCAATGTCTATCGTGTTACCGTCAGCCACTTCCACATTATAAGGTTTGTCTAATCTAGTTCGTTTTCTACCAAGTAAAGGCTCAAATTGACTAGACACAAAACTCCTATCAGCACCAGAATCAAATAACACAGAAGCATAGCAGTCATTAATCAAGAATGTACCGTTCACCACGTCTTGGTTAGCTTGGGCAGTTTGTGTATTAAGCTGGAAAGTACATGCCCTTGTAACCCTTTGTTCGTTTCCCACAAGCCTTGGGCATTTGTTTCTAAGATGATTGGGGTCGCCACATTCATAGAAGGCCCTTCCATTGGTTATTGCGGGAACCGGTGCAGCTGGTTGTTGGTTAACTGGTGGAGCTGGTTGACCTTGCTTCAAGTTTTGTCCATTCTGACAGTAATTTGCAAAATGACCGTATTTCCCACATATAGTGTATACCCTGCATTGTCGGTTTGATGCATGATGGTATCTACAAGTAGGGCACAAAGGTTGAACCCCCACATAGGTTCTATTGTTTGGGTTTGGTGGGGCTTGTTGGTTGATAGGTGCTGCAGGGATAGCAGTGGTTACTACCGTAAAAGTTTTAGCCTTCCTCTTACGGTTAATGGACTTTGAGGCATTAGAAGATTCAGATTTAACCTACTTAGAAGGTTCATCAGTGGTGGACTTGGCTTCCACTTTCTTGGCTCCCTTTCTAGTTAGAGTACCCGCCCTAACATGGTTGTCAGTTAGGGTAGCAGCCAATCGGATTGCATCTTCCACTGTAGCTGGTTTCCTCCCATAACATGCATCTTGGATTTGCATGGGTAGGCCACTAATATATTTCTCAATAGCACGAGAAAGTGGGGTGACCATGTGTGGCACCAACAGACCAAGTTCGTGGTAACGGTTCGTGTAAGCTAGATTTCCCCCACTATCCTGTTTAAGATCCCAAAATTCCGACTCAAGTTTCCTCATTTCGTTGAGAGGACAAAATTCTTCTGTCATTAGGTGTTTGAGGTCATCCCAAGTTAAGGCCATTGCAGTCTCAACACCCCTAGTTCGTTTCTCGGTATTCCACCAAGTGAGTGCCCTTTTCTGAAAGACACTGGTGGCATAACGAACCTTAAGGTTCTCAGGGCAGTTTGAATGGAGGAAGGTACTCTCCATGCTTTCGAACCACTGAAGCAGTCTAGTGTCCCCTTCAGATCCAAGGAACTTGGCAGGGTGGCAAGTGTTGAAATGCTTGAAAGTGCAAGTTTGGTTTGCACCCTCACCATTCCTGTTGTTGTTTTGAACCCCATTGGCTTGATTAAGCTGGGTCACAAGGCCAGGTAGGACTGTGGCCATTTGCTGAGTAATGACAGCAGCCAATTCGTGTATGATGGGGTTATTGAGGTTGGTGTTGTTATTAGCATTGTTGGTGTTGGTGTTATCGGTATTGGTGGTGTTGGCATTGGTGGTGTTGGCATTTGTGGTGTTTGTGTTGTTGACATTTTCGGTATTGGTGGTGTCATTGCCATTGTTGTTAGCATTCGTGTTGTTGGCATTGTTGGCGTTGGCGTTGTTAGCAACATTGCGAAGAGGAGGCATGATTCTACAAGAGTTTAAAATGAAAAGGATCATAACTCAAAGAGTTCAAAAATAAGAAATTGATAGTTCAAATGAGAGTTCAAGCACAGATCAATACACAGATTGCATTCCCAACCAAATTAACTTTCAGAAAGACATACTTTAGCCTATAGGTTCATACTCACTCCAAGGGTTCCCAGGAAAGTATAACAGGTCCATCGGTTGATTTGGATTTATACGAAATACTTTCCTAGACAGAACTCCCCAAAGTACAGGTATTCTCCCTTCCAGATTGTATGTTTTTCCTACTCATTAATGTGAACCTAAATACTATTGACGAGAGTCAAAGATTTAATTAGACTTGTAAGTCTAAGAGCAGTCTTCGTAATGACGATCCTCTTGCAAGACGTAAGAAAGGGGTCAAGAAGTTCAGAACCCTAAAGTCTAGTGTGTGCATGTCAAACATCCTAAACTAGGTTCAAATGATTGACCTATCAATTAACAAGTCAAGTAGCACAAAGTAGTCATATAATCAAATTTGACCAATCATGGAAACTATAAGGTTCAAATTACAGTTCATGGCCTAGCATGGCAACTAAAGAGTTCAAATAAAATTCATAGCCTAACATGGCAACTATAGAGTACAACTAAAACATCCTATGGTTATAATCTAGGTCATTTATTTCTAATTAACCTAAATCTTTATAACCCAGGCTCTGATACCAATGTGTAACACCCCGACCAATGGCGGAATCATCGGAGCGTACACAAAGTGTAGATTGTTCAAAAGTACAGGGTGTTTATTGAAATTAATTCAAACAATTCATTATCATAAATTCAATCATAACATTCAAATAACTTCAAACATCTAATACATCATAAAAGGAAATATTAAATCAAACAATTAAATGTTAAACATAATAATAAAACTAAATCAACTCTCTTAGCATGCCTATGTAGCGTTTCCACCTGAAACATGTTTAAATAAAAAGGTCAACTATAAAGTTGGTGAGCTTCACAGGTTTAAAAGCACACACACCAAAATAGTTGAATAAATGTTTATAAATGTTATAAGTAGTATGTGTAACCAAGCAATATGAACATAAAATATTGAATTAGTAAATAAAGCAGATCAACTAATGTTAACAGAATAATGTTTGACCACGGTAAGCATCGCAATGCTTGAACTAGTAACTATCACTACGGGCTTCCCCCGAAGGGTAACTCAAACACAATGGAATGGCAGGTCAATAGATCTATCATCGTCACTAGGGGTGATCAATGCTAAATGTTAACTAATGTTCAATATGTATAATGTCATAAACTTGTTTCACATAAATAATTTAGAAGATTTGATAACATGTTTCACCCCAAATAATAAAAGCATAAAAAAAGGGCTATGAAGACTCACCTTGATTTGATGAGCTAGTCGTTGCTAATAAATGATAAATATGTATTCCAAATTGTATCCAACATGTTCTAATTTAACCTATAATTCAATCGCACATAACTAAAGTAATTATAATTTTGCATGGAATTTCTATAATGTATTTGTGTTCCATATGTTTATAACCAAATTCATAAGTATCATTTTATAAGAATTGTTCACAAGTCGTTTTATTGTTTAAAGTTTAAAATATTTATAAATGTTGAAAAATTTTGATAATAATAATACTATTATTAATACTATCAATATTAATAATAATAACCATATTAATAATAATAATAATAATAATAATAATGATGATGTTGATGATGATACTTTATTAATAATACAAATAATATTTGTATTAATAATAATAATAATAGTAATAATAATAATTTTGTTAATAACTATAATCATAAAAATAAAGATAATAATGGTCATATTAACATTAATACTATTAATAATATTAGTAATAATAATATTAATACCTTTAATAATGGTAATAATAGTTAATACTAATATTAACTATATTAAGATAATAATTTATAATAATAATATTATTAATTAAAATAGTTATACTTATAATAATAACGACTATAGTAATCCTAGTAATAATAAGATGGCAATAATTATAATATCACTAATAATAATAATAATACATTTAAGAAATAAATAAATAAATGAAGAAATAATACATAAACTAAATATAACTTTTTATGTATCTAATTAAAGAAATTAATAATTAAATAAATTAATTAAATAAAATAAATAATATATATATTTTTTATATAAAATTAATAGTTTTTAAGTTTATAAAAATTTAGGTGAAATCAGATTTTAAAAATGATAAGTAATTAAAAAGATATAAAAAAAATGGTTGACAGCCCAAAAACCCGGCCCAGCCGAGTCTCGAACTCACGACCATCACCATCGAACACTTGCATGTTAACCGGCTGATCTAGGCACTTGGCCGCGGTAGATTCTCGTTTTAAATTAATTTAACATAATATTCCATTGTGTCCCCATTTTTGCTTAAACCAAACTGAAACCCTAGCTCTTTAACCCCCAAAATTCGTTCGATTCCAGCAAAGATCGAATCCCTAATTATAGGCTTTTGTTACTTAATGAAAAACGAGTACAAGGGTGTGTAGAACACTCACCTTTGTTAACGATTTGATGGTTTTCGAGTGATAGACCGAGAGGACGAAGTACGAAACTTGTAAGCTTGATTTCATGATTACAAGAGTTCCTGGATGTGTTTCGATTGCTCAGAAAGCTTCGTCGGGTTTAGATGTGTGTGTGGGTGAATTTAATTTGATTTTTACGATTGGTTATATAGATTTCATGCTAACCGATCGTGTACGAGCATTTAGGAACGAATTTTGAATTGGTTTTTGACTTTTCTGATGATTTGGTGTTTGTTATCAATCCATGATGTTCGGTTGTTGAAAAAGTAATAAGATTTGTTGGTTTTATTCCTGAAATCGAGACGTGGGTCATGATGGGTCGAAATGGATATCGATAAATGGGTGAAAGAGATAATCACTTTGAGAGATTTACACAACCAGTCCCTCCATGTTTTTCTTTATAACATCAGTTATAGATTTGGCAGTTTTAGTCCTCCTCATTTTAAAAAAATCTATACATATTAAAATCTTATTTTTTTACATTCTTTATAAAGTTTTAACATACTAATTATTGTTATTATTATTATTATTATTCCCTTATTTATTTGTATACTTATTGATATATTTATATTTTATTAGAACTTCTTTATAATATAAAAGTGTTATTACTATTGTTGTTTATTTGTATTATCATTATATTCATATGTAAATATATTCTTCTTGTTATTATGTATATATATGTATATTTAATGATTCGTAATAAAAATAAAACTTTGAATTTTTTATTAATGATTTTTGTACTACATAAATTCCAAATGTTACATTTTTATTGGTATTTCTTATGTTTATGTTTATTGTTGCTAAATTTTACGACTAAGCATAACATTTTTTTGTTATGGTGTCACAAACACGTTTATGATAGCTACAATTTCGGTTTTACGTCAATAGTGCATTGTGATCGAATGCTCATATTAGTAGAATGGTATGACTCAAAAAAAAAATTATACAATTTTAGTTGAATGATATTCTATGAGGCAAGTTATATGTCGCCTTTTACTATTATACTACTATTATATATGAAAAGTAAACGAGTGTAACCAGAAAATTTCTATTTTTGAGTGAGGTAAGAGAGGAGAGATAAAGGCAAACTTTATGCCTGCTCTGAAATAAGATAGAGAGACTGTTACAAAGAGTAATATTATTTAAAAATTAATTGTAATAATATTTTTTTCATTTTTATTGATTCGTCTTATTTTCGTGTTTATTAATGTTAAATTTTATGACTAAGCATGACATTTTTATGTGATGATGACATAGAGACGTTTATGACATCTACAATTTAGGGTTTTAAGTCGGATTGACAACCACTGTGACATGTTTTTAATTATACGTTTTGATATACATGATCATGTATAGGCATTTGAAATCATGGCAAAATCCCGCCGCAACGCGTGAGGAACCCACTAGTATATATACAACTAGGTTAAAATCATGTGTATTATATAGGTTGAAAAAATAATATGTTAACAAAAATTTGTGTAATTAAAAAGCATGTGCATTGCAAAGTCTTACTAAACTCATGTTTTACATAGGTTGAACAAAATATAATATAATTTTTTAATGCATAAAGTCATCAAAATATGTTTAAAATATTTGATGTAATAATTATAAATTATGTTTTAATTTTAAATTTTTTTCAACAATGTGTTAATCTTTTTATGTAATGTAATTCGTAAATAATTTAATTAAAGTATATTTATTCTCCTTTTAACATACTTAAATTAATTTTAACTAATATATATATATATATATATATATATATATTACTTGGATTTTTAAAAATACTTACTTTTTATATTTTAATATAATATATTTTTATCATTCAAATCATCCAATCATATTAAATGTTTAAAAATTTTTAAAAGAAATTATAAAAAAAAACAATTAGTAACATTATTGTTTTATTTGTAAATACTTTAAGAAATATCATTTGAATTCGATTATATTTAAAGAACTAAATCGAAGTTGTTAAATAAAAAAAATAAGTTTACTTAAAAAGTTCATAATTAATTTCATTTTAAATATAATTAATTCATTATATATTTATTATTATACATATTATAATTCATTATTCATAATTCCTAATTCCTAACAAAATTATAAAATAGATAGTTAAATAGGAGAAAGAAGTAGGAAAACCACAATATATGTGATCTAGAATTGTGACAAGTGTCCACAAAAAAGAAGAAGACCGCGAACCAACAAGCAAGTGGAGAGATTTTGTTTGATTAAATGTACCGTCCATAGGTATACTACGCAGAGTATGTGCTGAAGAAGAAGAAGAAGAAGAAGGCTAGCTATACACGGGAATCTCTCTCTATATATGAAAAATCAATGTACATAGACCCATTCCTTACCCTGACGGTCTACCTTTCTTAAGGCCCTCAAACTACTTTATAAAGAGCATAGGAAAGCCAGGGACTCTCGGTTTGTCACACCCTTGTCGTTGCGGAAGCGTACCGTGTGACTTTCAAGGTTTCACAGTCATTGTTTACAACGAAAGACACATATGTTTCCATATTACCGAGTAATATTATAACTACTTTAGCCACAAGCATAATGTAATAACAGTTTATCTGAGTTTCACACATATATATAATGTTATTACACATATATAGTATGCTATATATCACATTGTTGAGTCTATCTCTCATAGACTCTACTATATGTCTCCAAAGATTAAGCTCCCAGCTCCACCCTTATATCGTTATGCATCTGAGAAAACATGATTTTAAACAATCAGCATTTCGTTGTGAGTTCACAAGTTTATTTCTCAAAAATTTATGTAATGTATCCCAAACGAATCAAATGTTTGCATAAAAAGAGTTAAATAATATTTATGTCCCAAACTGGGTGTAAAACATTGGTATCCAATGCGAACATTGTTCCTTCCAACAATGTTGTGTATTAGTTCCCTGACCAACTGTCCAATTATAACTCCTAGGCTCCCCTAACCGAGCTAACGAGTTCAGTGTTTGCCCCTTCCCAATGTCCTTGTCGCAAGACATTATTTAGCTATGAACCACGAGCGAGGATTGTCAATCACAAATAGAATCTATTATCAATAACCACGCCCCCCAACGGTTAAAGGTTACAGAATAGGGGACTTAGCGACAAATGTGTAACCCGTGAAATAATGATAAGCTTGGTCATATGTTTCGCCCCACTGTCACGTGTTTCAACCAAATGTTTTACAACGCCTTCGTTTTCATGTTTCACAAAATGTTTCAAAAGTGTTTCAGAGTTCCACCTTATTCAATCAGGTTTCATGTTTCACAAAATGCATCGAAAGCGTTTCAGAGTTCCACCTGATCTAATCAGGTTTCATGTTTCACAAATGTATCAAAAGTGTTTCAGAGTTCCACCTGATCTAATCAGGTTTCATGTTTCACAAATAAATCAAAAGCGTTTCAGAGTTCCACAAAAATCAGAAAATCTCAAATGAGTATTTATGTTTTCTCATTCCCCGAGTTTCAAAAGTCAAAATACAGAAAAGGGGTCGTGAACTCACCTCAGTTGATATAAATCAATAACAATGCACAACGTTCGTATCACTAGTTCTTGAACTCTAAACATGTATATCATTAGAGTTCTATGAGTTACTTAAGCTTAATCTGACTCTCAGAACTTTCCTTGACGTTCAATGTCAAGGATCTTACAACTCAAGTCCTTAATCTTATCTCAAACGTTTAATCAATTTCCTTAACTTAATATAGCATAACGTGTGACAAATGTAACCCGTTAGATTAATTAGGACATTCCCAGATTAATCAAATTAATATGGTTGTTTATAATCAGACATTATAACGGCTTATAAAACCGAGGTTTCGTATACTTATTTTGGACAGAGTCTCTGTTTATAAAAGTGAGGTTTTCAGGTTTTAAGTCGGGCAGAACCTCGACTTATATTTCTTAAGTTTCCTGAAAACAATTGGGCAGAATCTTTGCTTATAATTGTTTGTTTTCCAACAATTAGTCGGGCAGAACCTTGACGTATTTTCAATTAAAACCAAACAATTAATCATAATCTTATTATACAATAATAATAATAATAATAATAATAAGATCTAAACAAGCATCATAACAGATTAAAATTATACGAGATTTTTACCTCGCAAAAGCTCGGTAGTATCTCGCATCGAAAATAGATGATTGAAGGGGTTAAATATGGGTATTTGGAGGTGTAGGGTCGAGATTTGAGAGTTAGAAGGTGAAAATTCTCGAAAAAAATTGAAATATGACTTCTGGTATTTATAGGCACGAATTCTGGTCTGGGGCGCATAGCCTAGCCCCAGCGTTTGGCTCGGGGCTTTGTGCCTGGAAGTGGCATGTTGCATGCGTGCCATGTGTCCGGGGCGCATAGCCTAGCCTCGGAGTTTGGCATGGGGTGGTGCGCGCGGATGGAATATCTTGCATGTGTGCTACGTTTTGACACGTGGCGCCACGTGGCGCGTTCGGGCGCAATCTGACTCGTTTCTTGTTTTTGCGATAACTTGAGCATACGAACTCCGTTTTACGCGCCATTTTCGCCCACATTCACGATTTTTCAAGCTCTTTCCGACCATTATAATTTCAAGACCTGAAGAGTTAAAAATGTATGATCTCTTATTTAACGTTATATTCGACTTTGTGTATCTTGAAATCGGAGCCCCGTTTCGTAATTTCGCTTACACTCATTTTATTTATTTTCAAGTTATGATTCTAACCTGGAAATTGTGAATTGTCACACGGTTGATCTTCTTCTGACTTCTCCTTTGAAGTCTAGTTATGTTCTTTCTCAAGAACTCACTCCAGTGTCTGAAATCTAAATGAAAAGTCTTCGCTACTTCGTGCCGCAACCTGGAAGTCTAGCTACCTATATGTCTCCACCTTTGGCAATAGATTCATCCCACTATGTCCAAGCAGTCGAGTTTCACTTCTTTCCTGTAAGTCAGTCGATCTTGATTTATTCTCCTCTCCCTTTCGGTAGAGATCTGAACTCTATGATTCGATTCTTTATTCTATTCTCGAATTTAGCTTTATCAAATAACTGAGGATTCGAACTGAATAAGAGAGAGCGAAAGACTTTCCGCGTAAGAGCTCTTCAACCCTTGTCCTATCAGTAATAATAGATCATCAAAGGCGATGATTTGTTAAACTATTTAATTAAGAATAATATAGATAAATTTTCCAGTATTTAACAATGAAGTGAAGTTGACAAAGTGGTTAAGGTTCACGTCAATGAAGTGGTGGGTCGTGGTTTTGACTCTTAATCTAAACAAAGTTTATTGTCTTTACTAGTTTATAGGTAAAAGTTTCAAATATAAACAATTAAGTGGCGTTGCCATAGTGGTTAAGTCTCACGGCAAATGATTGATGGGTTGTCTATTCGATAGTCATCTGATGATTTGTTTAGGGACGCGATATTTGGACACCTCCTATGGATCAGTTAACACCACCTAGTCTCATACGAGTCGTATGGGTGTTAGATTTGTCAGACGATTAAAAATACATACTGGCCGTATGAACCTATACGACCCATATAGTTATAAACTTTTGTTTTTATGGAAAATAGCATTTCTAATATATATTTATATAGTACTATACGCACGGATAATAACAAATAATAAACAATGGGTAATATTGGATATGACAACTTTTTTAATGTAGACATCCCACTTGTTTGTATTGTAGGTTATTCAAATTTAAATAAATGAAACAAAGGACTATTGATGCAGTTTAATAGGAAACCCCTCAGAATAACATTAGTGCTATCGTGAGTGTATCACGTGATAGAGTATGAAATCATATTTTAATAGGCTCATACGGGCCGTATGTGGGCGTGTCAGAACTGTGATTTGATGTATCGTTTTTGTTGGAAATAAAATATCCATACGACCCGTATAAGCTCATACGAGTCGTATGGATGGTGTATTTTGAACCAGGCTGGCGTCTCCCTAACAGGTCCCGTTGTTTAACACGCATAAGAAATTACTTGGTCCTTGCGCCCCTTTATCATTGTGGAGTCTAAGAGGTCTTTTTCAAACATATAAACCCGTTTGTGTATTTCAATCCAGAAATTATTGAAATTATAAAGGAAGAAGTAAGCTGCTAATAAGCCATATATTGAGGAATTAAGAGATCCAAGAAATGAAGTTTCTTTCGTGTTGCTATGTTTCTCCATTAAGTTAACAATCTCTTTTATTCTATACCTTTTTTTTCCTTTTCTACTCTTTTACTTAATAATAATAATAGTAAGTAGAATTACATATATCCCCCTCTTTAGATCTCCAATTACATATATACCCAACTGAAAATTATAATTACATATATACCCAATTTTAAAATTTCTACGCAATGGGACAAAAATACCCTTTTGTCTATAACCCTTTGAATCCCAAAAATCCTCATACGTAAAACCTACTGCTCTGTAATACTCATACGTAATACCTACTGCTCCGTCTTTGTCTTCCATACGCGGTTGCTCCATCTAGGCGGTGCACCAATATTTATTTCCGGGTGGTGCACCAATATAGATTTCGGGAGGTGCGTAATGCCGTGGACCAAATTACAAATTTTGGAGTAATTTGAAGTGGTAAATTTTTTATTTCTTTTCTTTAAAAGCTTAATTTTTATATTAAATTGCATATTGGTGCATGTCTGCTTGCATTTTGTAGTTTTTATTTCTTTTGTTTAAAAACTCTCATTCATGGTCTAGGTGTCACACCCTAGCCAACGGCGGAATTGCAAGGATGTAACGAAACTGTATATCTTGAGCACATTGCATAAAAGAGGATTCTAAACATGTCATAGCATACTAAATCATGTCCACAAAAATAAGTAATAGTTATACAAGACTGAAGATTCAAAATCATAAAGCCTAATTTCGTCTAGGTGTTATAAATAAATCTTCAGCTGTATCCAAAAGACTTTCTTACTTCTTCTGCTACTTGCTTAGCTTCTAATTTCCTGAAATGCATGTTAAATCAAAAAGGGTCAACAAAATTTTTGGTGAGTTTGTAGGTTTACGACTCGATAAAAATAGTGAAGTATGTATTGTTCATAAATAAGCACAAGATCTGGAGCAATTTGCATAAGTCCACAACCATACCTATTGACTTCTTGTACACCCTTTCTTGTTAATGTCTTATCACAAAACATTAAATCTTGTTGGAAATATACCATTCATAAATCATGAATTAGTGGTTGGTGCGACCAACCCATGAATGGAGGTTTGTCAAACCCCGCTAGTACTAACTTAGATTAATCCATCGGCTCAACAATGTGAGTTAAATGGTTGTGTAGAGAGTAGGATCATTTAAGTGATAAATTCTTGTCGTATGTATCAACATCATAACCATGTGCAAATTCTTGTATAAATAATTCTTGTAACATGCATAACACCCAAAAGTTAAAATAGCATAAAAAGGGGCTACGAAAACTCACCGTAGTAGTGTTGTGAGTGATTTCTTGATTCTGAAACTTATGAGTGTCCCTATTCTGGCCCTACAATATAGTAGGTCGATAGGGGTCAATGGTCTATCCATAAATCTTGTATTAATATGGTTGGTTAGTTCTAATTTTGGCATGTAGCTTACCTTTAGGTAGAGTAATTCTGACTTACCAGGTCATGTTTGTTTGTTTATTTCTTTTCATAAGGGTGAGTTTAAACTGTTCAGTTATGTAGTTTTGTCCACAGAAATATCTTGTTACTTCTTTTATGACAATAACCACTTTTATGTAATATTAATAACAGCCTTGTTACATGTTTCTTTATGGTTCTTCTAATAGCTTTATTTACTCAGACCATGCATATGTTGGTCATTTAACATGCAATTCTTGTTGTATTTGTTATTCAGCCCCTCCCCGTGAGACTAGCTAACCCGTTCGAGAGGTTTCGGCATAACGCTTTTTAACTATATATATATATATATATATATATATATATATATATATATAGGGATTGAATCCTATGAAAACCTAACCTTAAAAAGAAAACCCTTAAACTCTATGTGAGCCACTCATTTGGAATCTTGAAAATAAATATGTGGTACAAATTAAACTTGAATAAAAAATTAGATTTTGAATAAACAAATCATTTTTAATGTGGTTTATGTGGACCACATATTTATTTTCAAGATTCCAAATAAGTTGCTCACATAGGGTTTAAGGGTTTTCTCTCTAAGGTTGGGTTTTCATTGGATTCAATTCCTATATATATATATATGTATATATATATATATATGTGTGTATATATATATATGTATATATAAATATTACAGTGCTGTAAGGCAAATTACATTGATGTAGGATCACAAACGAAAAAGAATTTGCTCAAACACATAAAAGAACATATTTTTGTACATGTAAAACTAAGATTTTGAAAAAAAAAAACAAAGATTCGGGTTCATCTTGCAGGGTTATTTCGGGTTATGCAATAAGAGAAGGTTATTATAGGATCTTTACCCTATATATATATATATATATATATAGGGAAGGGTATAAAAAATAACCCTCTTTTTTTGCTACAACTACATAACCCATTTAAACCAATCATAAACTTACACATAAGCATTACATTAAAATATTAAAAAGGGCATCATAGTCATTTTACCCCTTATAAGTTTCCCCCCTCTTTTTTAAACATTAATAATTTTTTTATAATATATTATTTTTTAAAAAAAATTGCACCATTATATTCGTCTCATTTTTCTCTTTAATTCCGTTATAGTCTCGACTAATTTTTTTTACTTTTTTTAAATGCCCTATATTTACATCATTGTAACGAGGTTAAATATAACAAATTTATTTGAAATTTTTTTAAAAATGATAAATTACAGTGATGTAATTTACATTGACGTAATTTATCGTGATGTAATTTACATTGACGTAAAATTCGGTTTCGGTTTTTTTCGGTGAATTTGGTTTAAATTACAGTGATGTAATTTACATTGACAACAAATTAGTTTAAATTTTTTTCGAACAATGATAAATTACATCACTATAATTATCATTGTGAGAGAAAAAAATCAAAATAATGTGTTCTATTACATCACTGTAATTTATCATTGTAATTATCATTGACGTAAAATTCGGTTTCGGTTTTTTTCGGTGAATTTGGTTTATATTACAGTGATGTAATTTACATTGACAACAAATTAGTTTAAATTTTTTTCAAACAATGATAAATTACATCACTATAATTATTATTGTGAGAGAAAAAAATCAAAATAATGTGTTCTATTTACATCACTGTAATTTATCATTTTAATTATCATTGTTAGAGAAAAAAAATAAAATAATGTGTCACGTCACCGTTAATTATGTCATTGTAAATTACTTCATTTTGTGTTACATTACTTTATTTTTTGTTACATTACTGTAATTTACCATTGTTAAAAAAAATTTCTAATTAATTTGCTATCTTTAAGCTCGTTACAATGATGTAAATACATGACATCAAAAATAAAAAAAAAAACTAGTCGAGACTATAACGAAATTAAAGAGAAAAATGAGACGAGTATAATGGTGCAATTTTTTTTTATAAATAATATAGTATAAAAAAGTTATGAATGTTTAAAAAAAATGGGGTAAACTTTACTTAGATAACAAATGTCTTAAATGCCCTTTATATTAAAAAAAAAGAAAAGAAAAGGAATCTGACACGTGTCACCATCCTATACACTTACATTTTTAAAGTAACCATTGGATGATGGTTAATGGGTTGTAACAAAAGATGAGGGTTATCAAAAATTCCATGCCCTATATATATATATATATATATATATATATATATATATATATATATATATATATATATATATATTTGAGTTTTAACATATTTCGCATGAGTTGTACATACGCACTGATGATTTAAATTTTTACATAACTCCCTGTAATTTGTAAAGTGGCTAACAAAGAAAACGGTTTATGATAGAACTTGTGTCGGTTAGTGACTTATTTCAACTTATATACATTTGGTTATAAAAGAAATTTACGTGAGCATGCAAGGTGTTGGGTAAAATATGAGGACAACTTCTTATAGGAAGGTGGACCAGAATTTTTTTTTTTTTGCTCAAAAGTTTGGACCAGCTAGTGTAACAGTCAAGAAATCAACAGAAGGGTTTGGTTCAATTTGGAGTTGCTAGCTCGTTGATAACTTAGGATGGTAGGGTTGGTTCGAAACCTTATGCGTTTGTGTTGGTTTTTAGTGATATTTTATTTTCTTGTTGGTGTACAATTAAAGGTGTGAGTCGGTTAGAGCTTTAGATGGTGACTAGAGTTGTAACTACGATTACTTACAAGAAGCAAGCAAGGATTGGAGGTGGTTTGCTAGAGTCCTTAAACGCTGCTGAAGTCTGGTCGAGTGCCGGTGCTTCCTTCCGCCGAAGGGTGGTGTTTCAGCCGAGGTTGCTGGTTCCGGTAGTTGAGGCTGTCAAAGGAATATCACGGCCTGGGGCAGATTCTTGCATGCGTTCAGCAAGGTAGGACAAACAACGGTTACGATGGCTTTGGAGAGGCTGAACCGGAGAAATGCGGTGACCGAAAGAGGTGGAGCTGCTTCTATCTTCTTTCCCGTCTATCCGGAATGATCAACTATTACCAAGCTGCTACTAGCTGATGAAGGAGTTCGAAACCGTGGCTGAGTCACCAGCTTGAAAGCTGATGAAGGGTTTCTAAAGAGAATCCTTGGGGAAACTCTCGGCTGGAATTAAGAGAAAGAGAAGGGGTAGTGTTAGAGGATTGTAGTGTGGGTTGACTGGAAGCTAGCCAAAGGTGGTATTTATAGAGGATAAGGGCTGGTTACTTAGCTTGTTCCTAGGTTATCCTCTTGGTTAGATTAGAAAGGAATTCGGTTGGGGTTTAAGGAATTTGTAACCGTGATAAGATTAGTAAATATTGCTCAATCTAGGTGATGTCCTTTTTGCTGCAAGAAAGGAAGCTCACCTCCTAGGATTTCCACACTTTTGCCCCTATTTTGCCGATCCATTCCAGGGAAAAGTAGATGGATTATGGCTGGTCATTCTTAGCAGCTCCCATGTAGGTGATGGTGGCTGTCCTTTCTGACAGTTTTTGTTTATGAAGCTGCCATAATAGTGGCTGATTGGAGCTGAAAGAATGGTGATGCCATTCCTTAAAATTGTTCCTTTCCTAGGTAGGACAAGATGTAGTACCTTACTCCAAATCTCCATTTCGTGATATTGGATTTCACATGAGCCATTCACCCTTTTTCTTTCTTTTTTTTTTCTTTTCTTTGCCGTTCACGTGACCATTTTTCCATAGTATATATTGGTTGTTTGTTCATAGTTTTAAGAATTAGGATGATTTCTTGGGTATATTCTTATTTTTTACATGTATGTACAAGGTGATCTTTGAACTTGTCTTTGTAGTATACTTTGTATGTTAATTCTTAGTTTGATAAACGTTGGACCCCATTGGGTATATTGTGATTAATCCTTTGTTCCTTTTTGGTGAAGTTGGGTCGAGACCCTAGTTTTGGAGGCACATTTATTGAGTTTCATAAAATATAAACAGGTGATGAGTCTCTAATTAGTATAGTATATAGGTGTAAAAATGAGTGAATATTATACATTGCATAATTTAATACCTGATTCAGCGCCATATGTTACACTAGGCATAGGGTTACACCAGGTTTTTCTTAGTCATTTTTCAAAATTAAATATGCTAGTGCATGCCTGCAGTTAGTAATCTTCTGATGTAATTGCTTTTTAGGGTTAATTGTTGAAGATGGGAGATGATATTACAAGTGTCCAATTAATGTCCAAATATAAGATAAAGTTAAAATATGGAGGTTATTTTCGGTTTGTGAAGAACTCCGCAAGGAAAAGATATTGTTTTGGCTATCAAAAATGTATACACATTGATACATACACATACGTCTTTGCTTGAAGGGGTTTCTTGATGGGTGTCGTCCCTACATTTCTCTTGATGCTTGTCATCTAAAAGGAAAGTTCAATGGGGTACTAGTCGCTGCCACTAGTGTTGACGGTAACAATTCAATTTTTCCGGATGCGTATGGTGTTCTTGAATCAGAGAGTAAAAACTCATGGATATGGTTTCTTGAATTACATAAAAAAGCAATTGGCTAGATTTGTTTTCTGTAATACATTAGTTTATGTCGGAGTCACAATAGCAGTCATGTGTTTTTATATCTACATTTAAATACAGATGATCATGTATTTGTTCTAATATTCGTAATCGTAGCGAAATTCCCGTTGCATATATCTTTAAAAAATGACCAGTTTTGTTTTCTGTAATACATTAGTTTATCCTAATGACACGATGTGGGTATAGACTTTACCGACAACATGTCGGCAGAAGTAGCACCACAATAACTTCATCGTCGTAGACTTTGTCGAGCCTGGAGTACATGAATGCATAATGTATGATCTAATTTCATTTGTAATTAGGCTTGATTAACTATAAGATGTTGAAAATTAGGGCTAATTTATGATTAATTAGTAATTCCATATATTGATTTTAGGGTGTTTGATCATGAGGGTACCTTATAGCAGTGAATGCTATTGTTTTCACAGAATTGGTAAGTTTAAGGTTAGTTCAGTTAATGCTTGATGCTTATGATATGCATTTGCAGGAAGTAGTTCAAGATGCTTTGCTAAAATTTTAAAAAAAAAATTGGTTTATTATTTTGAGATAAAGAGGGTATTCTTTTACTAGTTAACATTGAATAAAAATATTACAGGATGCCCCTGAGATGACAAATAGATTGCAGGTGATATTTTTTGGGTGGACTTATGATTTTGTTTTTCTCTCTTTTAAAGTATTTGAATTTAATTACATTATACTCTTTTAGGTCATATTTACAAAATTGTCAAATTGGTATAACCTGCTGTTAACCCGCCACAGAGCACTGGTTACATTTACCAGTATGATGTAATGACTTAAATGGTTCATGAAATAATATACACACACTCATAAATTTTATAAATTCCTAAAGATATTTTGAGCATGAACATGAATAGAAAAAAAAAAAAAGGAAAGGTTTTGCAGCAATAGTAGACTAATCATGGCCAATAAGTGCATAACTAACTGAGGAGGGATCCATCCATGGTTGTAAAAATCGCGATTACTCGGCGATTAATCGGTGAGAAGTCGCTAGTCGGACCTCTACCGATTAATTTTGATCTAGTCGGTCAAAATCGGTCAACGACGGAGCTAGTCGGCTCTAGTCGGGGAAATCGGACAAATCGGTCCACCTTAGAATCAACCGATTCTGACAATTCCGGTGACCTTGGCGGTCCTAATCGACCACATGTCGACCAAATTCCGGTGATTCGAACCAATTTCCCGTCAAATCCTTCAATTCAACCAACAAGAACAAAAATCGAACGACTTACCTGAGGATACGACCGAAATTTGACTCCAATTTAGTGAGACATGATAGTGGCGAGAAGAAGAACGGCATGGATGTGCCGCTTGCGGCTTGCCTGTGCCCTAGCTGAGAACGATCGAAGAAGGGGACGAAGAAGAAGAACGGGAGACAAGGAAGAATTTTTTATGGGCTTGGGTTAAATGAGTGTGTTGGGTTTTATTTGTTTTATTATTTATGGGCTATTAAATTTTTTTGGGTTTTCAGAAGGAAAAAAATTGAAAGTATTATTATTAATGAGTTTTTTTATTCTTTTTGGCTTTTTAAAAGGGAAGAAATTTGAAGAAGTTATATATTACTCTATAAATCATGAATTAGTTGGTTAAAATTTGTAGGTATTTAAAAAATTATATATAATAAAATTGTATATATGTCTATAATTTTGAAAATTACATGTAAAATTCCAATCCGATTAATCCCTAGTCCCTACCTCGCCGACCGACTAGCGATTAGCGATTTCTCTAACACTGGATCCATCATAACAAATAATTAGATTTTTTTATCAAAACAGAGTAGTAAATGTTATGATTTTACATCGTATCACTTCTGAATAATACAACATGAGAATGCTGCTAGTATATATAATCACTATGAAACTATGTACGAAAGAACATGATTCTGAGTAACGTTGTCCACCAATCTCCTAATCTTGCTGTAATGAGTTCTACCTTTGCCTGAATCGTATCCCAATGATTGATAACTACACGAGCCAACGCAGTGAAGAACACAAATGCAGAAATACTACCTGAGATCATAAATAAACCAGTGAAAAGCCCTGGGTCTAGACCTACAGAATCTCTAGATTGATCTTCAGGTAAACAGTTGGATAACGAATCAAGCATGCTTTGCTCTAAAGTGTTCACCTCTCCGCTTTGCGTTAGCTTCAGAACGACACTCGAAATATCATCCACCAATGGGGAACCCTTTCGAAACATCTGATACATTATCCAAAAATAAAAGAATAATGTCAAACCAGGAACAATTTCATTTGTTTGTTAAAGAAAATGTGAATCTTACAAAACCAAAGCCCCCAAGTTTATAGGTGTGACCGATCTTTTGATATCCATGACAATACTTTGCAAGGAAGACATTCGCGTGTGGAGCCACAAAGAATGCTGCAGATATTGATTTCTTCTTGAATGCAATGTCGTAGTCCTCAATCGAGCTAATCTGTCTGATCATCTCTGGCTTATAATGCAACACATTCACCAAGTAATGAATGATGAAGGAATTCTGATTGCAGCCAATGAAATCATTACTTTGAAGATTTATTGACGGTTGAAACTTTGAAATTGTAATAATTGAAGAGAGTGTAGCAGTAAAACAGGCAGCAACAATCACATTTACGCAAAACCATGTAGCAAGAACCAACCGCGATAAGTTGTTGTTGATCAGTTCTCCTGCAACATTAAGTTATCCTTTTGTACAGAGAGTGAGATAACATGTGTGTATCATTTGCTAACCGTGTCTTAAAGTGTCAATATTAAAGCAAATTGGTACCAAATTTATTAAAACAAACACACACAAATCTATAAAGAATTCCTTCTCTTTATTGATAGAAAACTTCGAATACATAAAACAAAGAAAAAACTCTATTTAAAGAGGTTTAGCCGACATCCTTTGACTAATCCACTCCTTGTTCCTAGCCTTACTAAACTCCTTAGCTAGACTAGATAAATCAAAACTTAATCCTTTTAGCTTTGACCGATTCTAATTCTTTTATACATAATAATTAATAACCCTTTAACTATTGTGTTTATGTCAAGATTGGTCCAACAATCACCCCCCCAATCTTGACTTTGAGTCTTCCTTTATTTTCCCTCCAGTTTCTTCATTCCCAGCAGCTTTCGCATCTCCTCAAACTTTACTTTTGGCAGGGCTTTTGTCACTATATCAGCTCTCTGATTGTTTCCACTTATGTGTTTAACTCTGATTTGGTTATCCTCAACACACTCTCGTTAAAATGGTAGCCTGTGTTGATGTGTTTGCTCCTCCCATGGAATACTGGATTCTTCATTAAGGCTATGGCTGACTTGTTGTCGACTTTAATCACCACTTGTTCCTCCTTTCTGCCTGTTATTTCTGCTAACAGCCCCTCATCCAAATGGCTTGACATGCTGCAGATGTTGCAGCCATGAATTCTGCTTCACATGAGGATAGAGCCACTGTTGGCTATTTCTGGGAGTTCCAAGCAACTGTGCATCATTGAAGAAGAAAACCAGGCCGGTTGTGCCTTTGCCATCATCCATATCAACCGAGTAGCTGCTGTCACTGAACCCAATCAGCTTGTTGTTACCATTAAATCGATAGTAAATTCCCAGATCAGTACTTCCTTTCACGTATCTGAGGATTTGTTTAACAGCTTGTTGATGAGCTACTCTTGGAACTTGCATGTATCGGCTCACATATCCAACCATGTAGGACAAATCTGGTCTTGTGTGGGTTAGGTATCTGAGGCAGCCCACAATCCTTCTATATTTAGTAGCATCAACTTGGTTTCCTCCTTCCAGCTTTGATAACTTCAGCCCTGGTTCCATTAGATACTTTGTGGGATTGCATTCCCACATGTTTGCTTGTTTCAGAACCTTTGTTGCATAGCTGGTCTGCTTCACACTTATCCCATCTCTACTTTGATTTACTTTGTGACAGTTGCATACGAGAATTACGTCATTAATGATGTGAGCACATTTGATCGTTCTAGAAATCCACGTTGATTTAATGATTGTAATTGTTACAGATCGATAGTATGCGAGAAATGAGAACGTGGGCGAAAACCGTGTGCAAAACGGAGTCCTGGATTGCCCGAAATCGAAAAACGAAGAAAAATTTCTAAGTGTTGGACGACTGGACTCATCGCGGTACGCGATGGAGGGGTTGAGAGTCCTCCGCGGTACGCGATGCATGCAAAATATCTAAGATTCCTCCGGAAATCTTCGCGGTACGCGAAGCCCCTATTGGCTTCCCGCCGCGGTACGTGACGGGTGAGGCGGTGGAATAATCTGATCTACTTCATCAAATTTCCATGCAGAAGAATTTATTCTTCTTCCTCTCGCATAAACTCGACCCATCAGACGAAAACTCGACCAAACCACCATCAAATCACCATTCTAAAGCCATCAGAAGCCATAGATCGCACCCGGGATCATCTCTACAAGCTCTAATCGTTGTTTTAACCGCAGATATCAGTCAGATTAGGTAATGATCCGTTTAAACCTTCTAGTTTGATAATGATTGATTAGATCTTGATTTTGAACGTAATGACATAGTTAGGATTGTTGATTATTGCCTAGACGATGGCTAGGATTGATTATAAACAAAGAACACGATGTTTTAACGGTTAAATCCTTGTTTTGATCCGTTGTAATGCCCGGTTTGCATGAAACCATACCCATGATTATAATGGTTTAACCCATTTGATTATAACAATGTAGGTGATTAGTTGGATTAATCCTTGAAATGCAAGGTTAAATCCAAGTGTTTCAAACTAATCACGATCATTAACATACTTATTGGAACGATTATCTGATGTTTATGATAACAGTCAGATTAGTATGTTAAACATGATTGTTAAACCTACTTTAATACTACATTGTGATATTTCATGACATTTGGGTAACCAATAACAAGGATTAATCATTCCTAAGCCATTAAACCATCTAGAAACTGTGTTAGAATTATAATCAACAACATTAACTATTTGGTTAATCCGAGAGTATTCTGATTAATCAAGAGCCTCATCAACCTTGTATTGGGAATCTAATGCAATGTAGGTTCCTACATTATCATACATTGTATGATATTTCAGTAAAATAACTAATCAAATACTTAATATCGGTTTGATGACTTTTAAAGCAATGTCTCTGACATTGAACGTTCTAAAAGATCTAATCAGTAAGTTAAAATCTAAATAACTCATTAATCATGAATAAATGCATAATCACCCCTTTATTACCAGTTGTGAGGTATTCTGCTACATCTGTATTATCAGGTGAGTTTCGTACAACCCCTTTTCTTTTTAATCTTTTATAAACATCGGGGAACACTGTTGAACTTTTTGGAACTATATGATATGTATCACTGTTATCTGAGTGATTTCATGTGATTGTTGAGAACTTGTGGATTTCATGGGATTTTGCCTGAGAACAGAACACTATCACAGAACTTAAAAGTCCTCATGTTTGAACTGTATCTAGTGAACCCATGTGGGGCCGAACGGGGAAACATTGATAGTACTATCGGCTGACCACCCATTTGCTGGGAGCTGCAACTCCCCTTGTGTGAATGTTTGTTTCCTGTTTTCAGAACTTCTTAATGTTGTGATAGTCATTAAGATAACGAGGCATTAAGATGTTACCGACGGGTAGTATCTTGTAGAACAATATCGTCAGAAAGGAACTAGATACGGGTCCCATGGTTATCTGGAACTGAACATTTTGAGAACTTATAATTACATATCATATTGTGGAACTTGAACTGTATGATCTCACCAGCTTTGTGCTGACGTTTTCAAATTTAAATCTTTTTGCAGGAAGACAGTGACCACCCGGTGAGGCAGCACTTTAAGCACTTGTAATTAAATAAATGTAATAAACTTAGATTATGTAATGTAATACTGGTTATAATGACGAAACCCTGTAATGTACTTACTTTGAGTTAATCTGTGTGTTTTGATATCGGATCAAGTAAGTCACCCCTCATCTCTGAGACATCACCACTATGCTTCTGCAACCATTTCAGTGACATCATGATCAGGTGACGAGAGGTGGGGGTGTGACATACTTCCATACCAAGGTAGTATGAAAGCAAACCTAAGTCGCTCATCTCGAACTTTTCTTCCATTTGCTTCTTAAATTCCATTATCTTCTCCCAAGTTGTCTCTTGTTACAATCAGGTCATCTACATAGATGCCTATCACAAGTGACCCTTCATGAGCTCGTTTTGTGTACACAGCTTGTTCCACCTTGCATTTTTCAAAGCCATATTCTTTTAAGACCCCGTCCAACTTTGTGTTCCAGGCTCTCGAAGCCTTCTTAAGCCCGTACAGTGCTTTGGTTAACTTGTACACTTTTCTTTCCTTCCCTTTCACTGTAAAACCTTCTGGTTGAGACATGAATACTTCCTCTTTGAGTTCTCCATGCAGAAACGCTGACTTTACATCCAAACGGTGAACTTCCCAACCCCGTTGTACTGCTAGAGCAAGAATCAGCCTCACAGTCTCAAGTCTGGCCACTGGTGCGAAGACCTCATGGAAATCTATGCCATGTTGCTGAATGTATCCTTTAGCGACCAGCCGTGCCTTGTGTTTCGTAATGGCCCCGCTTGCATCTCTTTTGATCTTGAACACCCAGTTTAAGCCGATGGGACGATGACCAGGTGGCAAATCAGTAAGTTCCCAGGTTCTGTTCCTTTCGATAGAGGCTATTTCACTCTTCATTGCTTCTTCCACTCAATGTTTCCAGCTGCTTCTTTGAAATTTAGTGGTTCCCCTTCAGTGAGAAGTAGATTGTAAACTTCATTCTGGAGTGGGGCCTCATCATACACATCATTAAGGTTTTTCCAGCCCTGTGGTGGGGTGTCATCGTAGGTGTCTTCTTAAATTCCATTATCTTCTCCCAAGTTGTCTCTTGTTACAATCAGGTCATCTACATAGATGCCTATCACAAGTGACCCTTCATGAGCTCGTTTTGTGTACACAGCTTGTTCCACCTTGCATTTTTCAAAGCCATATTCTTTTAAGACCCCGTCCAACTTTGTGTTCCAGGCTCTCGAAGCCTTCTTAAGCCCGTACAGTGCTTTGGTTAACTTGTACACTTTTCTTTCCTTCCCTTTCACTGTAAAACCTTCTGGTTGAGACATGAATACTTCCTCTTTGAGTTCTCCATGCAGAAACGCTGACTTTACATCCAAACGGTGAACTTCCCAACCCCGTTGTACTGCTAGAGCAAGAATCAGCCTCACAGTCTCAAGTCTGGCCACTGGTGCGAAGACCTCATGGAAATCTATGCCATGTTGCTGAATGTATCCTTTAGCGACCAGCCGTGCCTTGTGTTTCGTAATGGCCCCGCTTGCATCTCTTTTGATCTTGAACACCCAGTTTAAGCCGATGGGACGATGACCAGGTGGCAAATCAGTAAGTTCCCAGGTTCTGTTCCTTTCGATAGAGGCTATTTCATTCTTCATTGCTTCTTCCACTCAATGTTTCCAGCTGCTTCTTTGAAATTTAGTGGTTCCCCTTCAGTGAGAAGTAGATTGTAAACTTCATTCTGGAGTGGGGCCTCATCATACACATCATTAAGGTTTTTCCAGCCCTGTGGTGGGGTGTCATCGTAGGTGTCTTCTTAAATTCCATTATCTTCTCCCAAGTTGTCTCTTGTTACAATCAGGTCATCTACATAGATGCCTATCACAAGTGACCCTTCATGAGCTCGTTTTGTGTACACAGCTTGTTCCACCTTGCATTTTTCAAAGCCATATTCTTTTAAGACCCCGTCCAACTTTGTGTTCCAGGCTCTCGAAGCCTTCTTAAGCCCGTACAGTGCTTTGGTTAACTTGTACACTTTTCTTTCCTTCCCTTTCACTGTAAAACCTTCTGGTTGAGACATGAATACTTCCTCTTTGAGTTCTCCATGCAGAAACGCTGAATTTACATCCAAACGGTGAACTTCCCAACCCCGTTGTACTGCTAGAGCAAGAATCAGCCTCACAGTCTCAAGTCTGGCCACTGGTGCGAAGACCTCATGGAAATCTATGCCATGTTGCTGAATGTATCCTTTAGCGACCAGCCGTGCCTTGTGTTTCGTAATGGCCCCGCTTGCATCTCTTTTGATCTTGAACACCCAGTTTAAGCCGATGGGACGATGACCAGGTGGCAAATCAGTAAGTTCCCAGGTTCTGTTCCTTTCGATAGAGGCTATTTCACTCTTCATTGCTTCTTCCACTCAATGTTTCCAGCTGCTTCTTTGAAATTTAGTGGTTCCCCTTCAGTGAGAAGTAGATTGTAAACTTCATTCTGGAGTGGGGCCTCATCATACACATCATTAAGGTTTTTCCAGCCCTGTGGTGGGGTGTCATCGTAGGTGTCTTCTTCAGTCATTGAAGGATCTGACTTATAATCTGTCCGTGGGTATCCTGGGTAGCATTGGACCACGGCCTTCGACTCCAACTGTTGGGCTGGACACTTCACTTTGAACTTTATCATCAGAGCTTTGATCTTGATCGGCAACATTTGATGGGCTGGGCTGACTTCTGTTGCTTGGTGTTATGAAGGCTGGGCTTTGTGGGCTCGTTGGGTCAACCAGCCCAGGTCTATTGGCAGCTTCTTCTGGCACTGTTCTGGTTTGAGATGTGTGGATTGTGAACTTGGCTTCTTGTGTCTTAGTGTTGTCTGTTTCATTTTCCCAATTCCAGTTCTTGTTTTCATCAAATTTTACGTCACGGCTGATGATTATTTTTCCTTCTTTGACATCCAACATGCGGTATGCCTTTGACCCTTGTTCGATTCCCAAGTGCACCATCGGCTGACTTCTTTCATCAAGTTTCTTCAAGTAGATTGAGGGTGTCTTTACATAGCCGATACACCCGAATACCCGGAGGTGATCCATTCTGGGCTTTCTTCCCTTCAAATCTTCATAGGGTGTTTGGTTGTGTAGGACTTTTGTTGGCAGCCTGTTCAGTACATAAACTGAGTGTCGAACAGCTTCTGCCCATAAGTACTGGGGCATCTTCATGGCCTTTAAGATGCTTCTTGTTGTGTTCATCACCGTGCGGTTTCTCCTTTCAACCACCCCGTTTTGTTGAGGGCTGTAGGGCGCGGTCAACTGCCTTTCAACTCCTTCCGGATCACAGAATAAAGAAAACTCTCGGGAGGTGAACTCCCCCTCGGTCAGTTCGAAGAACTTTTATTTTCCTGTTATATAATTTTTCCACAAAAGTTTTGAAGCTTTTGAATTGTTCAAAGGCTTCATCTTTTGTTTTTAGCATAAAGGCCCACATATATTTACTGTGATCGTTGACAAGAAGTAGGATGTACCTATTTCCTGCTGGTGTTGGTGGTGTGATTGGGCCGCATAAGTCTGCATATACCTGGTCCAACGGTGCCTGTGAACGAAACTGAGTTTTGTCCGGAAAGCTTTGTCTCGTATGCTTTCCAGCCAGGGCATCGCACATTTGGGAAGGATGGTTTATGACCAGAACTCCAAGTACCAACTCCTTAGTGATGATGCGTTTGATAGTGTCGAAGTTTCCATGGCACAGCCGGGTGTGCCAAGTCCAGGCTAGGTCCTCAACTTTCGAGTGCAAACAGACCGGTGTCCCAATCTTTAGGTTAATTTTGTACAGCCGATTTGTTGATCGATGCACCTTCATCAGCAGTCTTCCATTCGATTCGTACATCCACAGGTACTCTTGTTTCATCATGATTTTGCATCCTCCTTCCACGAGTTGCCCGAGGCTTACTATATTGCTTTTCAAGTATGGTATTTAGTACACCTCGGTCAGCAGGCGATGCTCTCCATTCTTGCATTCCAGTAGTATCGATCCCCTTCCTTCAATGTCAACACATGAACCCTCACCGAGCCTGACAGTTCCTCCTACCTTTGTGTCAAGCTTGGAGAAGAGTCCTTTGTTCCCTGTCATGTGGTTGGACGCCCCGTTGTCCAGGTACCACGTGCTTTGTTCGTCTTGGCCGGCCATGTGTGCTGTTGGATATACTTTGTCTTCAGTGATGTAGATCAACTCCTTTTGATCTTCAAACGCAACAGTCATTAGTAAGGCAGGTTTATCTGCATTGGCTTGTGTTTGGTTCAGTTCTTCTTGGTTCCTTATTGGGCAATCTGCCAGGAAGTGTCCCATTGCATCACATCGAAAGCATTGCAGCTGTGACCTGTCCTTCCTTTGGTGTGTGGGGTTCTGAGTTTCGTTTGGTGTGCCTTGTCCCCGGCCAACACCTCGCCCTCGGCCTCCTAGTCTCCCCCGGCCACTGCCTCGGCCTCGACCCCTGGAATCACTGTTGGCGCCCCGGCCTCGGCCACTGCCTCTCTCGGACCTCTTCTTTGCCTCCCAGTCTTCATATGAAAGTAGCAGTTGGCTTTGATTGCTGCTAGATGCTTTTGATTTTGGGCAGGATCTTTCTTCATAGGCCTTTAAGCGTCCCACAACCTCTTGGAACCGCACTGTCTTGAGGTTTACCAGTTGTTCAATTGTTGCCACCATGTTCAGGAAGTTGTCAGGCATACTAGTCAGCAATTTTTTGACCAGGCTTGATTCTTCGATGGCTGACCCAAGTGTGGCCGATTTGGAGGCAATGCCTGAGAGTTTTGCCACATAATCATCCACGGTTTCACTTTCCTTCATCCTGATTGAGTCGAATTCAGTTCTTAAAGATAGCAGGCGTGCCTCCATGACTCTTTCTACCCCGAGATGGCGAGTCTTGATACAATTCCAGATTTCCCTAGCCGTATCACAGCTTGCAACCTGCAGTATCAAGTCTTCCGGAAGTGCTTGATACAAATAGGCAATCGCAGAGTTATCTTTCTTTGGGTCCACATTGATTCCTGGTTCGATCGTGTCACACCCCCAATTTTCAACTAACGGAATTATACCGTTTGGGAACGTGACAAACCAGGATCTCAGATCATTAGACATAACGAAGACCTCTATATGAATTTCAAAACATATGTTGGTCTAAAACTGTAACATCAAAGTTTCAATGTTTGCGGAAGCGTTTTAAAACCAATAACAAAACGTAACGGTTTGAAAATGTAAATTACAAATCCAATAACATTCAATGTCTTAATTGATCAAAACTAAAACACTTGAACTGAAATGCATGCATGAGACTCAACATCCTAGTCCCTGCTTGTCCTTGCTTGTGTCTTAGTGTCTTGAGAAAACATGTAAATCAAGTCAACACAATGGTTGGTGCATACACAGGTTTAAGCATTCACAATTGTTGAAACCACAGTTTGAATATAAAGTTTACAGATAACATAATCACACGTGCATAGTCATGATAGCTAGTCATTTGTACTATTTACATAAGTGGTCGACACCGAAGCTGACGATTGCCATGCTATAGCATGTTTTTGCCTTAACACTATTGTCTAGCACGAACAATAGTAATGTGTGTGTTTGGTCAGTCAAACACCTACGTAGATCCCATCTACCAAGTGAGGTTTGTCAAACCTAATAGATCTATCTTCAACTACCACGCTTTGCACTCCGGCAAATTAAACGGTTCGAAATAGAAGGCTTTGTAATGCTATGTTTGCACTTATAGTAAACAGCTAACTCATGCAAGTGATATGTATCTAAAAATGTTTGTTGCACATGTTTTCTCCCCCAAAACAGTTAAAATAAGAAAGGGGCCGTGTACGCACCTTTGATTGTAACAGAATGATCAAACACACGTGAATTTCGCGAAGACAATCTTCTACGAAGAATCTGCGTCATTACAATAACGTCGTGTTATTCGTAATGTTCAATTGTGTTTGTGGTCATATACGTGTCAACACACGTATATTAAGTTGTTTAAAACTTTCATACAAAAGTACGAATGATTTCGAATTCGTTTGTTTAAATCGTATAAACGTATACGATTTCATTTTAAGATACGTAATTATACACGCTTAGGCTTTTGATCAAAATATAAATTTTATCATTTTATTTCGTTCTTGATTCCATTACGGTTCCAACGCAATTTGAACGAGTTTAATCGGAGTTGGAATAAGAAAGATATGAACAAAACACCAAAAATGTTGTTTTTGAGCAAAACCAAAGGTCCCCGGGTTTGAACCCGTGACCTCCCACACACAACACACCCATCCTACCATCTCAGCCCGCCAGGGAATCGCATTAGGCTTTGGTTTTTAATTCTTTTAACCGCAAACCACCCGGTTCCCCTTTGTTTAATCAACTGAACCATATGTGTTCCAATCGAACCCCGATTCGACTGAAATCCAAACCCAAACCATAGGGCTTTGTTTCTAGATACCCAAACGAGTTCAAAGATGGATTTTTGTTCAGTTAACGATCAACAAAAAGTCCCAATTTGTAATTCATTATTGTTTCGAACGTGCATACCCCAATCCGTATTCAAAATCTTTTAAATTCATTGATGTTAATCTGAAAAAGCATAGGGTTTTCATTAAACAAGGTATTTCGAAACCTTCTGTACAAGTAATTTGAATATCACGATCTTTTAACTCAGAAACCCCCAAATGGGTTTAACCGAAAACCCTAAAAATCAAAATAACAAAATTCATAATTGTTTGATAGAATTAACAAAGAGTTTTCATTAAAATGACTACCACGAAGCTTTCTGTAATGTTTAATTCGAATAACAAGTTCATTTGATTCAAAACCCCCAACTCGTTTTTATCTCAAAACCCTAGAATTAGAAATCTATCAATTCTTTATTTTTTCATGAAATTGAGATATGGGTTTTGTTAATCGGTGGCATCTGAAACTAATGGTACTATTTGATTTAAGTTTTAAACCCATCTCGACCGAAACCCCCAAAACCGTTTGTTTCAAGAACCCTAGATTTTGAAATCCATCAATTCGTTGTTGTTTGTTAAAACTAACATAGGGATTTCGTTAGGTATCCTATTTCGAATATGTGGGTAAGTTTAATTGGATTTTTGAATTCGTTTGAATCAAAAACCCGAAATCCGTTCTTGATATGAACCCTAGAACTCGGATTCGTACAATTTGATGTTAGAAGCCACAATTAGCATAGGGCTATGCTTAGTCGCATGTTTTAGTGTGTGTAGGAACGAATTCTTACCTGTTTTGATGTAGAATCGATCGGGTTCGACTAAAGCTTGTCTTTCGGCCACCCTTTGGATCAAATGAACAATATTAGGCTCTTGGAATTGAATTGTTGTATGAGGAACTCTCTAATAATGCCGATTGAAAGTTTTTAGTGTCCAATTGTGTGACTTTTTGTCGAATTGTATGAGTTCTATAGATTCCAATTGACGATTTTGTCTTGAATAGGTTTTAATTGTTTTAATTCGGCCATTAATGGTTAATTAACTTATAATAACCGTTAGGAATCATCAATATGGGTTTTATGATTGATTAATTCGATTAATGATGATGAATTACTATTAATTTCGAATTTCCTATTTAATTTGCAACGAATTTTGACCTAATAAGTCAAAATTGATTGTCTCATGTAATTACAAATGTAATCCTTGTAATTTTATTGCTTCTAGACTTGTTTTGTTCAATTTCAATCCTTCCGGTTTGATTTCGTATGATTTCATATTGTTTCCGTTAACTTTTTGGTTAACGGGGTTAGTCCGGAATGTCGGATTGTCACATCATCCCCTTGTTGAAGGAATTTTCGTCCCGAAAATTGTTAAATGTCAGAAGTAGTAAGGATACTACTTAGGAATTCAAAGTGTAAGTGTTAGTGCGATACTTGATCATTCTGTGTGCTTGTGTGTACTCACACACAAAGTTCAATGTTTGCAACACCACACCTAAGTGTGGTCGTTCTATGTTTGGCAACATCACCCCTACGTGTGATCGTTCCATGTAACTGTTTGCGTGCACACCAGTTAGTGCACCTAACTGTGAGTGTTCGTTTTCAATCATAATGTACTATGTAACTGTTTGCGTGCACACCAGTTAGTGCACCTAACTGTGAGTGTTCGTTTTCAATCATAATGTACTATGTAACCTTACACATAGCTAATTGTTTATAACCAATCATGTTTGTACTACCATACCATGTAACATATGAAATGTAGCACATAAAATGTAATGTAGCACATTGATTGTAACTAATCATGCTTGAAAGTGTTTGAATTCTATAGTGTTTGTGTTCAGCATACAGTGTAGTGTTTGAATTCTGTAGTGTTTGTGTTCAGCATACAGTGTTTGTGTTCAGCATACAGTGTTTGTGTTCAACACAATTGTTTGTAACAAAACCAATTGTATAAAATGTTTGTGCTTACAATTTAAAATCTGAAGTGTTGGAGTGTGAAATGTCAGATCATCCCCTTGTTGAAGGAAATTTCGTCCCGAAATTTAACGTGTATTCGCAGTGTTTACAGTTGTTGTTTTGAACAGATGAGGATACTTCTTCATCATTTGATCTTCCCTTTCCCATGTGAATTCAGGTCCACGTAGTGAATTCCACCGGACTTTGACTATCGGAATCTTGCTTTGTTTGAGTTTTTTTGACCTCTCGGTCCATGATTTCAACTGGTTCCTCAATGAACTGTAACTGTTCGTCCACTTGTATTTCCTCAAGTGGTACAATCAATGTTTCCTCAGAAAGACATTTCTTTAAATCTGAAACGTGAAAGGCATCATGAACCCCACTGAGTTCATCCGGTAATTTAAGTTGATACGCAACCGAACCAATCCTTTTCAGGATCTCAAAAGGTCCTACGTAACGTGGGCTAAGCTTCCCGCGCTTGCCGAATCGTATCACACCTTTCCAAGGTGATACCTTTAGAAGAACTCGGTCTCCTACTTGAAATTCCAACGGTTTACGACGTTTGTCAGCGTAACTCTTCTGTCGATCCCGGGCCGCTGCCATACGGTTCCGGAATTGAACTATCTTCTCTGTCGTCTCGTGCACTAGTTCAAGACCTGTTATCTGACTGTCACCGATTTCAGCCCAACAAACTGGTGAACGACATTTACGACCATACAAAACTTCAAACGGTGCTGCCTGAATACTTGTATGATAACTATTGTTGTAAGAGAATTCCACTAACGGTAAGTGGTTTCCCCAGCTATCACCAAAATCAATTACACAAGCTCGTAACATATCCTCGAGCGTTTGAATTGTGCGTTCACTCTGACCGTCGATCTGTGGATGATATGCGGTACTCATATCCAAACGAGTTCCCAATGACTTATGAAGTGATTTCCAAAAGTTGGAAGTAAATCGAGCATCCCGATCTGATATAATAGTAATTGGCACGCCATGCCGTGCTACCACTTCCTTGATATAAATACGAGTCAGTTTCTCCATCTTGTCGGTTTCCTTGATTGCTAAGAAATGTGTAGATTTCGTTAATCGATCGACAATTACCCATATCGTATCACAACCAATCGGTGTACGGGGTAACTTAGTAATGAAGTCCATCGAAATCTGTTCCCATTTCCACATTGGTATTTCTGGTTGTTGTAGCAAACCAGATGGTTTCTGATATTCCACTTTGACTTTCGAACAAGTCAAACATTTGCTAACGTATCTAGCAATGTCAGCTTTCATGTGAGGCCACCAATATAGTGCCTTCAAGTCATGATACATCTTATCTGATCCCGGATGGACTGAATATCTAGACTTGTGCGCTTCATCCATCACGAGTTCTCTTAAACCTCCATACAAAGGTATCCACAGTCGATTAATGAAATAACGAATTCCATTAGACTTGACATCCAATTGTGTTTCCATCCCCCGTAAGGATTCATGTACCAAATTATCTTTTTCTAAGGCTCCCAGCTGAGCACTGCGTACCTTGTCAGGTAAGTCAGTATGTATCGTCATCATAAGTGCGCGAACCCGTCTTGTTGAAGTATCTTTTCTTCTTAAAGCATCAGTTACCACATTAGCTTTTCCCGGGTGATACTTGGTTGCGCATTCGTAATCGTTCAACAACTCAACCCATCGTCGTTGTCTCATGTTGAGTTCCTTCTGATCAAAGATATGTTGCAAACTCTTATGATCAGTGTAAATGGTACACTTGGTTCCATATAGGTAATGCCTTCAAATCTTCAAAGCAAAAACCACTGCTCCTAACTCCAAGTCATGTGTAGTGTAATTCTTTTCGTGTGGTCGTAGTTGCCTTGAAGCATAAGCAATCACTTTATCACGTTGCATCAACACACATCCCAATCCCTGTGCAGATGCATCACAATACACCACAAAGTCTTCTGTTCTTTCCGGTAAGGACAGAATCGGTGCACTACAGAGTTTCTGTTTCAATAACTGGAATGCAGCTTCCTGTTTATTCGTCCAGTTATACTTCGTTCCCTTATGCGTAAGATCTGTAAGTGGTTGAGCGATTTTTGAGAATCCCTCAATGAATCGTCGGTAGTAACCCGCCAAACCAAGGAATTGTCGTACCTCGGTAGGGGTCTTTGGTGCTTCCCAATTCTTAATCGCTTCAATCTTTGCTGGATCAACATGTATGCCCTTTTCATTGACTATATGACCCAAAAATTGTACTTCTCGCATCCAGAAATCACATTTCGAGAACTTAGCGTACAATTGTTCCTGTTTCAGTAATTCTAGTAGTAATCGGAGATGTTCAGCGTGCTCCTCCTCAGTCTGAGAATAGATGAGAATATCATCGATGAAAACAATGACAAACTTATCAAGGTAAGGTTTACAAACACGATTCATGAGATCCATGAATACAGCTGGAGCGTTTGTCAACCCAAATGGCATGAACAAGAACTCATAATGGCCATAGCGCGTTCTAATTGCTGTTTTAGGAATATCCTTCTCCTGGACTCTGAGTTGATGGTAACCCGATCTGAGGTCAATCTTCGAGTAGTAACTCGAACCTTGCACTGATCAAACAGATCATCAATTCTAGGTAATAGATACGGGTTTTTGATGGTAACCTTGTTAAGTTCTCGGTAATCGATACACATACGGAAAGTCCCGTCCTTTTTCTTGACAATTAAGACTGGAGCTCCCCACGGTGAAAAACTAGGTCGTATAAAGCCCTTATCCAACAACTCTTGCAGTTGTGTAGATAATTCTTGCATCTCAGACGGTACGAGTCGATAAGGCGCCCTAGCTATCGGTGCTGCGTCTGGTGTAAGGTCGATTCGATATTCCACCTGTCTTATAGGCGGTAATCCCGGTAGGTCTTCTGGAAATACTTCAGGAAATTAACAAACTACTGGGATGTCTTCTATCTTCTTCACAACTACCGGCTTCTCAGTTATAAGTGCTATTTTCGTATGACCTTTACGCAGACATTTGTATGCTTTCATACAAGATATGAGACGCAGTGGCGTACTGCTCTTCTCACCTTGTACATACAATGTCTCTCCATGCGAAAGAGATATACTAACGATCTTTTCATGGCACACTATTTCAGCCTGGTTTTTGGATAACCAGTCCATGCCAATGACTACATCAAAACTGCCTAATGCGATAGGCATAAGGTCTATGTCCAGTGTTTGACCCATCAAGTCTAGGACACAGCCTTTGGGAATATGTTCTACTATGATTAACTTGCCATCAGCTAGTTCTACAGTGTATTCAACCTCTAATGGTATTAAGGTTATGGCAATTATTCCACCAAATTCATTAGATCTAAAGCTCATTTATGTTCCAGTATCCAACAACACAGATCATAACATTTGTTTATCACATATGTTCTTGCAATGAGGTCGAGATTTTCTCTATGCTTCTTATGATCATGAAGGCTTGTCCCCTCAGACCATTGTTTTTGTTCCTCTTGTTGTTACTACCAGTGTGGTTCAATTGAAATGCCCTGGTTTCTTGCATCCAAAGCATCCCTTGAGTGCTTCTTGTTGTTGTTGTGGTCATTGAGAACTCTGCTCAGTAGACACATGAAATCAGATTTCGTTCTTCGTTTGATAGGGAATCTTTACAGATGTTCGCAAGTAGATGTTTTGACATACATTTGAAGTTATCCAAGTGAAGTGCAAAATCTCACTATGAGTGTTTCTCAAACACAGAGTAACCAGAACTACGGCTGGAAATTTGATGAATGTTATGTTAGAATCCCGATATGTTAACGGAATTCGTTTCAACTACCAGAATGAAGGATAGGCGGATATTTTATGTATGCGTTTCGAAAATAGACTCACAATAGAATTTGCCAGAATTCATGCGTACCTGTAAATTCACGATTACGTTGCGCACCATGATCGTCAATTTACCTTACATAAGGATTCTAGTTCCTCCTACCTTGAGCTATTTGGTTTTTGTGGAATTCAGAGTTTATTTAGGACATCAGGATTCAGACAATAGTCACATGATGTATGATTGGATAGTCTATCCAAAAGAATACATAGAGATAGTTACTTGAGTTGAATGCCACTATAGGGTCTAGTGTAGATCCTTCAAGGATAGTTATTCGGCTTGAGTGTGTTTTTCTTATGTAGTCTGATGTCGAGACACTCATTGTGTGAGTGTTAATGTGGTTGTTTGGAGTTCACCACCTTACAGTCATTGTATCTCCCATAAGTTCCCAAGTTGATAGTTAACTCACAATAGAGGTCACCAGTGTTTTCATATAATGTAATTTGCCTTTACGTATGTACCGGTAACGGGAATCTTTCCCACACGATCATTCTAGTTCTTCTTAACTCGAGTGATAGTGTCCGTTTGGTGGCATTTCAAGTGTAACAAGACGTTAGGTTTGAATTCTCATCTTACAGTTGATGAGTTCAGAATGTGGTTCTTGTAAACAGTACATGTGGAAGTACAAAGAGCTACAAGAATGTTGTTGAGGAGTTAGAATGGAAATTGATGTTTTCCTATCAAGGCTGAAGCACAACCTTATTAACTGTCGTCAGTGTTGTAACGAGTGACAAATCATTTGTCAAAACTAGAATTTTAGTGGAACTAGTAGATATAGTCCCGAACTAAGGAATGGTATTGTTTGAGTTATTGAGTTTATTTCATCGGCTGACTCATTGAGTGAGCCATAGGGCCTATTTCATCCCCTGACTTGTTCAAGTGAGCCTTAGTGATCTTCTTCATTCATTGACTTGTTTGAGTGAGTCGTAGGGCCTAATTCATCCCTTGACTTGTTTTAGTGAGTCATAGAGCCTATTTCATCCCTTGACTTGTTTTAGTGAGTCACAGAGCCTATTTCATCTCCTGACTGGTTTTAGTGAGTCAAAGAGCCTATTTCATCTCCTGACTGGTTTTAGTGAATCATAGAATCTATTTCATCCCTCTAGTAATCTAGTGATCTATTCAGCTACCCCTCGCATGTTGTGAATCTCCCGATTCACACGTGCAACAAAAGCTGCAAATGCTTACCCCGTGGATATCTTAGGTAATGTCCAACTACTAGTAGTAGTGCCATGAGTATGTGGTGGATGTACTCGCTCCTCATGCACCCAACTGTGGATGAGATCAGGGAATCAATGCCAATACTGGTCGTTCTCCCTCGGTCATATGTGTATCTCCTCATCGTAGTGAATCGTGTCATCCATTGGCTTAAGTTGCCTCTTCTTGGATGCTGGTGATGATGCAACTTAATGTTCTATATCACTAGTAAATGTGGATGGTGATGTCATGTCTGCTACATAATATCATATGTACAAGCTATGCAAACTATCGTGTAGGCAAGTGCGTCTAATGTCTAACAGTTATAGTCTAGATCTACGAATGCAAACCTAATTCGCTATAACCAATGGCTCTGATACCAATCTGTCACACCCCCAATTTTCAACTAACGGAATTATACCGTTTGGGAACGTGACAAACCAGGATCTCAGATCATTAGACATAACGAAGACCTCTATATGAATTTCAAAACATATGTTGGTCTAAAACTGTAACATCAAAGTTTCAATGTTTGCGGAAGCGTTTTAAAACCAATAACAAAACGTAACGGTTTGAAAATGTAAATTACAAATCCAATAACATTCAATGTCTTAATTGATCAAAACTAAAACACTTGAACTGAAATGCATGCATGAGACTCAACATCCTAGTCCCTGCTTGTCCTTGCTTGTGTCTTAGTGTCTTGAGAAAACATGTAAATCAAGTCAACACAATGGTTGGTGCATACACAGGTTTAAGCATTCACAATTGTTGAAACCACAGTTTGAATATAAAGTTTACAGATAACATAATCACACGTGCATAGTCATGATAGCTAGTCATTTGTACTATTTACATAAGTGGTCGACACCGAAGCTGACGATTGCCATGCTATAGCATGTTTTTGCCTTAACACTATTGTCTAGCACGAACAATAGTAATGTGTGTGTTTGGTCAGTCAAACACCTGCGTAGATCCCATCTACCAAGTGAGGTTTGTCAAACCTAATAGATCTATCTTCAACTACCACGCTTTGCACTCCGGCAAATTAAACGGTTCGAAATAGAAGGCTTTGTAATGCTATGTTTGCACTTATAGTAAACAGCTAACTCATGCAAGTGATATGTATCTAAAAATGTTTGTTGCACATGTTTTCTCCCCCAAAACAGTTAAAATAAGAAAGGGGCCGTGTACGCACCTTTGATTGTAACAGAATGATCAAACACACGTGAATTTCGCGAAGACAATCTTCTACGAAGAATCTGTGTCATTACAATAACGTCGTGTTATTCGTAATGTTCAATTGTGTTTGTGGTCATATACGTGTCAACACACGTATATTAAGTTGTTTAAAACTTTCATACAAAAGTACGAATGATTTCGAATTCGTTTGTTTAAATCGTATAAACGTATACGATTTCATTTTAAGATACGTAATTATACACGCTTAGGCTTTTGATCAAAATATAAATTTTATCATTTTATTTCGTTCTTGATTCCATTACGGTTCCAACGCAATTTGAACGAGTTTAATCGGAGTTGGAATAAGAAAGATATGAACAAAACACCAAAAATGTTGTTTTTGAGCAAAACCAAAGGTCCCCGGGTTTGAACCCGTGACCTCCCACACACAACACACCCATCCTACCATCTCAGCCCGCCAGGGAATCGCATTAGGCTTTGGTTTTTAATTCTTTTAACCGCAAACCACCCGGTTCCCCTTTGTTTAATCAACTGAACCATATGTGTTCCAATCGAACCCCGATTCGACTGAAATCCAAACCCAAACCATAGGGCTTTGTTTCTAGATACCCAAACGAGTTCAAAGATGGATTTTTGTTCAGTTAACGATCAACAAAAAGTCCCAATTTGTAATTCATTATTGTTTCGAACGTGCATACCCCAATCCGTATTCAAAATCTTTTAAATTCATTGATGTTAATCTGAAAAAGCATAGGGTTTTCATTAAACAAGGTATTTCGAAACCTTCTGTACAAGTAATTTGAATATCACGATCTTTTAACTCAGAAACCCCCAAATGGGTTTAACCGAAAACCCTAAAAATCAAAATAACAAAATTCATAATTGTTTGATAGAATTAACAAAGAGTTTTCATTAAAATGACTACCACGAAGCTTTCTGTAATGTTTAATTCGAATAACAAGTTCATTTGATTCAAAACCCCCAACTCGTTTTTATCTCAAAACCCTAGAATTAGAAATCTATCAATTCTTTATTTTTTCATGAAATTGAGATATGGGTTTTGTTAATCGGTGGCATCTGAAACTAATGGTACTATTTGATTTAAGTTTTAAACCCATCTCGACCGAAACCCCCAAAACCGTTTGTTTCAAGAACCCTAGATTTTGAAATCCATCAATTCGTTGTTGTTTGTTAAAACTAACATAGGGATTTCGTTAGGTATCCTATTTCGAATATGTGGGTAAGTTTAATTGGATTTTTGAATTCGTTTGAATCAAAAACCCGAAATCCGTTCTTGATATGAACCCTAGAACTCGGATTCGTACAATTTGATGTTAGAAGCCACAATTAGCATAGGGCTATGCTTAGTCGCATGTTTTAGTGTGTGTAGGAACGAATTCTTACCTGTTTTGATGTAGAATCGATCGGGTTCGACTAAAGCTTGTCTTTCGGCCACCCTTTGGATCAAATGAACAATATTAGGCTCTTGGAATTGAATTGTTGTATGAGGAACTCTCTAATAATGCCGATTGAAAGTTTTTAGTGTCCAATTGTGTGACTTTTTGTCGAATTGTATGAGTTCTATAGATTCCAATTGACGATTTTGTCTTGAATAGGTTTTAATTGTTTTAATTCGGCCATTAATGGTTAATTAACTTATAATAACCGTTAGGAATCATCAATATGGGTTTTATGATTGATTAATTCGATTAATGATGATGAATTACTATTAATTTCGAATTTCCTATTTAATTTGCAACGAATTTTGACCTAATAAGTCAAAATTGATTGTCTCATGTAATTACAAATGTAATCCTTGTAATTTTATTGCTTCTAGACTTGTTTTGTTCAATTTCAATCCTTCCGGTTTGATTTCGTATGATTTCATATTGTTTCCGTTAACTTTTTGGTTAACGGGGTTAGTCCGGAATGTCGGATTGTCACATCATCCCCTTGTTGAAGGAATTTTCGTCCCGAAAATTGTTAAATGTCAGAAGTAGTAAGGATACTACTTAGGAATTCAAAGTGTAAGTGTTAGTGCGATACTTGATCATTCTGTGTGCTTGTGTGTACTCACACACAAAGTTCAATGTTTGCAACACCACACCTAAGTGTGGTCGTTCTATGTTTGGCAACATCACCCCTACGTGTGATCGTTCCATGTAACTGTTTGCGTGCACACCAGTTAGTGCACCTAACTGTGAGTGTTCGTTTTCAATCATAATGTACTATGTAACTGTTTGCGTGCACACCAGTTAGTGCACCTAACTGTGAGTGTTCGTTTTCAATCATAATGTACTATGTAACCTTACACATAGCTAATTGTTTATAACCAATCATGTTTGTACTACCATACCATGTAACATATGAAATGTAGCACATAAAATGTAATGTAGCACATTGATTGTAACTAATCATGCTTGAAAGTGTTTGAATTCTATAGTGTTTGTGTTCAGCATACAGTGTAGTGTTTGAATTCTGTAGTGTTTGTGTTCAGCATACAGTGTTTGTGTTCAGCATACAGTGTTTGTGTTCAACACAATTGTTTGTAACAAAACCAATTGTATAAAATGTTTGTGCTTACAATTTAAAATCTGAAGTGTTGGAGTGTGAAATGTCAGATCATCCCCTTGTTGAAGGAAATTTCGTCCCGAAATTTAACGTGTATTCGCAGTGTTTACAGTTGTTGTTTTGAACAGATGAGGATACTTCTTCATCATTTGATCTTCCCTTTCCCATGTGAATTCAGGTCCACGTAGTGAATTCCACCGGACTTTGACTATCGGAATCTTGCTTTGTTTGAGTTTTTTTGACCTCTCGGTCCATGATTTCAACTGGTTCCTCAATGAACTGTAACTGTTCGTCCACTTGTATTTCCTCAAGTGGTACAATCAATGTTTCCTCAGAAAGACATTTCTTTAAATCTGAAACGTGAAAGGCATCATGAACCCCACTGAGTTCATCCGGTAATTTAAGTTGATACGCAACCGAACCAATCCTTTTCAGGATCTCAAAAGGTCCTACGTAACGTGGGCTAAGCTTCCCGCGCTTGCCGAATCGTATCACACCTTTCCAAGGTGATACCTTTAGAAGAACTCGGTCTCCTACTTGAAATTCCAACGGTTTACGACGTTTGTCAGCGTAACTCTTCTGTCGATCCCGGGCCGCTGCCATACGGTTCCGGAATTGAACTATCTTCTCTGTCGTCTCGTGCACTAGTTCAAGACCTGTTATCTGACTGTCACCGATTTCAGCCCAACAAACTGGTGAACGACATTTACGACCATACAAAACTTCAAACGGTGCTGCCTGAATACTTGTATGATAACTATTGTTGTAAGAGAATTCCACTAACGGTAAGTGGTTTCCCCAGCTATCACCAAAATCAATTACACAAGCTCGTAACATATCCTCGAGCGTTTGAATTGTGTGTTCACTCTGACCGTCGATCTGTGGATGATATGCGGTACTCATATCCAAACGAGTTCCCAATGACTTATGAAGTGATTTCCAAAAGTTGGAAGTAAATCGAGCATCCCGATCTGATATAATAGTAATTGGCACGCCATGCCGTGCTACCACTTCCTTGATATAAATACGAGTCAGTTTCTCCATCTTGTCGGTTTCCTTGATTGCTAAGAAATGTGTAGATTTCGTTAATCGATCGACAATTACCCATATCGTATCACAACCAATCGGTGTACGGGGTAACTTAGTAATGAAGTCCATCGAAATCTGTTCCCATTTCCACATTGGTATTTCTGGTTGTTGTAGCAAACCAGATGGTTTCTGATATTCCACTTTGACTTTCGAACAAGTCAAACATTTGCTAACGTATCTAGCAATGTCAGCTTTCATGTGAGGCCACCAATATAGTGCCTTCAAGTCATGATACATCTTATCTGATCCCGGATGGACTGAATATCTAGACTTGTGCGCTTCATCCATCACGAGTTCTCTTAAACCTCCATACAAAGGTATCCACAGTCGATTAATGAAATAACGAATTCCATTAGACTTGACATCCAATTGTGTTTCCATCCCCCGTAAGGATTCATGTACCAAATTATCTTTTTCTAAGGCTCCCAGCTGAGCACTGCGTACCTTGTCAGGTAAGTCAGTATGTATCGTCATCATAAGTGCGCGAACCCGTCTTGTTGAAGTATCTTTTCTTCTTAAAGCATCAGTTACCACATTAGCTTTTCCCGGGTGATACTTGGTTGCGCATTCGTAATCGTTCAACAACTCAACCCATCGTCGTTGTCTCATGTTGAGTTCCTTCTGATCAAAGATATGTTGCAAACTCTTATGATCAGTGTAAATGGTACACTTGGTTCCATATAGGTAATGCCTTCAAATCTTCAAAGCAAAAACCACTGCTCCTAACTCCAAGTCATGTGTAGTGTAATTCTTTTCGTGTGGTCGTAGTTGCCTTGAAGCATAAGCAATCACTTTATCACGTTGCATCAACACACATCCCAATCCCTGTGCAGATGCATCACAATACACCACAAAGTCTTCTGTTCTTTCCGGTAAGGACAGAATCGGTGCACTACAGAGTTTCTGTTTCAATAACTGGAATGCAGCTTCCTGTTTATTCGTCCAGTTATACTTCGTTCCCTTATGCGTAAGATCTGTAAGTGGTTGAGCGATTTTTGAGAATCCCTCAATGAATCGTCGGTAGTAACCCGCCAAACCAAGGAATTGTCGTACCTCGGTAGGGGTCTTTGGTGCTTCCCAATTCTTAATCGCTTCAATCTTTGTTGGATCAACATGTATGCCCTTTTCATTGACTATATGACCCAAAAATTGTACTTCTCGCATCCAGAAATCACATTTCGAGAACTTAGCGTACAATTGTTCCTGTTTCAGTAATTCTAGTAGTAATCGGAGATGTTCAGCGTGCTCCTCCTCAGTCTGAGAATAGATGAGAATATCATCGATGAAAACAATGACAAACTTATCAAGGTAAGGTTTACAAACACGATTCATGAGATCCATGAATACAGCTGGAGCGTTTGTCAACCCAAATGGCATGAACAAGAACTCATAATGGCCATAGCGCGTTCTAATTGCTGTTTTAGGAATATCCTTCTCCTGGACTCTGAGTTGATGGTAACCCGATCTGAGGTCAATCTTCGAGTAGTAACTCGAACCTTGCACTGATCAAACAGATCATCAATTCTAGGTAATAGATACGGGTTTTTGATGGTAACCTTGTTAAGTTCTCGGTAATCGATACACATACGGAAAGTCCCGTCCTTTTTCTTGACAATTAAGACTGGAGCTCCCCACGGTGAAAAACTAGGTCGTATAAAGCCCTTATCCAACAACTCTTGCAGTTGTGTAGATAATTCTTGCATCTCAGACGGTACGAGTCGATAAGGCGCCCTAGCTATCGGTGCTGCGTCTGGTGTAAGGTCGATTCGATATTCCACCTGTCTTATAGGCGGTAATCCCGGTAGGTCTTCTGGAAATACTTCAGGAAATTAACAAACTACTGGGATGTCTTCTATCTTCTTCACAACTACCGGCTTCTCAGTTATAAGTGCTATTTTCGTATGACCTTTACGCAGACATTTGTATGCTTTCATACAAGATATGAGACGCAGTGGCGTACTGCTCTTCTCACCTTGTACATACAATGTCTCTCCATGCGAAAGAGATATACTAACGATCTTTTCATGGCACACTATTTCAGCCTGGTTTTTGGATAACCAGTCCATGCCAATGACTACATCAAAACTGCCTAATGCGATAGGCATAAGGTCTATGTCCAGTGTTTGACCCATCAAGTCTAGGACACAGCCTTTGGGAATATGTTCTACTATGATTAACTTGCCATCAGCTAGTTCTACAGTGTATTCAACCTCTAATGGTATTAAGGTTATGGCAATTATTCCACCAAATTCATTAGATCTAAAGCTCATTTATGTTCCAGTATCCAACAACACAGATCATAACATTTGTTTATCACATATGTTCTTGCAATGAGGTCGAGATTTTCTCTATGCTTCTTATGATCATGAAGGCTTGTCCCCTCAGACCATTGTTTTTGTTCCTCTTGTTGTTACTACCAGTGTGGTTCAATTGAAATGCCCTGGTTTCTTGCATCCAAAGCATCCCTTGAGTGCTTCTTGTTGTTGTTGTGGTCATTGAGAACTCTGCTCAGTAGACACATGAAATCAGATTTCGTTCTTCGTTTGATAGGGAATCTTTACAGATGTTCGCAAGTAGATGTTTTGACATACATTTGAAGTTATCCAAGTGAAGTGCAAAATCTCACTATGAGTGTTTCTCAAACACAGAGTAACCAGAACTACGGCTGGAAATTTGATGAATGTTATGTTAGAATCCCGATATGTTAACGGAATTCGTTTCAACTACCAGAATGAAGGATAGGCGGATATTTTATGTATGCGTTTCGAAAATAGACTCACAATAGAATTTGCCAGAATTCATGCGTACCTGTAAATTCACGATTACGTTGCGCACCATGATCGTCAATTTACCTTACATAAGGATTCTAGTTCCTCCTACCTTGAGCTATTTGGTTTTTGTGGAATTCAGAGTTTATTTAGGACATCAGGATTCAGACAATAGTCACATGATGTATGATTGGATAGTCTATCCAAAAGAATACATAGAGATAGTTACTTGAGTTGAATGCCACTATAGGGTCTAGTGTAGATCCTTCAAGGATAGTTATTCGGCTTGAGTGTGTTTTTCTTATGTAGTCTGATGTCGAGACACTCATTGTGTGAGTGTTAATGTGGTTGTTTGGAGTTCACCACCTTACAGTCATTGTATCTCCCATAAGTTCCCAAGTTGATAGTTAACTCACAATAGAGGTCACCAGTGTTTTCATATAATGTAATTTGCCTTTACGTATGTACCGGTAACGGGAATCTTTCCCACACGATCATTCTAGTTCTTCTTAACTCGAGTGATAGTGTCCGTTTGGTGGCATTTCAAGTGTAACAAGACGTTAGGTTTGAATTCTCATCTTACAGTTGATGAGTTCAGAATGTGGTTCTTGTAAACAGTACATGTGGAAGTACAAAGAGCTACAAGAATGTTGTTGAGGAGTTAGAATGGAAATTGATGTTTTCCTATCAAGGCTGAAGCACAACCTTATTAACTGTCGTCAGTGTTGTAACGAGTGACAAATCATTTGTCAAAACTAGAATTTTAGTGGAACTAGTAGATATAGTCCCGAACTAAGGAATGGTATTGTTTGAGTTATTGAGTTTATTTCATCGGCTGACTCATTGAGTGAGCCATAGGGCCTATTTCATCCCCTGACTTGTTCAAGTGAGCCTTAGTGATCTTCTTCATTCATTGACTTGTTTGAGTGAGTCGTAGGGCCTAATTCATCCCTTGACTTGTTTTAGTGAGTCATAGAGCCTATTTCATCCCTTGACTTGTTTTAGTGAGTCACAGAGCCTATTTCATCTCCTGACTGGTTTTAGTGAGTCAAAGAGCCTATTTCATCTCCTGACTGGTTTTAGTGAATCATAGAATCTATTTCATCCCTCTAGTAATCTAGTGATCTATTCAGCTACCCCTCGCATGTTGTGAATCTCCCGATTCACACGTGCAACAAAAGCTGCAAATGCTTACCCCGTGGATATCTTAGGTAATGTCCAACTACTAGTAGTAGTGCCATGAGTATGTGGTGGATGTACTCGCTCCTCATGCACCCAACTGTGGATGAGATCAGGGAATCAATGCCAATACTGGTCGTTCTCCCTCGGTCATATGTGTATCTCCTCATCGTAGTGAATCGTGTCATCCATTGGCTTAAGTTGCCTCTTCTTGGATGCTGGTGATGATGCAACTTAATGTTCTATATCACTAGTAAATGTGGATGGTGATGTCATGTCTGCTACATAATATCATATGTACAAGCTATGCAAACTATCGTGTAGGCAAGTGCGTCTAATGTCTAACAGTTATAGTCTAGATCTACGAATGCAAACCTAATTCGCTATAACCAATGGCTCTGATACCAATCTGTCACACCCCCAATTTTCAACTAACGGAATTATACCGTTTGGGAACGTGACAAACCAGGATCTCAGATCATTAGACATAACGAAGACCTCTATATGAATTTCAAAACATATGTTGGTCTAAAACTGTAACATCAAAGTTTCAATGTTTGCGGAAGCGTTTTAAAACCAATAACAAAACGTAACGGTTTGAAAATGTAAATTACAAATCCAATAACATTCAATGTCTTAATTGATCAAAACTAAAACACTTGAACTGAAATGCATGCATGAGACTCAACATCCTAGTCCCTGCTTGTCCTTGCTTGTGTCTTAGTGTCTTGAGAAAACATGTAAATCAAGTCAACACAATGGTTGGTGCATACACAGGTTTAAGCATTCACAATTGTTGAAACCACAGTTTGAATATAAAGTTTACAGATAACATAATCACACGTGCATAGTCATGATAGCTAGTCATTTGTACTATTTACATAAGTGGTCGACACCGAAGCTGACGATTGCCATGCTATAGCATGTTTTTGCCTTAACACTATTGTCTAGCACGAACAATAGTAATGTGTGTGTTTGGTCAGTCAAACACCTACGTAGATCCCATCTACCAAGTGAGGTTTGTCAAACCTAATAGATCTATCTTCAACTACCACGCTTTGCACTCCGGCAAATTAAACGGTTCGAAATAGAAGGCTTTGTAATGCTATGTTTGCACTTATAGTAAACAGCTAACTCATGCAAGTGATATGTATCTAAAAATGTTTGTTGCACATGTTTTCTCCCCCAAAACAGTTAAAATAAGAAAGGGGCCGTGTACGCACCTTTGATTGTAACAGAATGATCAAACACACGTGAATTTCGCGAAGACAATCTTCTACGAAGAATCTGCGTCATTACAATAACGTCGTGTTATTCGTAATGTTCAATTGTGTTTGTGGTCATATACGTGTCAACACACGTATATTAAGTTGTTTAAAACTTTCATACAAAAGTACGAATGATTTCGAATTCGTTTGTTTAAATCGTATAAACGTATACGATTTCATTTTAAGATACGTAATTATACACGCTTAGGCTTTTGATCAAAATATAAATTTTATCATTTTATTTCGTTCTTGATTCCATTACGGTTCCAACGCAATTTGAACGAGTTTAATCGGAGTTGGAATAAGAAAGATATGAACAAAACACCAAAAATGTTGTTTTTGAGCAAAACCAAAGGTCCCCGGGTTTGAACCCGTGACCTCCCACACACAACACACCCATCCTACCATCTCAGCCCGCCAGGGAATCGCATTAGGCTTTGGTTTTTAATTCTTTTAACCGCAAACCACCCGGTTCCCCTTTGTTTAATCAACTGAACCATATGTGTTCCAATCGAACCCCGATTCGACTGAAATCCAAACTCAAACCATAGGGCTTTGTTTCTAGATACCCAAACGAGTTCAAAGATGGATTTTTGTTCAGTTAACGATCAACAAAAAGTCCCAATTTGTAATTCATTATTGTTTCGAACGTGCATACCCCAATCCGTATTCAAAATCTTTTAAATTCATTGATGTTAATCTGAAAAAGCATAGGGTTTTCATTAAACAAGGTATTTCGAAACCTTCTGTACAAGTAATTTGAATATCACGATCTTTTAACTCAGAAACCCCCAAATGGGTTTAACCGAAAACCCTAAAAATCAAAATAACAAAATTCATAATTGTTTGATAGAATTAACAAAGAGTTTTCATTAAAATGACTACCACGAAGCTTTCTGTAATGTTTAATTCGAATAACAAGTTCATTTGATTCAAAACCCCCAACTCGTTTTTATCTCAAAACCCTAGAATTAGAAATCTATCAATTCTTTATTTTTTCATGAAATTGAGATATGGGTTTTGTTAATCGGTGGCATCTGAAACTAATGGTACTATTTGATTTAAGTTTTAAACCCATCTCGACCGAAACCCCCAAAACCGTTTGTTTCAAGAACCCTAGATTTTGAAATCCATCAATTCGTTGTTGTTTGTTAAAACTAACATAGGGATTTCGTTAGGTATCCTATTTCGAATATGTGGGTAAGTTTAATTGGATTTTTGAATTCGTTTGAATCAAAAACCCGAAATCCGTTCTTGATATGAACCCTAGAACTCGGATTCGTACAATTTGATGTTAGAAGCCACAATTAGCATAGGGCTATGCTTAGTCGCATGTTTTAGTGTGTGTAGGAACGAATTCTTACCTGTTTTGATGTAGAATCGATCGGGTTCGACTAAAGCTTGTCTTTCGGCCACCCTTTGGATCAAATGAACAATATTAGGCTCTTGGAATTGAATTGTTGTATGAGGAACTCTCTAATAATGCCGATTGAAAGTTTTTAGTGTCCAATTGTGTGACTTTTTGTCGAATTGTATGAGTTCTATAGATTCCAATTGACGATTTTGTCTTGAATAGGTTTTAATTGTTTTAATTCGGCCATTAATGGTTAATTAACTTATAATAACCGTTAGGAATCATCAATATGGGTTTTATGATTGATTAATTCGATTAATGATGATGAATTACTATTAATTTCGAATTTCCTATTTAATTTGCAACGAATTTTGACCTAATAAGTCAAAATTGATTGTCTCATGTAATTACAAATGTAATCCTTGTAATTTTATTGCTTCTAGACTTGTTTTGTTCAATTTCAATCCTTCCGGTTTGATTTCGTATGATTTCATATTGTTTCCGTTAACTTTTTGGTTAACGGGGTTAGTCCGGAATGTCGGATTGTCACATCATCCCCTTGTTGAAGGAATTTTCGTCCCGAAAATTGTTAAATGTCAGAAGTAGTAAGGATACTACTTAGGAATTCAAAGTGTAAGTGTTAGTGCGATACTTGATCATTCTGTGTGCTTGTGTGTACTCACACACAAAGTTCAATGTTTGCAACACCACACCTAAGTGTGGTCGTTCTATGTTTGGCAACATCACCCCTACGTGTGATCGTTCCATGTAACTGTTTGCGTGCACACCAGTTAGTGCACCTAACTGTGAGTGTTCGTTTTCAATCATAATGTACTATGTAACTGTTTGCGTGCACACCAGTTAGTGCACCTAACTGTGAGTGTTCGTTTTCAATCATAATGTACTATGTAACCTTACACATAGCTAATTGTTTATAACCAATCATGTTTGTACTACCATACCATGTAACATATGAAATGTAGCACATAAAATGTAATGTAGCACATTGATTGTAACTAATCATGCTTGAAAGTGTTTGAATTCTATAGTGTTTGTGTTCAGCATACAGTGTAGTGTTTGAATTCTGTAGTGTTTGTGTTCAGCATACAGTGTTTGTGTTCAACACAATTGTTTGTAACAAAACCAATTGTATAAAATGTTTGTGCTTACAATTTAAAATCTGAAGTGTTGGAGTGTGAAATGTCAGAGATCGTCTCCCACAGCCCGTGCGCTTTAAAAATTGCCTTGATCCTAAGCAACCAAATTGGATAGTTGGTCGTCGATAGGATTGGGCATTGGAACGTGAGGTTCCTGGATTTCTCGACTACGGCCAATGCAGCTCCAGCGTCCGCCATTGAATCGACTTAGTTTGTCTTCAAATCTGGTAATCGATCCTCTCCTTTGGATTGATCAGCCCTCTCGGTCCCTTCGTAGCAAGGCTCAGATACCAATTAAAGCAAATTGGTAACAGATTTATCAAAACAAACACACACAAATCTATAAAGAATTCCTTCTCTTTATTGATAGAAAACTTCGAATACATAAAATAAAGAAAAAACTCTCTCTATTTAAAGAGGTTTAGCCAACATCCTTTGGCTAAACCACTCCTTGTTCCTAGCCTTACTAAACTCCTTCTTAGCTAGACTAGATAAATCAAAACTTAATCCTTTTAGCTTTGACCGATTCTAATTTTTTTTTACATACTAATTAATAACCCTTTAACTATTATGTTTATGTCAAGATTGGTCCAATAAATATTAATTCAAATCGTTGTTATTTCTTTTTTGTATATTATTATTATACATGTATAACACTTTTTTTTTAGCTAACGCACGTATAAAAAGGAAAAAGTACACATGTGCTAAATCTTAAATGCATGTGAATTTACACATACATATAAAACACGAAATTGTTGACACAAGAAAGGGGACTTACTGTGCGCCAGTGACAAAACAGAGACTGCAAACCATAGCATCTTGCTAACGTACTCAAAGGTAGAAGTGGCCACAAATGCGTCATTTCCGTGAACATGTTCATTAAGCCAGACAACAGACACTGTGCCTATCGTCATTGCCAATAATATAATCCACAACTTTGTTGTGAAGGCATAAAAGAAGATGAACCTTTCCTTAATGATATTTGGTTTTACAGGCACCACGATGACTAGTCCTGAGTCCAAATAAGGCTGTGAAAACTCGACATATTCGTACCGATCTGCCATTATTTCTGTATCACCAACACCCCCATCCAAGGTCTGAAATAACACAAGTTTTATTGATATCATATGTTCAGGTAGTAATTAGTTGTGCAAGTTTACAGTATAGAAAAAAAGTAGTATACCTTGTTATGAACATCAGCCACTATGTCATCATACGAACCGTAGTAAGGAATAAAGACATATGACAATGAATAGTTGAGCTTCTTCGCGGCAGCTTCAAACACTTTTATCGAAAATCCAGTCACGTGGGTTTCATTAGTGTCTGGATCATAACTAACATTGACAAATTGCTTGAATGCACCTCTTGCTGGCACACCAATCTTCAACGGTCTCCCTTCATTTCTCATTGCCTTACCCGTTGGGATTCTTTGGATGCCACCAGGCCAATAGATCAAATTCAGGTTCTCCTCTTTACTTCCAAGGTTATCATTGAAGAACCCAAACTCAGGTGACCAAAAGTCAATCTCTCTGTAGCTTCTGCCAATCACATTGATAATGCGAAATGTTGGAAGGTGAGCTAGTTTTCCATCTTTGAAGCTTATGTCTACGCTTACGCCATTAAGTTTAGTTTGTGTGATGGTTTCAAACAAGTTCACTGATGAACTTGAGTTAATTGACCCATTCGAAACTTGAATAGCCTTCATTGCAACAGAAGTTGCATCATAAGCGCGAAGAGCGTGCATACTTGGGTTCAGATATTCTTCATCAGGATATGTTCTTCTAAATCTTTTTCGAAACTGAAGTTTGAAGTTTTCAAAACGCTCACTGTTGTCCGCAAGGTTAGTTTGGAATCCAATAACACCCTGCATGCTCAATATAACAGATTGGTCAATTGTATCAAGAAGGCTTGATATATCATCTGAAATGATCCATGCATAACCCTTTTCCATCATACCCAATTGCTTTGCTTTCTCAAAAAGCAGGAAACAAGAACCTGGTGATGATTTAAGAAGTATGAACACCCTATTTTCCTTCATCTTGAGCTTTATTAACTCTTTTTCAATGTAGCTGCTTGGGTTTGATAGAGAATGCAAGGGAGGAAATACTAACGGATGTTCAACGATTGAATCAACCACTTGCAGCGCATCAGAGAGTAGTGTTACGAGACCAGGACTGGAGCTAAATGTGGTGTGATCTTCATAGATTGGCGTCACCTTTCGCCATCTGAAGTGGCCAACTATGGCTGCAATGCATTGCATGTGGATTTTGACATCGTGACTCATTTGAACAAAAGATGGCATTGTTGCTGATTCTGGAAATGAGGATGTAGCTGTCGGGGCTAGAGAAATGATTGGGATATTCTTGGTGACTTTATCAAACTCAGAAACCAGAGCGGCTTCTTGAGGACTAATTGTTCCAATAATTGCGTGAACTTGTCCCGTGATCATCAGGTCCATTACTGTTTCACAAAGAATCCATCATCATCATCACCAAAAAGAGAAAGAAAAAAATGTTTTCATAATATGGTGTTCTAATCTACCTTCATAATATGATTGAGACGGGTTACCCTTGGAATCTTTGAGGATCAAACTGGGGCAAGAACAAATATCATTACCAATCCTGCAAAAATCTTGGGCTGCAATCTCCATTGCTATCTTCTGTTCTTTCCAATGTGAGAACTTTGATCAAGAACACCTCCAACATGTTGATTTCTTGAACAATTTCGCGCATTTCCCAGAACGAAAGCTGTAAAGAGAAGCAGCAACCATGTGTAGAATCTCATCTTCAGATCTTTAGTGGTTGAGTTTGGATAATGAAGATGACTTTAATTGGGTTTTGAAAAGTTATAACACGTTTTTATGTCAACTGAGTTTGAAAATAATGAAGATCAACAACTTCCTGGAATCTGGCTTGTGACGTATTTTAATTTCTGAGACTCTAGAATCTCTACTTGGCCTTTAATAGCCTTATAATATATTGCAGTTATTCAAATTACAATAAATAAACAAGTCATGAAGGGGGGGGGGGACCGAATTTGAATTGGGCTTGTTAATTTTTTTGGAAATTTATACAAAATTTCTTCGTTTGTGTTTATAGAGTTTGACTTCACAAAACTTACTATACGAACTTTAATATAGGTCTTGTTACATATCTTATCTTACTATTATAATAAAATAAAATCTTATTTGACATTATCATATTTTCAGATCAATGTTTCCAAATGTCATATTTTTATTAGCTTATTTAATTTTCTTTCATATTAAATAGTTTATAATTATCTCTTCTATTAAATAATTATAATACTAATGGTATTATTCACTTTTAATATTAAATATAGTTTTTAAATAAATTAAAAATCACTTTTTTTTATCAATAAACATACTTTAAAAAAATTTCTTACATATAAAAGTTTTCCAAAAAAAAGAATTTCTTAAAAACATGAAATACATTAAATCACTATTTTAAGAATTTTCTTTCTCTATAAAAAATTTTCTCAAAACAAATTTGAAAAAGAAACAATAGAACATAGATTTAAACAATATAATTTTTATAAACAAATGACGTTTTTAACATGAAATGTCTCAAAAATAGTAATTTAAAAACCTGTGTTCGAGTCTTTTGGACGTTTTTAACTTCCTAATAATAATTAATGATCGAGGTCGTGAGATCATAAAAATAGCCCGCAATAACAAACTAATTAATATTAATTATTATCTAATATTTATACTAATTATATAAAAATAATTAATCCAAAGTAGTTATTGTTTTATAATGAATTAACTACCTTCACGACCGGTTTTCGGTCTACGTTTCAATATTCGTGATATTATCACAGGACGGTCTGACTCAATCTTTTATTTTTAGTCAAAAAATACTTCTGACAATACATATATTTTAATAATAATAATTAAATGATAATAATAACTAAATAATAATAATTATATAACATTAATATTAATTAAAAAAATATGGCGAAGTAATTGACAATCATTGCTGTCAATTCTTTATATGTGTTTTGATATTCGTGATGTTATCATTGTTGTCGTGATCAAATGCCCATATAAGCAGAACGATATGGCTCAAACTTTTTTGATACAATTTTAGTTGAGCAGCATTGTATGAGGTGAATTTTAGGTCGGTTTTTACTATTATACAATTGTTACAATATGAAAATTAATATTATTTACAAACAAACAAGAATATCCAATAAATTACTACATTTGAGTGAAGTCTGAGGGGAGAAATGAAGGCAGATCTTGCGCCTATTCTGAAATAAGTTAGAGAGACTGCTTCGAAAGAGCAATATTATTTAAATAATAGTTATAATAATGATTTTTTTCCTTTTTATTGGTATGTCTTATGTTTATGTTTATTGTTGCTAAATTTTACGACTATGCATAACATTTTTTTGCTATGGTGTCACAAACACGTTTATGATAGCTACAATTTCGGTTTTACGTCAATATAGCGTCGTGATCGAATGCTCATATTAGTAGAATGGTATGACTCAAAAAAAAATTGTACAATTTTAGTTGAACGACATTCTATAAGGCAAGTTATATGTTGACTTCTACTATTATACAATTATTATATATGAAAAGTAAACAAGTATACCCTAAAAATTTCTATTTCTAAGTGAGGTAAGAGGGGGAGAAAAGGCAAACCTTACGCCTTGCTCTGAAAGGAGATAGAGAGACTGTTACAAAAGAGTAATTTTATTTAAAAAATAATTGTGATAATGATTTTTTTTCATTTTTATTGGTTCGTCTTATTTTTGTGTTTATTGAAGCTAAATTTTATGACTAAGCATGATCTTTTTTTGTTATGATGTCATAGACACGTTTATAACGTCTACAATTTAGGGTTTTACGTCGGATTGATAACCAATGTGACATTTTTTAATTATACATTTTGATATACATGATCATGTCTGTGTTCTGGGGTTTGAAATCGTGGCAAAATCCCACCGCAACGTGCGAGGAACCCACTAGTATATATACAAGTATGTTAAAATCACGTGCATTACATAGGTTGAAAAAAATAATATGTTATATATATTTATCTATCAACAAAAAATTATATAATTAAAAAGCATGTACATTGCAAAGTTTTACTAAACTCATATTTTACATAGGTTGAATAAAATATAATATAATTTGTTAATACATAAAGTTATCAAAATATGTATAAAATATTTGATGTAATAATTATAAATTATGTTTTAATTTTAAATTTTTTTCAACAATGTGTTAATATATTTATGTAATGTAATTCATAAATAATTTAATTAAAGTATATTTATTCTCCTTTTAACACACTTAAATTAACTTTAACTAAAATTTATATTAATATATATATATATATATATAACTTCGATTTTTAAAATTACTTACTTTTTATATTTCAATAGAATATATTTTCATCATTCAAATCATCAAATCATCTTAAATATTTAAAAATTTTAAAAGCAATTATAAAAAACAATTAGTAACATTATTGTTTTACTTGTAAATATTTTAAGAAACATCATTTAAATTCGATTATATTTAAAGAACTGAATCGAAGTTGTTAAATAAAAAAAATAAGTTTACTTAAAAACTTCATAATTAATTTCATTTTAAATATAATTAATTCATTATATATTTATTATTATACATATTATAATTCATTATACTTAATTCCTAATTTACTAACAAAATAATAAATATAGATAATTAAATAGAAGAAAGAAGCAGGAAAACCAAAATATATGTGGTCTAGAATTGTAACAAGTGTCTGCAAAAGAGAAGCAGACCGCGAACCAACAAGCAAGTCAAGAGGTTTTGTTTGATTAAATGTACCGTCCATAGGTATACTACGCAGAGTATGTGCAGAAGAAGAAGGCTAGCTATACACGGGAATCTCTCTATATATGAAAAATCAATGTACATTGACCCTTTCCTTACCCCAACGGTCTACCTTTCTTAAGGCCCTCAAACTATTTTATAAAGAGCATAGGAAAGCCGGGGACTCTCGGTTGATCTTCTCCGACTTCTCCTTTGAAGTCTAGTTCTGTTCTTTCTCAAGAACTCACTCCAGCATCTGAAAAATCTAAATGAAAAGTCTCCGTTACTTCGTGCCGCAACTTGGAAGTCTAGCTACCTATCTGTCTCCACTCTGTCCAGCATCTAAATGATTTGTTCTCCTCTCTCTTTCGGTAGAGATCTGAACTCTATGATTCGATTCTTTATTCTATTCTCGAATTTAGCTTTATCAAATAACAGAGGATTCGAACTGAATAAGAGAGAGCGAAAGACTTTCCGCGTAAGAGCTCTTCAAACCTTGTTCTATCAGTAATAATAGATTATCAAAGGCGTGATTAGTTAAACTATCTAACTAATTAATTAATTAAGAATAATACAGATAAATTTTCCGGTTTTTTTAACAATTAAGTGAAGTTGTCTAAGTGGTTAAGGTTCAAGGCAATGAAGTGGTGGGTTGTGGGTTCGATTCTTAATCTAAACAAAGTTTATTAAAAAACAAACACCATCTAAGTTGGTCCATCTCTTCTCCTACAGATGTCTGCAAATGTGGTCCGTAGACTGCAGACATTTTACCTCTTAAAAAACAAACAACATCTAAGTTGTGATGCCTTAGGGGTTAAGTCTGTCTCACGGCAAAGGATTGATGGGTTGTTGTTCGATAGTCAATCTGACGATTTGTTTAACATGCATCAGAAATTACTTTGTCCTTGTGCCCCTTAATAATTGTGGAGTCTAAGAGGTCTTTTTCAAACATATAAACCTGTTTGTGTATTTCAATCCAGAAATTATTGAAATTGTAGAGGAAGAAGTAAGGTGCTAACAAGCCATGAATTGAGGAATTATGAGATCCAAGAAATGAAGTTTCTTTCCTGTTGCTTTGTTTCTCCATTAAGTTAACAATCGCTTTTATTCTATACCTTTTTTTTTCTTCTCTACTCTTTTACTTAATAATTAATAATAATAATAATAATAATAATAATAATGCTATAATAGAATAACGATTGTAATTAAATAATAGGGAGGTATTCCATTAAGAACTAATTTTATGTTAAGAACTTAAAAACTGCATAATACACTTGTACATTATGCTTTAAGTTTTGTACATAGAGTGGTTATTTAAAAGGGTAAAATAGTAAATTCTCCTACTTTAAAGTAAAATTACTTTTATACCCCTAAAAAATATGGTTTAAAATTAGTTCCTTTGATTCTTTTATATTTAGTGGTTCTCAATTGAATAAGTCCCTTAAATAATAATACTATAATAGTGAAACAATGTTTTCTCTATTTCATTTGTCAATTTTATGGTAATATTTTTTTTTACGTTAAATTTTGCGAATGCAAATACCTTTTTAATTATTTTTGTTTTATGATTTTCAACATCACGTGCTTATGCTTGTTTTCTCTAAGCATGACCTTTTTTTGTGAGAAGGACACGTTTACGATGACACGTTAGTTATGTCGGAGTCACAATAGTTGTCGTGTGTTTTTATATCTACATTTTAATACAGATTATCATGTATATGTTCTAGTATTCATAATCGTAGCGAAATTCCCATTGCATATATCTTTAAAAAGATCACTAAAATATTTTTTTTCTATAATACCTTGGTTTATCCTAACGACACATTGTGGGTATAGACTTTACCGACAACATGTCGGCAAAGTAGTAGCACAATAACTTCATCGTCGTAGACTTTGTCAAGCCTGGTAATAGTTTTCGCGATGACATGTCGTTGCAAAATTTTGCCTCAATAAAGTATTTTATTCAAAAAATAAAAAATAAATATATTGTAACTTTACTTTTCCTAGCATGTCATAGCTAAAACTCATTTTCTATTTTTTTTAATTTGTGATTAAAAATAAAAAAAGGAACTGCTTTTTCTAGATTTATTCAAAAAATTTGGCCGGACTGGACAACTAATTATAACAAACATGTAAAATGACGACTAATTATAAATACAAACCATCAAATTATATAATATTGTCAATTGTAATACAAACTATCAAATTATCACAACAAACAAACATCTCAATCTTCATTTTCTTCACCCGACAACCTGTCTTTTTTAATGAGTTCATTGATCTCATCTTGCAATTGTTTCATGTTTTCATTTATTTGTTTCGTGTTTCCATCGCAGATAATTTATTGTGTTGTATACATTTTTGATAGGGATTTAGACACAAGAGAAACATCATAGGCCTACATTTCTTTCTTTTTGCCCAATACTTCAGTTCCTACCAAAACTGTTGGCAATTGGATCAAAGCACACAACATAATATAATGAACTAGTGCAGAATACAAAAAAAACTTAAAATTCATGTTACTATTAATCTCAAAACACCACACTTAAAACCTTAATATATATCCCCTATTTATACTAAACAATACTTGCAAACTAAGTTATCTTTGATTAGGAAACTAAATAGATAGATACAACTCAATATCTATAGAAGTCTAGCAAATCTTGAATGAAATATCCGACCACCTTTTTTTGACTTTTCTACCATAATTTTAATTTTGGTCCTTAAATTTAATTAAACTATGAAATATCAAGATTAACACAACATTATCCCCTCTAATATTGATATGGATCCTCCCTTTTCATAACAATGTTGGCTCATCATCTTCTTGGACCAAGTTAGCTACTTCTTCCTTTTCCTTTAAATCGGGACATTCATATGCAAAGTTCCCCACTCTCCCGCATTCATAACACCTCAAATTCCTTTTGTAATTTCCCTAAACATATCCTCTTCTACATTCAAAACCTTTTCCTTGGCCACAAAAGTCACGATCCTTGCCCCTTGAATTTTCTTGATCATCACCTTCATCAGCTTGCTGATTATCCACATCAGGTTTATCCCATATTCAGTTATTTTAACCGTGATTATGACCACCATACCTACTTATTTCACCAATTTGTTTCCCTCGATTGTTTTCCCGAGAAAACAATAATTTATTTTGGTTCTCGTTTGTCCCATCATGTCTTTTTTTCATTTCTTCGAAGGCCTTTAGTCGTCCTATAGCCTCCTCGAATGACATGGTGTCAATAAAAATATTAATTATTTGATAAATAATTATTCCAAATAATACCATTACAAAAACAAATGGATGGAATGGGTTAAACCAATGTGTGTTATTAACAAAGTCAATAAGAATATTAATTGTTTAATTATTCCAAATTATACCATTACAAAACCTAGACAATCTCTTTAGGACTTCCTTAGTATGCTATAGTTTCTAAGACATAACACTTGAACTCTAAGGATTACTAAGTCTATTATGCCTATGAACTTTAGGTGAATCACTATCTTTGATTTCATTATCTATCATTTATCATTTGGACTAGCTAAGCAATCCAAGTAAGTTTCACTCATACTCCTTTTACATTTTGTACTTTTGGGTTGTTACATATGCCTTTGCGCAATCAAGTTATTCTAGATTCAAAATCAAATAGATTCAAACTATTGGTCTAAGTTGTTTGACTTGAACGCTATTGTATGCCTACTTGTTTATATGTTATGTGTTAACCTGACATGTAAAGTACTATCTAGTAACTAATAAATTAGATTATTATATATTGCAAAGGTGAAAGAGCCGATATTCAATGTAACTAGTAGCTTTTGCACAATAACATTGGTTATTGTATAATGAAAATGTGAAAGAGCCAAAAATCAATTATTGTACTAGTAGCCTTTGTCAAGAACTTTTGTTATTGAGTTACAAAGGTGAAAGAGCCTAAACTATTAGCCTTTCATTAATGACTTATGTCATTAAGTTAGTAAAGGTGAAAGAGATAAAGAAAGACATATTAAACTTGTAGTTATACTTGCTTTAGGTCATATCCATTTGGACTTTGTTTGCATTCAAATTTTAAACATATTCATATATATATATATATATATATATATATATAGGAATTGTATCCTTCGAAAACCCGATCATAGAGAGAAAACCCTTAAACCCTATGCGAGCCATTGATTTGGAATCTTTGAAAATAAACATGCACTCCACATTAAACCATATATATATATCGTATTAGGATCAAATACAAATTGGTAGTTTTGTAAAAAGTGTAAAAACCAAAGTGTTATTATAAATAACAAAGTGTTGTTATTAACAAGGAACTGTTAAATATTATAATAACATTTTGTTATTTGTAATAGCACTGTGAATTTTACACTTTTTACAAAACTAGCACTTTGTACATTAACATTACCCTATATATATATTAAAATGTATACGTAATTCACCAACTATTCATATATTTGAACAAATATATTTTACATATGTAACATGTTAAGGTAGAGACATAGGATAAGTATTAGTAGACCTAGTTAACTGTAAACAATGTATTAGGTTTTCAATTGTAATAGTTTGGATATTCAATTCTTGAAATGGCTTGTTATGTTTTAATGAATGTTTGAATTTGTGTTTTTAATAATGAAACATTAAATATTGGAACGTTATAATAGCACCATGAGCTAATGAACAGTCGACATCACGCCCCGTCACATTCTGTCGTCGGTTGGGGTGTGGCATGGATTGTATGTATATTTCTATGATATTGTACGTATGATTTTAAAACATACATAGGCAAAATATAAAATGTTAATTGTTTAAATTTGATGAGTTGAAAATGGTTATTTACAAAAATAAGTCATCATAATGCCAAAATTTCTTAGAAACTCAACACTTACTATTTTAAAGCATTATAACAAATATTTTAAAAATAAGTTAGAAACATGATTACTTCAAAAGAAAACCAATATTTAAAACACACAAAGACACAAAAACCATAAACATAATAACCTAAACTATACTGAGTCACAAACTCAAAGAAATTTATGATGTTGTAGGAGTCGAGTAAGTGTCTGTATCAGACAATATTCGAGAATACATTCATCAATCAGACATGTGAGATTCATAGCCTCTTTAATTTTTAATTTTAAAATCACGAGGGTGGTACATGTAGGTGTTGTCATGCACAATTCATCATTTTCATTTACAATTGTATTAATCATTCGGATTTACTTATGCACATTTATTAATAAAATACTTGATGTCAAATTTAACACGTGATCATTAACTTGAACGTGCACACCAAAACAATAGTACTATATGGCCATAGGAAGAAAACCACTCAACATTCAACATAAGGGCAAATTGGGGGTTTGTGCCTCAACATATTCTACATATAGGTTTGATTGCATGATCATGTATTTGTATTATTAAAGTGCTTATGTGAAGAAGTTGAATTGGAATTGTACAACATATGCTACTTCAAATTTTTTAAATCCTAAAACCTATGTTTCTCACCAATTACTTGTTTGTTGACATTTTCTCACTACATGTTTCATGTGATGTCAAATGAAGCTAGGTCAAGACTTAAAGCTCATATAGGATGGCCTAGAAACAAACAATTATCTTTAATCGTTTTGTCATGACAATGCTACTTGTTCCTTGTTTTCATTAAGTGTTGTTGAAACAATTTATCTTAATATTATAAAATCTTAGTAATCTTGTGGTTTACTCTTACACCTTGGTTATGACAACAATACGCTACAGCACCATGAATTACGCACACGACGTGGGGTGTGACATCATATACACTTTAAACCATTTACAATGATTTACAAAAGTTTTGATTATCAAAAGATTAGCCTCTTATTACCAGCTTAGTTCATCCTTCATAGGGCTCACAATTTCAGACACGGATACGTTAACACTACTCAACACGACTTTAACATGTTTCATGCTTACCCTTAACATATTTTGTGTCTAAAATAAGTCAATACGTTAAGACCTGTTTATGTTCGTGTCTAAAAAGGTAAAAACTCTTTAAGACACATTAAGACCAGTTAAGACACTTTAAGACCTGTTTAAAATAAATAATATAATAAATAGGTGCGTAACTGATTACCTTCTAAAAATTTCTAATTCTTTAATCGTAGTTCCTTAACATGTTTCTTAACAAGTTCTTTAACATGTTCTTTAATGCGTCGTTTATAGTCAATTGTTAACAGATTTATTAATGGTTAATTTCGTGTTTATATATTTTTGACGGGTCGTGTTCATGTTTGAAAAAACATACGTGATAATTTTTCATGTCGTGTTCGTGTCAACAAATTTCGTGTCTTAACGTGTTATTTCTTAACGATTTGTGTCTGGCCCGTTATGACAGCCCTACTCCTTCATGTACCCCCCCCCCCCATCACATCCGCAACCAAGCCTACAAACACTAGCAAATAATCAAGCATTAGTCCAAAAGGACTAAGTGAGATAACCCCTACACATTTTGGATCACAATCTGACAAGGAAATGAAATTTTGGTTTAAATTATGTTGGTCGGAGAATATTTTACGAAATTTAATATTGAGAGCCTCAAAAACATAAAATAAATATTTACAGTGTAACGCAAACTACACTTGTTTTAAATCTCAAAAACTTGTGAATTAGCACAATTACATAAAATAAGATATTATCATACATTTTATAATAAATGGTATGGAGAAAAAGACAAAGATTCACTTTAAGGGTTAGTTATTATTTGAACAATACCCTCTTTATATATACACACATATATAGAGTAAGAATATTCTAAACACCCCTTTTACTTTATAAATGTTATAAAACAACCACCATAGGTTATTAGCCTTATTTATTTACAAACTATTCATAAGATGAAATATAAAATATCGTCGGTCTCTATGAAAGGTATTTAAATGACATAAATTTTAGGTGACACCATTAACTTATCAAATATATAATAAAAGTTTGAGACGTTATAACTTTCTCATCATTCAATCATAAAATATTAAAATGGTCAATTACATATATCCCCTTGCTAAAACTCTTTATTACATATTTACCCAATCATAAAGCTAAATTACATATTTCTCCTTTCTAAACCAAATATATTACATATTTATCCATTTTATTAGAAAAAAATATGTTTTTCCTATTTTATCCTTAATGAACTAACTAAAAACAATTCACATATTTCTCCTTAGTAAGGGAAATTTTGGAACATGGGGATATTTGTAATTTTAGTTTAAAATTGGGGATATATGTAATTTGGATGTTTAATAAGGGGATATATGATATTATCCCATATTAAAATAAGTTCTTAGCGATTTCACATGCAAGTGTTTTTGCTTTCTTTATGTCACACCCCCAAATTCTCACTTGCGGTGTCAGACCGCTAGGTGTGACGTGGCCAAAATCACAGCTCTTAGTCATATAGAACGACTCTATATGGGTTTGAAAAGTAAGTTTGAAGTAACAACATTAACCGAACTGATTAGTTAAACATGCAGCGGAATATCATAAATAGTCTAAAGAAGTGAAAACAAATGTTTAAGCAGCGGAATATTAAGTTGTTCGTGATGCAAAGGAAATAACTGACAGACACTACATTGTTTGTTAAACAAAATAAAATATCATTGTTTGTTCAAAAGACTCGGTATGATGCATGTGACTCATGTGCTTGTTCCTTAAGTGCATCCTGAATCCGAGTGCAAGCTAGTTACGTGAGAATACATGTTAAGAAAAAGTGTCACACATTGGTTGGTGAGTTCAAAGGTTTTGATATCCATACATAAGTAATATAATGTTTGTCACGTGCCATTATGTTTATTAAATGTTTGTTCCGAGCCCTAGGCTCCAAGTGTCAGTTGCGTCTCTACAGAAACTAGACTTGTTTGCTCTAGCCTCCACCATGCCTATCGTAATGACATGGACGATGGGTTGAGATTACACTTGTCCTGACATCCGGTTAGAGTTGGCGCCGCATGGGGTTCGTCACGCCCAATAGTACTATCTAAACTCACCTCGTTGTGAATACATTAACGGTAATACTGTGTGAAAACTTTGTTACAATACAACACTTAATGTTTGTCCAATAAACCAACACACACAATATGTTCATACAAGTAAAGTTTGACTCAACAACATGTATTATCCCCCAAGTTTGAAAGCTTGTAAAATAGTTTAAAAAGGGCAGTAAACTTACCTGAGTAATAATAAATGCGTAAGCTCAGCAACAAGCTTTACAAGCAACGAACTATCCTGCCGAGGAACTAAGGGGATTAGACAAGCAAAAAAAAATCACTTATCTTGACATTACCGGGAGGCACCGATAATTTCACAGTGTACTGTGATGCTTCTCGTCAAGGTCTTGGATGTGTTTTAATGCAGAATGACAAGGTAATTGCTTATGTTTCTCGACAACTGAAAATATATGAGAAGAACTATACCACTCATAATCTAGAACTTGGTGCAGTGGTGTTTGCACTCAAGATTTGGAGACACTATTTGTACGGAACCAAGTGTATTATATACAGTGATCACAAAAGTCTCTAGCACATTCTAGATCAGAAAATGTTGAACATGCGACAGAGGCGGTGGGTAGAACTCTTAAATGACTATGAGTGTGAAATTCGTTACCACCCAGGTAAAGCGAATGTCATAGCCGATGCCTTGAGTCGCAAGGAACAAGTCAAACCTTTACGTGTAAAAGCGTTAGGAATAACTATTAGAACCAGTCTAATTCCTCAGATTAAAGAAGCTCAGCAACAAGCTTTACAAGCAACGAACTATCCTGTCGAGGAACTAAGGGGATTAGACAAGCAACTGGAAATCAAGACTGATGGAGTGCTGTATTTCAAAAGCCGAATTTGGGTTCCTTTATTTGGTAACACTAGAACAATCATCTTGGATGAGGCGCACAAATCCAGGTATTCTATTCATCCAGGTGCTGATAAAATGTATAAAGATCTTAAAGATTTTTACTAGTGGCCTTGAATGAAGAAACACATAGCTGAATACGTGGATCGATGTTTAACATGTCTCAAAGTTAAGGCTGAACATCAACAACCTTCTGGGTTATTACAACAACCTGAGATTCCTATGTGCAAATTTCTATGGATTTCATTACTAAATTACCCAGAACATCACGTAATCATGACTCTATATGGGTTATCGTTGATCGCCTTACTAAATCTGCGCATTTCTTACCCATCCGAGAGGATTATTCTATGGATCGACTCGCTAAACTCTTTGTTAATGAGATTGTATCTCGACATGGAGTACCAATCTCTATTATTTCTGACAAAGATAGTCGATTTATGTCACGATTTTGGCAAACTCTTCAGAATGCACTGGGCACACAAATCAATATGAGCACAGCTTATCATCCACAAACCGACGGGCAGACTGAACGAACAAATCAAACTCTTGAAGACATGCTCAGAAGCTGTGTGATTGATTTTGGAGGTAGCTGGGATATTCATCTTCCACTTGTTGAATTTTCATACAATAACAGCTACCATACCAATATTCAATGCGCTCCATTCGAAGCACTTTATGGACGCAAGTGTAGATCACCTATCTGTCAGTCGGAGGTAGGTGAGAGTCAAATCAAATGCCCAGAATTCATTCAAGAAACTATCGATAAGATCGCATTAATTCAGGAACGAATTAGAGCTGCTCGCGATCGTCAAAAGAGTTATGCTGATAATCGTCGTAGACCTCTAGAATTCCAAATAGGTGATCGAGTAATGTTGAAAGTTTCACCTTGGAATGGCATTTTCAGATTTGGGAAAAGAGGTAAGCTTGCACCAAGATTTGTAGGATCATTCAAAATTCTTGAACGAATTGGATCAGTAGCCTACAGACTTGAATTACCTCTTGAACTCAGTAATATTCACGATGTCTTTCACGTATAAAATCTAAAAAAGTGCTTAACTGACGAATCATTGATCGTACCTCTCGAAGAGATTCAAATTAATGAAAAACTTCAGTTCAGTGAAGAACCAATAGAGGTAATGGATCGTGAAGTGAAAGTATTGAAACGTAGTCGAATACCAATTGTTAAAGTTCGTTGGAACTCACAACGTGGACCAGAGTACACATGGGAACGAGAAGATCAGATGAAAGCAAGGTACCCGCATCTGTTCTCATAAACAATTGTCATTAAGTAAGTCTTCACTAAATTTCGGGACGAAATTTCTCTAACAGGAGGAGACTGTGACAATTGCATACGAAAAATTCGGCATTAATGACGTGAGCACATTTGGTTGTGCTTGAAATCCACGTGGATTTAGCTATTGTAATTATTAGAGGTTCATAGTATGCGAAAAATGGTGAACGTGGGCGAAAACCGTGAACGAAACGGAGTTACCGATTGCCCGGAATCGCGAAATGAAGATAAAATCAAAAATTGGAAGAAATCCCGTGGGGAGGTACGCCCCGGGCCACACGCCGAGCCGGGGCGGTGCGCCCGGGACCTTATGTCGGCAAAAATTCTTAAAAACGATCAGATTGCTTGGGAAGTCACATTTTTTACTTATTCTCGACCCTACTTGACCTCCAGGCGAAGAAAACTCAGTTTCCATTATTCTAAATCCATTCTAAGGCCATTAGAAGTCATAAATCTCACCAAGGATTGTGTTTTCAAGTCCCGATCGTTGTTTTAACCGCAGAACTTCGTCAGATCAGGTAACGGTTCGTTTTAACCTTCTAGTTTGATTTTGATTGATTAGATCTTGTTTTTGAACGTAATGAGATAGTTAGGATTGTTGATTGTTGATTATTGCCTAGATGATGGCTAGGATTGATTATAAACGAAGAACACGATGTTTTTACGGTTAAATCCTTGTCTTGATCCGTTGTAATGCCCGGTTTACATGAAATCATACCCATGATTATAATGGTTTAACCCATTTGATTATGACAATGTAGATGATTAGTTGGATTAATCTTTGAAATGCAAGGTTAAATCCATGTGTTTCAAACTAATCACAATTATTAACATACTCATTAGAATGATTATCTGATGTTTATGATAACAGTCAGATTAGTATGTTAAACATGGTAATTAAACCTATTCTAATACTAAATTGTGATATTTCATGATATTTGGGTAATCAACGACAAGGATGGATCATTCCTAAGCCATTAAACTATCTAGAAACTGTTATAGCATTATAATCAACAACATTAACTATTTGGTTAATCCAAGATTATTCTGATTAATCAAACATGTCATCAACTTCATATTGGGAACCTGAATCAGTATAGGTTCCTACATTATCATACATTGTATGATATTTCAGTAAAATAAATAATTAAAAACCTAATATCGGTTTGATGACTTACAAGGCAATGTCTTTGACATTGGACGTTCAGAAAGATCTAATCAGTAAGTTAAAACCTAAATAACTCATTAAATATAAAATAATGCAGACTTACACTATTATCACCAGTCTGCGAGTTATCTTGCTATCTTGGGATATCAGGTGAGTTTCGTACAACCCCTTTTCTTTTTAATCTTTTATAAACATCGGGGTAGCGCTGTGAAACTTTTCAGAACTATATGATATGTATCACTGTGATCTGTGTGATTTCATGTGATTGTTGAGAACTTGTGGATTTCATGGGATTTTGCCTGGAGAACAAGAACACTATCACAGAGGGGCCAAACAGAAAACAATGATAGTACTATCGGCTGACAACCCATTTGTCGGGAGCTGCAACTCCCCTTGGTGTAAATGTTTGTTATCTGTTTTTAGACTGCTTAATGTTGTGATAAACATTAAGATAATGAGGCATTAAGATGTTACCGACGGGTAGTATCTTATAGAACAAGAACGTCCGAAAGGAACTAGATACGGGTCCCATGGTTATCTTGAACTGAACATTTTGAGAACTTATAATTACATATCATATCATATTGTGGAACTTGAACTGTATGATCTCACCAGCTTTGTGCTGACGTTTTAAACTTAAAACTTTTGCAGGGAGACAGTGACTGTCGAGTGAGGAAGCACACTATATATATGTTTGTAATTAAATAAGATAGTTGTGTATTAAACTTTGTTTGTAAACTGTATTTTGATTGTAATGGCGATCCTTGTAATGTATTTCTTTTAAGTTAATCTGTGTGCTATGATATCGGTTCAAGTAAAGCCACACCTCATCTCTGAGACATCACCACTATGCTTCCGCAATCTTCTCAGTGACATCATCATCAGATGACGAGAGGTGGGGGTGTGACAGTGTCAAAGTCAACGACCCGTTGGTGACTCGTTTAGTTTAAGTGTTTGTTCACGTGCGTTTAGTGTCGTGTGATGAGTGTAATCAAATAAGTTACGTTTGTTGGATAACTTACTATTTATAGTAAGCTTCAATTTTAGGAAAGTTTCTATTTTAAGCAAGTTCGCATAAAAATCACTTTTCATTTATTCTAGCATGCTTATTTATCCTACATGATCATGTAATCAAATAGCACATTGTTACACATAATCATATAAACACATTCCTCGTTTAAAAGTTACTAAATATAGTAAGTTTGTAAATAAGCTTGTTTTAACCAAATCTAATCCATTCAATCTTGTTCATATGATTTTACTATTATAAATCAATCTCATTATGACCTATATTCATCATGTAACCATATCATCTATTAACAAAGTTTATATTTATAGAAACTTGTAGCAAATACACATATTACAAAAATTTTATTGAATCAAATACACCTAATATCATCATATTAGATCCAAATAATAATCTAAACATGTTTTTCATACCTAAATCATCATCAAGCATCGATTTGTCGTAATAAAGTTACTATTTATAGTAACAAGTTGTTCAAATCACTTCCTACATGCGTTTTATATAACTAATATACCAAATATCATCATATAATCTCCAAATCATCATTCTATTCATATGCATGGTCATATTTTATTATCTAACAACATTTTGTAACATAAAAGTTATTAAAAATAGAAATAATCCCAAATCATCATCATTTGATCATATTAATCACATTATTCAACATACATAACTCCAATATCATCAATCATCATTAATTTATATCCAAAACTATCTAAAACTCCTTAGATCATACATGCATGTCATTGAAAGTCACCATTTTTATCTTTATGAACAAAATGACCATTAAATCATATCCACATCACCATAGATCATCCTAATAACTATAAACTAGTCTCCATATCATCAAATCACAGAGAAATCACATTCAAAATTCGTGCATGCATTCTTGATGGTGTTGCATGTGAGTGTTTTGTCTTGCATGTGTGTGTTTATGTATTATATGTGCAAAATAACCATGAAACTACCTTCTAAAGCTTCAAGAACACTGAGATGATGATCAAACAACTCCTAAAACCTCCTGAGATTGATTCTTTAACAGATGTAAGTGAGGATGATGATGATGGCAAGCTCCAAGCCTTCCTTTCTTGCTTCCTTCAAGCTCCAAGCCTTTAAACCTTCAAAATGGCTTCAACAATTAGGGGTGTTCAACGGTTTGTTCGGTTTATTCGATTCGGTTTAATCGGTTTTCAAAAATTTTCCCCCTAACCGTTAACCGAACCAAATTCGGAAAATGGTTAACCGAACCGAATTCAACCGAATTCAATTCGGTTCGGTTTCGGTTATAACCGAACAAACCGAATAAAAACCAAATAAACCGGTTAAAAACCGAATTTAACCGAATTCAACCGAATAAACCGAATTCAACCTTATATTATTAATAAAAATAATAAATTTAATTATGAGTTCGGTTTAATCGGTTAACCGAATAAACAGAACAAACCAAATTCAAAAAAAAATTCTAAAACCGTTAACCGAACCAAAAACCGAATTCGGAATTCAGATACGGTTAGGAACCGAATTCAAAATTCGGTTCAGTTTTTTCGGTTACGGATACGGTTCGGTTATCGGTTTTAAACGGTTTTCGGTTTTTTTGAACACCCCTATCAACAATGGGGGTCCTTGGGTTCCAGAGAAGCTAGCAGGTGGTATAGGGGTGCTGTAATCAAGTGGATTGCGTCTGGGTTCGAGAATAATGAGTAGAAAATGGCAGCAAGCTTGTGAATGGCTTATAAAGATTTTCTGCGATTTGCGACTCCCAGGCATACCGCCTAGCCAGCCACCATGGGACTAGGCGTACCGCCTGGATTATTTTAATCCGGAAGTTTTTCCTTGTCTCGCGCACACCACCTAGGGCAAGTGAAGAGTCTAGGCGTATCGCCTAGTGTTTCGGGGAATTCAAATTTCTCCCGTCTTAGCCTCGCGTACTGCCTAGGCCCAAACCTTGGTCCTAGGCGTACCGCCTGGCTGTCCGGATGATCCCAATTGGCCCATTTTACTTCTTTAAGTCCGTTTTTGCTCGTTTCTCGGCTATAACTAATCGTTTTAACATCGCTTGAGCTTAGTTATTAATTGTTTGGTCACCTTTGACTTATTTAATATTCAGTGGCTTGATTAGTTTGACGTTCACCAACGTTCGTGAATTTCTGACACGTGTGTGCGTTTTTCGATAATTCATCGAATTATCCTATTTTGCAACGGTGTTTTTACTATCGTGCTACGTGTCACACTAAAGTCAACTAATTCTAGTGTCACGTATGCAAATGCAAATTAAATAAACAGTTAATTAAATTAATTGCTGAACTGGAATTTACGGGGTGTCACACTTTATCCCCAAAGCTCCTTGGCTAACACTTGGTACAATTGATGCTAATTTGGCATGTTTCTAAACACTTAAAACAAGCAAGTGTTCCCCTACATATGGCTTCGAAACCGCTCATCCAAACCTTTTACTTCCGGATGTAGGCAGTGACGGATCCAGGAATTTTTTTCAGTGGGTTGACCATTTTCCGACGTTTTTAATTAAATAGAACCGGACATAAAAATTTTCGGGTCGGGTTGACGATTTGGGTCGTGTAATGTTCTTCACTTGATAACAGTGCGATATATTAAATCAATGATTAAAATTAAAAAAACACTGTCATTAAAGACTTCGAAAGTACAGAGTGTGTTTTCGTTTAAGATTTCTGAGTTCCAGATCAAACGAGAGTCAAGGGGTCACATGCCCTTGCAGGGTCCAAGGTGACGGTCCCGCTGGCTATTCAACAGGCATGGGTCAAGGGGACAATGCTCGTTGTAGGGTTCGGGGCGTTACCTAAACAAAATTTGTAAGTTTGTATGTCCAAAATTAACTTGATCCGAGTGTTTAACCACTAATAACTATCATTTTGATTGCTTAGTTAATATGACCGGAAAATGATTTTAACACGATCATATAGAAATCTAATCATTGATTGCCGAGATTTCTTTAACAAAGATCACTTACCTCAATCAAGTTGACAAATTGCTGTAAAAATTACATTAAAAATTCACTCTTAAAAATCTTAATGGATTACCTCAGGATTCACCCCTAAAATATTAATGGGTTCACCCTATTGTTTAGCTCTTTCGAAAAAAATTTTTCCTACTAACGAGTCGAAGCTTGGTGGGTTCCGGTGAACCCACTCCTCTATACCTACATCCGCCCATGGATGTAGGCTTACCCATTTGGGTTTGTTTAACCGAAAAAACCTTAAAATGTCCACTTTTTTACAAGTGATGGAGCTTGTAAACGTACATCCACCCATACAATAGATGAATCAGAGAGGCAGCCTAACGTTTATGGGTGCCGACGTCCGGCGGGCGCACGCACATGTAGAGGCACCCACCCATAAATGCAGGGGCATTTGGTAACGACATCACGCTCGTAAACACCATATGGCTTATTCTTATTAGTTTGTTGCATAAGTGGATGTTTGTACATATTGGGGCGTTGACGCTCGTGAAAAGGTGGATATTTTGAGGTACTATTTGGTCAAATATACAAAATGTTAACAAAATTTCAATTATGATCATTTTTGAAGATTTTCTAATTAATGAATGTCATTATTCTAACCTCTTAATAGCCTATCAACTGTAACACCAATCCTCATCAACCCACTCCTAGTTTGTATGCCCTCCTACTTTTACAAGCCACCTCGTGCTCTCGATCGGTTTCTTCTTTGACTTACACTATGGAGGTATAGGTTTTTTTTTAACGACGAAGGTCTTAATCGTGTGAAACCACTGTTTTCAGGCCATGTCACCAAGGTCTAGTTAACTGGACCTCCCATGAGCCACCACAACCACCACAGGAGGAAACCCTACTGAGAAAACCTGACCCCCTCAGACTTTTTTTCGCTGCGAGAGGGATTTGAACCCAAGACCTCCCATTTGAAAGAATCCCAAGGTACCATTAAGGCAATGCCTCGTTGGTACTATGGAGGTATAGGTGGGTTGATATATAGAACGCTTCATTACCGAGCTCGACTCAGACCTGCAAATTATATTCTCGAGGCCTCATAAGCCTAATTTTAATGGCGGTGTAGCTCGTATGTAGGTTGTACGAGTAGTCGCAAGCTAGGTGCCAGCTATTGGCTACCCCCATGTGATGATGTGGTGTTCTAGCTAGCCGTCTCCATGTAGGAATCATATTTGTATCGCTCTCATTTACAACATATCATACGATTGACCATACCAGTTGTTAGGTAATGCTGATGAGCATGGTATAATGCAAGTATTCTATTCCTATGTAACTCTCTAAACCTTTAACTTTGTTACCAACGTGTTAAGACCCACATACCATGATGAAACCTAGTTGTATCAAGATTATAACAAAACTTTAGTCTGTGGAAATTAAAACACTCTCATTACTTGGGTTTAATTACGTCTGTCAAAATGAGCAGGTAGTGTAACGGCATAGAATGGATTTAGTTCAAAATGAGTTTCAAATAAAATCATTTAATGATTTTCTTATTAAATATGTTATAACTAAAAAATTACCACAAGGACTACATGTCTAATACTAGCATCACAACCACTATTTTGAAAACCGGACCGAGCCAGCTGATCGGACTGGTTGAACCAGGAACCGTAGGGTCAACCGGCCCAAAATCAACATGCGAAACATCCTTGTTCGAACCTTCCGTTTGAGACGGTTCACCGATCTGACCGGGAACTGGTTTAACAGGTTGGACCGGATTTCAGATTTTTTTTAACTAAAAACCAAAGAATAAATATTAAAATCAAACCATGTATTTTTTTAGCATGGTTATGTTTGTTTAAACATTAATTATATGTTTGTTTAAATGTGTTTATAATTATATAATTTTTTTGATTTTTTTTATATATTTATCATGTTATCCGGTCCGACTAATGACCAGTTAGACGTCCGGTTCGACTCCTGGTCCAGTTTCGAAAACATTGATCACAACATAAGATTCTCATCAAAAACATGTACCAAACATCGTAAAGACATATTAGGTAGAGACGCACAGGAAACCAGGTTAATCGAACTAGTACCGGTTAAATCGGTTCAGTTAGCTAGTTTTGGTTATTATATCGGTTTCAGTTTTAGAGTTTGAAAAACCAATTATGGGTAAAAACCAATAGCTCGACTTTGACCGGTTAACCAGTTGATGCACCTCTAGCCGGTATGCATTGCACATGCTTCGCTCTCGGACATGTTCCCTGGACAAAGGTATGCGCAATCACCTCTCACAAATATTGCATTCAGGTCAAATTTGGTTCAAAATGAAAGTTCCTCCGATTCCCAACTCAACGATTCCGTTTTTCTCTTCGTTCCAACTCACTTTTCCGCTTCGCCAACCACCCATCCACCTACACCGCCATCGTTGTATCGATCGGAGCATTGATGCACATCCTTTCTACGGCAACCGGAATCCAGTCAAACTTACCTTTCTACGGCAACCGGAGCATCGACTCACATCCTTTCTCACTACCGCAGGTTCGTTCCTTATTGTATCCTTCAATTCTTTATCTAGCACCACTACCATCTGATCTAATATTAGATCTACCGATACGTCGCCACTAGAGGGTTTAGGGTTTGTGAGATGATATTAGGCTTCATTTCCCTCTCCGTCATGGATTCTTTGATTTGTCTGGTCGATACTGTATGCATAATGTATGATCTAATTTCATTTGTAATTAGGTTTGATTAACTATAATTTGTTGAAAACTAGGGCTAATTTCTGATTAATCGGTAATTCAGTATATTGATTTTAGGGTGTTTGATCATGACGGTGCCTTTTAGCAGTGAATGCCATTGTTTTCAAAGAACTGATAAATTTAAGGTTAGTTCAGTTAATGCTTATGATATGCAATTATGCATAATGCATGTACAGGAAGTAGTTCAAGATGCTTTGCCAAAATATATATTAAAAAAGAAAAAAAATTGGTTTATTATTTTGAGACAAAAGGGGTATTCTTTTACTAATTAACATTGAATCTACTAGACTAGTGGTAGCCCGTAGCCCCTTGACTTCTTTTATGGTAGATCTTGAGTTGGAGTCTCTCCTATAGCAAATATTATGTTGAGTTGAGCCAGTGGGTTTCCTCATTGGTGGGTGTGTCAGGTCACCACACTCTGTTATTCGAGTGAAAAGGTGATCTATTTGCCAAGGGGACCCTGGGTGACCGGGCGTTTCACTAGTTATGATTTAGAGCATGAACATGAAAAGAAAACTCTTTAGAAAAGGGGAAGGTTTGCATCAATAGTAGACTAATTATGGCAACAAGTGCATACCTACCTCACGAGGGATATATCATAACAAATAATATTTTTTTTGATATAAACAGCGTAGCAAATGTTATGATTACATGGTATCACTTCTGAATAATACAACATGATAATTCTCCTAGTGTATATAATCACTATGAAACTATGTACGAAAGAACATTACTGTCTATCTTTGGGACGTATCATGCAACTGGCTGATTTGGAGTCAACTCTATGTTTAATTTGCGATCTATAACATTGATCCTGAGTAAAGTTGTCCACCAAGCTCCTAATCTTGCTGTAATGAGCTCTACCTTTTTCTGAATCGGATCCCGATGATTGATAACTACACGAGCCAATGCGGTGAAGAACACAAATGCAGAGATACTACCTGAGATCATAAATAAACCAGTGAAAAGCCCTGGGTCTAGACCTACAGGATCTCTAGATTGATCTTCAGGTAATCTAGAACAGTTGGATAATGAATCAAGCATACTTTTCTCTAAAGTGTTCACATCTCCGCTTTGTGTTACCTTCAGAACGGCCCTCGAAATATCATCCACCAATGGTGAACCCGTTCGGAACATCTGATACATTATCCAAAAATAAAAGATTAATGTCAAACCATGAATAATTTCATTTGTTTGTTAAAGAAACTGGGAATCTTACAAAACCGAAGCCCCCAAGTTTGTAGGTGTGACCGATCTTTTCATAGCCATGACAATACTTTGCAAGGAAGACATTCGCGTGTGGAGCCACAAAGAATGCTGCTGATATTTCTTTCTTCTTGAATGCAACGTCGTAGTCGTCAATTGAGCTAATCTGTCTGATCATCTCTGGCTGAAAATGCAACACATTCACCAAGTAATGAATGATGAAAGAATTCCTATTGCAGCCAATGAAAGCACTACTTTGAAGATTTATTGACGGTTGAATCTTTGAAATTGTAATAATTGAAGAGAGTGTAGCAGTAAAACAGGCAGCAACAATCACATTTACGCAAAACCATGTAGCAAGAACCAACCGCGATAAGTTGTTATTGACCAGTTCTCCTGCAACATTAAGCTATCCTTTTGTACAGATCATGAGAAAACATATGTGTATCATATGCTAACTGTGTCTTAGAGTACCCATCTATATTAATTCAAATTACTATTATTTCTTTTTCGTATATTATTATTGCATATGTACTAACACTTTATTTTTGTAGCTAACACATCTGTATAAAAAGCGAAAAGTACAAATATGTTAAATCTTAAATGTATGTGAATTTACACACATAAAACACGAAATTGTTGACACAAGAATGGGGACTTACTGTGCGCCAATGACAAAACAGAGACTGCAAACCATAACATCTTGCTAACGTACTCAAAGGTAGAAGTGGCCACAAATTCTTTGTTTCCGTGAACGTGTTCATTAAGCCAGACAACCGACACTGTGCCTATCGTCATTGCCAATAATATAATCCACAACTTTGTTGTGAAGGCATAAAAGAAGATAAACCTTTCCTTCATGATATTTGGTTTTACAGGCACCACTATGACTAGTCCTGAGTCCAAATACGGCTGTGAAAACTCGACATATTCGTATCGATCTGCCATTATTTCTGTGTCACCAACACCCCCATCCAAGGTCTGTATAACCCAAGTTTTATTGTTATTATATGTTCATGTAGTAATTAGTTGTGCAAGTTTAAAGGATAGAAAAAAATGGTATACCTTGTTATGAATATCTGCCACCATGTCATCATACGAACCGTAATAAGGAATAAAGACATAAGACAGTGAATAGTTCAGCTTCTTTGCAGCCGCTTCAAACACTTTTATGGAAAATCCAGTCACGTGAGTTTCATTAGTGTCTGGATCATAACTAACATTGACAAATTGCTTGAATGCACCTCTTGCTGGCACACCAATCTTCAACGGTCTCCCTTCATTTCTCATTGCCATACCCGTTGGGATTCTTTGAATCCCCCCAGGCCAATAGATCAAATTCAGGTTCTCCTCTTCACTTCCAAGGTTATCATTGAAGAACCCAAACTCAGGTGACCAAAAGTCAATCTCTCTGTAGCTTCTTCCAATCACATTGATAATGCGAAATGTTGGAAGGTGAGCTAGTTTTCCATCTTTGAAGCTTATGTCTCCGCTTACGCCATTAAGTTTAGTATGTGTGATGGTTTCAAACAAGTTCACAGAAGAAGTTGAGTTACTTGACCCTTTCGAAACTTGAATAGCCTTCATTGCAACAGAAGTTGCATCATAAGCTCGAAGAGCGTGCATGCTCGGGTTCAGATATTCTTCATCAGGATATTTTCTTCTAAATCTTTTTCGAAACTGAAGTTTGAAGTTTTCAAAACGCTCACTGGTGTCCGCAAGGTTAGTTTTGAATCCAATAACACCCTGCATGCTCAATATAACAGATTGGTCAACTGAATCAAGAAGGCTTGATATATCGTCTGAAATGATCCATGCATAACCCTTTTCCATCATACCCAATTGCTTTGCTTTCTCAAAAAGCAGGAAACAAGAAGCTGGTGATGATTTAAGAAGTATAAACACCCTATTTTCCTTCATCTTGAGCTTTGTTAACTCTTTTTCAATGTAGATGCTTGGGTTTGACAGAGAATGCAAAGGAGGAAATACTAAGGGAAGTTCAACGGTTGTATCAACCACTTGTAGCGCATCAGACAGTAGTGTTAAGAGACCAGGACTGGAGCTAAATGTGGTGTGATCTTCATAGATTGGCGTCACCTTTCGCCATCTGAAGTGGCCAACTATGGCTGCAATGCATTGCATATGGATTTTGACATCGTGACTCATTTGAACAAAAGATGGCATTGTTACTGCTTCTGGAAATGAGGATGTAGCTGTTGGGGCTAGAGAAATGATTGGGATGTTCTTGGTGACTTTATCAAACTCAGAAACTAGAGTGGCTTCTTGAGGACTAATTGTTCCGATGATTGCTTTAACTTGTCTTGTGATCATCAGGTCCATTACTGTTTCAAAAAGAATCCATCATCATCATAAAAAAAAAAGAAAAAAGAAAAAAGAAAAGGGTTCCAACGCTTCATAATATGGTATTTTAATCTACCTTCGTAATATGAGCGAGACGGGTTACCCTTAGAATCCTTTAGGATCAAACTGGGGCAAGAACAAATATCATTACCAATCCTGCAAAATTCTTGGACTGCAATCTCCATTGCTATCTTCTGTTCTCTACCAATGTGAGAACTTTGATCAAGAACACCGCCAACATATTGGTTTCTTGAACAATTTCGCGCATTTCCCAGATGGAAAACCGTAAACAGAATCAGCAAACATGTGTAGAATCTCATATTCGGATCTTTAGTGTTTGACTTTAGATAATGAAGATGACTTTAATTGGGTTTCAAAAGATTTAACGCGTTTTTATGTCAATTGAGTTGAAAATAATGAAGATCAACTGCTTCCTAGAGTCTGGCTTGTGACGTATTTTAATTTCTGAGAGTCAAGAATCTCTACTTGGTCTTTAATAGCCGTATAATATATTGCATTTATTCAAATTACAGTAAAAGAACAAGTCATGGGAGGGGGGGGGGGGACCGAATTTGAATGGGACTAGTTAATTTTTTTGGAAATTTATACAAATTTCTTCGTTTGTGTTTAATACTTTATAGAGCTTGACCTCACCAAACATACTGACACAAAATTTAAGATAGGTATCTCTACATATTGTTTTAAAAAAATGTTATCCATTGGATGTTTTCCAAAAAAATGCTGCTGCATATATCTATAAAAAAAAATCTCTAAATGATTGGTTTTCCATAACACATTAGGGGTAAGGCTGTCTACATCTCACCCTCCTCAGACCCTGCCTTAGCATGCTAATGGCGGGATATACTGAGTACGTTGATTGATTGATTGATTGATTGGTTTGTCCTAACAACATATCGTGGGTATAGACTTTACCGACGGTATGTTGTCGGCAATAGTAGCTGCACAATAACTTCATCGCCGTAGACTTTGTTGAGCCTGGTAGTAATTTTCTCGACGATGTGTCATTGCAAAATATTTCCTCCATAAAGTATTTTCATTGAAAAAATTAAAAAATAAATTATAACTTTACTTTTCCTAACATGTCTTAGCTAAAACTCTGTTATTTTTTTTTATTTGTGATTAAAATATAAAAGATGATGCTTTTTCTTGATTTATTCAAATTTTTTTGTTGAATTGGACAACGTTATATCAAAAACATGTAAAATGACAACTAACTATAAAATACAAACCATCAAATTATATAATATTGTCAATTGTAATATAAACTATTAAATTATTACATCTCAATCTTCATTGTCTTCACCCGATAACCTGCATTTTTTTTTTATTTTGAGTTCATTGATCTCATCTTGCATTTATCTCATGCTTTCATTGATTTATAGTTAATTTCTTGTGTTGTATGCATTTTTGATGGGGAGTTAGACACATGAAAAACATCAGGGTCATTTCTTCCTTTTTACCCATTGCTTCAATTCCTATCAAAACATCAATTGATGAATTGATTGAAGCATATTATGTTAGACATATATTATACAAGATTGCAGCATCATTGATTGATATGTGTCGTTGATTCAATTTGAATTATCAACCACATAAAACTCATGCTACATCAAGAACAAAGTATGTGTGTGTAAATTTTCATGAACCAAATGAAATATATATATGAATGACAAAATGATTATTCATTATATAAGGGCTGGTTGGTAGTTATATAACCGGTGCAACTATCATTGGTAGTTATTTAACCGTCTATAATCACCATTGGCAGTCGGGGGTTAGCATAATATAACCATAACTGAAAAATAACCAATAATCGTCCCGAACCGAAACCAAATTTAACCGGCGATTATTGTTAAGCTAAGTCATTAACTGACCCATTCTGTTATGGTTATCGTTAAGTCAAATCATTAACCGACTTTATCCGAACCGAACCGATTATTGTATATTTGTTTTTTTATTATTTTTAGGGTGCGTGTGTGTGTTTCTTTTTCTTTTCAAGAAGTTATAATACAAGTCAAGTATATAAGGTGTGCTATAACTTTTTGTTGGATGAAAATATTATAGGTTACATGTGAGACTAAATATATTAAGAGATGAGTTAGTCTTCCCATGGTTTTTACTGTCTGTTCTTTCATTATCATTCACTCCAAAGTTATACGAGTTTCACTTAAATTTTTATCATCAATATATCTTCAATTCACAAGTTTACTTACAAGGCTTTCTTAGTTTTTCAACAATTTCGTTATTTACCGAATTTAACCAAAACCTAACCATAACTAATGGTTAACCGATCAATTAGTTATGGTAATGGATTTAGAATTTGCCAAAGTAGCGGTTTTTGTTATGAAAATGTTCACAACCACACCGAACCGCAACATGCACATCCCTAATTGGTAGGTATATATCCACCATAATAACCGAAAATGGTGACAATAAAATTATCAACAAGTTGTGGGTGCAGAATTTGTTGTGGTTACTGTAAAATGCTGCAGCCTCATTTTATGCTGCTGATGATGATTATAGCTGCTCAATCGGGTCTGATGTTCATGTGTGGATTCTGAAAGTTGATGCTGATATCGTCTAGTTTGAAGCTTCAAATGGGCTCCATCCAGGAGGGGTTACAAAGATGCTATCTGGCCAATTTTTCCTACTCTTTTATGATTTTATCTCAAATGAAACTTTCCATTTTAATTTGATCGACTGATCAGGTTATTTGGATAATTAATCCTGTTCCCAAACATAATTCTTCTTGCCAATCATTATCAAAATAATAAAATTAGTTTAAAAAAAGTAATGAATGGGCTTTGTTTAAAGATCATCTTCTAAACCAATTAACATTACCATCATCATTTTTCATTTTAATACAACTTGTAAGCCGTGAGTAAAGAGAATGAAAACAGAAGGAATATGGTAAATGAAAAGACATTAACTTAGGTTTTTCAATAATTTTAAGATATATGTGTATGTATAGTTGATGCGGTTTATACGGTTTAGAAAAAACACAAATCATAAACCGCACCAAATCACTCGGTTTTTAGAATACCAAAACTATAAACCGCACCATAACATTTCCATTTGGAAACTCAAAAACCATTTTATAGTCTACCAGACAATGAATAAACATCTTGAAAGATCATATTAACAAAGCCAACCAAAGGTCATTTGTCTTCTTTACATCCGATGGCCGTTTTCTCGATAAATAGCAGCACCGTTCTGCTGGGGGTTGATGCCACCAGCAGTGGCAGTTTCAAGATGGAAAAAGTCGTCTGGTGATAAGCAAAAGAATAGAAAGAATTGTTAAAGATAAGCGTAGACGACTGTGTAGTGTATATATACTAGGGGTAGAGTTGTCCATAAACCAATCGAACCGTCTAAAGCGGATCAAAACGAAGACAATTGGTCGGTTTGGTCTGTTTTAAAACTTGATAAACCCTTTGATGCATCTTTGAATAAGATATAATATTTCCATGCGATGAGGATTCAAATACCAAGATGCTAAGACAACAATAGGTGCACATAACATAAATAATAGATGCACATAACAAAAATCTAACAATAGTGGTTCATATAATCCATTACATATAAACCTCCATGCCTATATACTTGGTACACTGACACAATGGGCACATACTAAGCTTACATTCACACTCTTTACACAAACAAAGATGCTTACATGGCAACAAAAGCATGCACACTTCATTCACTCCGCATACCTTACATATCATCACTGCATTATTATCCTTGCAAAGCAAGTGAAAATCAATCGCCCGACCATTGCAGCATGAAGCCGTGTCATCAACCTCACTATCACCACATCCTTCTTTACTGTCTTTTCCCTGCGCGTACACTTGTTGGAGGTTGAATTTCAGGGTGTTGATCATATTCTCATTGTATTTGGCCCGTTGCTGCCATGTTTCACCTTTCATGGCTAATTCTTCAACTTGCAATTCAAGTTCCATGTTTTTCTTGTTGATAATTTCCACCTCGGCTTCTTTTTCACGAAGCTTTTCGATGAACTTATCTTCAACATGTGAGATTATTTGAAGCTGGGTTGTTTGAACCTTTTCAAGAATCTCTTGTCTGAGTCTGTCAGCCTTGATAATGATTACAAGAACAATATTATCATACAAACAAAGGGATTCAAGATTTAACCATCAAAACCAGATTTGATTCAAGATTTAAGACTTTATGATCAAAGATACCTGAATATTCATGAACCTATCAATCTCAGCATCCTGTCTACGCAACTCACGATCAAGATCATCTCCCAAGAGCCCAGAAATAAATGATGACTCACCGGATGAACCCAACCTGCCATTGTCAAGAGACAACCCTAAACCCGTTGAAACCGACCGCGGCTGCAAGAAATCAACAGATGACATCTGAGAATTCGCATTATTATTCCCCAAAAATTCTTGCTCTTTTGGCCTCCTGTTCAATTCCATATCATAATTCCGCTGCAATTCAAGTCCGCCATCGCTAACATCCGTACCCGGTGCAAACCCCACCACATGAACTGCACCAAAACACAAATTATGAACCGAATATCCGACAAAATTAAACAACCCACTTCAATCAACACAGAAATTAAAAAAACAGAAAAGCGAGTATTAGGGTTTACATTGAGGGATGTACGGAGGGTGACGAGTTTGATCAGCGTTTATATAGTTAATCGGTGGTGAAATTTGACCTTCGATGGCGTTAAATGCCTCTCTAAACATCCAAATAGAAAGATTAAACAAAAGATTAATCAGATTACGATGGAAATCATGCGTTTTAGGGTTTTTCAAACGGAAAAAAAGGGGGTTTCCAGTAATACCTGAAGGATTTCGATTCCTGTTGTTGCAGGTAGTTTTGGAACTGTTGGTGCTCCGGCGTAGCCATGCCTGCTCCGATGGTCGGTGCGAAGCGAGAAGAAAGAGAGATGAAGGGATTTGCAGGCTGGAGAAAGCTTTCGATTGTGTTTTGCTATTTGGTCCCTTGGTTTTAATATCCCGTTGATGTTCACAAATTTAAAACTTGGAGGGCATGTTGTTGAAATATCGATAGATGAAGGTTGGTTTTGAACATTTTATAGTGCCTGGTGATTTGAATTTGGTGTAATGGCAGAATAGTCCTTCTACTTTTGATGATTTTGGTTATGGTCGGTTGATAGAAAGGGAATTACTTTTACATAGATGTGTGTTCAAAACTCATGTTTGATTGTGGCTGTTTACTTTATTTTTGCAACATTTTTACACATGAGCAACTTAATGGTCTCATATTCATTGTAAGCTAGTTGAATATGAAATAATCAAGTAGATCACGTTATTAGCGGCGAAGCTTAAAAAAACTCTAAAAGGGTTGAAGGATTTCTAGGAAGAAAAACGGATGAGTCCGGACTCAATACTCATAACATTTTCTGACAAAATATTACTAAATCAACCCATTTTGAGTGAAAAAGGACAGGGATCAAGACCCCCAAGCCCTTTAAAATCTGTCAATGCATGTTATCACAACCTAAAACGAGGATCTAACATATATGGTATATCTACAAATCACTCCTAATGAAAGACTTCAAAACAATGTTACATAGTTAATTGCACATTTAATCTTTAATATACACACTACTCTAGTCTGCCAACTATTCTTGTTGGATAGCCGTGAGAGGCTTAGTAAGTATACACCTAAATTTAATCTCAAACCTTTGGTAAAATAGGTCAACTTTTGTTGGCAAGTTTAAAAATAATTAAGTATAGTAAAAGAGGATCTTTTTTTTATAATTAAAAAAATAAACTAGAGGGGACATGGTGTAAATTTAGTTAATTCTAATGGCAATTTGTAATTAATAGAAACTTTAAAATCTCCATTCTAACTTCAGAATTCAAACACACACATTCTGAACCCAGCTCACTTACCGCTTTAACAGACGAACATTCCAACCCTTGAAACATACTACAGGCCCAGGTGGCGAAGAGCCGACATCAAGGTGCCAAACCTTCCGGTTGATGTGAGCTCTTGGCGAAGATCAGTCTGTTATCCCTAAAGTAACTTTTATTCATGCTTCCCTAACTCATTCCATTATAGTTTAAGAAACTTTACCCATGTGTGCGTCGGGAAAAAAAAATCAAAGAGAACGTAGAAGCAACGGAGTGAGTTTATTCGGATGTCCCGATATCATCATATCAAGTCCAAAACGTGTGTTGAACAGTCTTGAATCAACAACTATTAAAATAACTCTTACATATTTTTACAATGAATGTTATATATACGTAAAAAAAATTAAAGTGGCTTCAATTTTATTCAGGAACACATGCATATATAAACTAACATAATAAAAATTTCAAAAAGATGCATTCCATATAAAATTAACAAATTGAAATCATCTTAAATATATGTGACATGCTTTTCACAACGAATGTTATACATATACATAACATAATCATAAGAGAATTAAAGTGACTTCAAAATTTATTCAAAAACACATGTATACATAAATTAACATAATGAAAATTTCATAAAGATAATTTCAAACATCGTCTCAAAGATTAAACAACTAGAAACCACCTAAATTTCGAACAACCGGAAACTGAAACTATTGATCATCGTCTCTAAGAGTCACTAGAAACATGAAAAGAATATGATCAAAGCTTAGTTTCATATACCTTTACAATAAATGTTACATATGCGTGGAAACACAATAATACGATCAAAGCTTAGTATCATCGATCGAAGCTATAAGGATCACCAAAAAAAGAAAAGAACAAGATCGTAGCTCAGGATCGAATACAGATCTCGAGTGGAGATTTGGATTTGTCATACAAATGGAGAAAAAGAAGAAGATAAAGCTAGCAAATCAAGTTTCAAGAAAAAGTATAAGATGTGTTCTTACTAATTTATCCTTTGTAATATGAAGGAAATAAAAATCTCAACTATTGATCATCAAAAGTCCAAAACGAGTTTAAGAGTTTCCACAACTTGCATGTGTTTTCATTGTGTTCTTATATGTATACTAGACTATTACCCCGTGTGTTACACGGATTTAATATAAAATATTAGATAATTATTAATTAAAATTTATAAATTAGAAAACGATATTTTGAAATATAATAATTAAATTACACATTATTAGGTGACTTATAATATATAACAATAATAAAAGATTATGTTTTTAAATAAATTATTTATTAAAAATTTAATACTAAAAACATTATTTTTTATAAAAAAATGTTGTTTCAAATCTATAGTCTATTTTATTTGTTAATTTTTTTTGATAAAACATGATTTTTAAAAATAAAAATTTTTAAATTACCGATTGGGATTATGTTTTATTCTAAAGATGTTGATTTTTAGAAGAAAAAAAATCATATCTTAGAACTTTTTTTAAAGTGTTTTTCAATAAATAATTTTTTTTAATTTATTATAAAATATTTTGGTATTAAAAAGGTAAATAATATCATTAATATTATAATTATTGAATATGAAAGATAAAATAATTATTCAATATGAGAGATAATATAATTATATAATATTAGAGAATTAAATGGGATGATCCGATGATGAGAATATGTCAAGTGACAATATTGTCTTAAAATTATGACAAGTGTCCAAACATATTTTTGTTTATTATAGTAGTAAGATAAGATATTGAGCATGAATCCTTTGCTAACTTACTTTATAACTCCATCAAGATCAATTCAATTATTTGTTTTTTTATTATCATTATACATGTATAACTCTTTCTTATTTTATTTTATGCGCAAAATCACAAGTATTTAGGATCTTACGCCAATATAAGTTTTTGTTATATAAAATGTGTCACTAAACTGTAACACAACTTTGCACTGTTTTAAATCATAAATGCATGAGAATTTATGCGAACACATAAAATAAGAAAATTTTCAACATGTGTAATAATGATAATAAAAAAACAAGATATGGATTGATCTTGGCATAGCTATATATGTTAACGCGGTATATGAGAGTTATTATACGATCCTGATCATATATATATATATATATATATATATATAGATACGTACGTACGTACGTATGTACGTGTGTACCATATAAAAATCCTCACTTGGTTCATCACTTTTCTTATGTTGAGATTAGTAAGTTTACTCTCAAAGTTGTGTATATATTTTTCTAAATTTCTTGACTTTAAATCACGGTTAAATCTTATTATCTATTAATATGTATATGTTTTAGGGTTTACATTCATGGATCATGATTATACAACAATACGATGCACATTTTCCCTTGTTCTCTACATGTATGTATGGATATTTAAAAAACAAAAACTGAAAATCGTTATAAAGCGAAAACTAAACTGTTGGTTTAATGTTGACTAATTTTGAAGAACCAGTGACGTAGCTTAATAGGGGCCCTCTTTTTTCGTCCGTAGTGTAAATTTTTCTGTCGGAATGTTATTTTTAGTTAAAAATCACGGTTTCGCCCCCCCTCCGCTTCAAAAAATTAACATGTATTCTGGGTTTCAAAAATTTCCGCCCTCCTCTCACTTTGCCCAAGCTCCGCCACTGTGAAGAACCCAACATTCAAAATTGTGAACATTTGAATAAGATGAAACAATAAGGGGTGGACCTGGTTCGCTGTAAAGTTGTTATTTGCTTTTATTTAAAGCATGTTCTAGTTTTTAAATTTTGAAGTAGCAAAATTTCAGTTTGTTTCCTCGTAATCATTGAAAGCTTTGAGTTTTGTCTCTTAAATCATTGAATAAAGAAATATATTCGACCGATTCTTAATTAAATTGTTTTCTGTTTTAGTTATCAAAATTTAGATCATACCTAACACGAACCGATCCGTATTGTGAATTCGGTTTTGGGTTCGTTTATCGGTTTCATATAACTTTTTAATCTTCTGTTTGTTCGTTTTATTCAGTTAACCGTATTGAACAAACCGATAACCGAACTTATTAACAACCGTACATGTATCCACAAAAAGAAACTACATTATCATACCCTAATTTGTTCTTGGTCTTTTAGGAGGTGAAGATGGCATGAATGGTGGTTCCAAGGTGAAGTGAATCATGTTCTCACCATCTATGAAATGAAGATTAAGATCAAAAATTGAAGAACATGGATTAAAGCAAGTTTTTTTTTATGTTATATGGATGATTACTTGCTTGATTTCTTATGATGGATGAATGATAATTCTTAGAGGATTAATTCCTCGTGATGTAGATGATGGATGAATGATGGATGGATGGATGAATGATAATTCTTGATTTCAAAAGAAACGAAGTCTCTTGCTTTGTATGATTTTGTGTATGAATATTCTTGGAAATAAAGTCATAAAAGTATGGTGATTGCCCTTTCATGTTCTCATTTACATATTTTTCGTTCCTAACTTGTAAAATTGCATATTTCCTTAAATCATGTTTTGTAAGCATTGTATATTATGCATTGAAATTTTGTATCTTCGTATATGTAATTTTTCAAGTTAAACAAATAAGCAAACTTACCCAGTATATACCTACTTTCAGTAGGGTGTGGGGGAGGATGGACACAAACATTACCTCTATCACAGTTGGTATAGAGAGACTGCTCCGAAAGAGTCTCCGGCTCAAAGTTGTCGTTTTAAGTTACCCATCTCAACGCTTTTAACGTTATTTTCACAAAATATGTAAAGTAACTTTACAATTAGTGCAATTTCACTTTTGTCTCTTTTTGTCTCTTGAGAGCCCACACATATATACATTATATGTGTGAACTGTAAATAGGACGTTAATTTTTCAAGTTAAAATGGAAAAATTATGTAACTTTCCTTTTTTTTTTCAAACCCATGTTAAGCTTGATTTCATGGAAATATGTAGGTTTGAATTGTTGGAATATACCTAACTTATGTGGCCTTTGAAATCATTCACTAATAATTATAGAAAATGACATGAAAAGCCTCTATTAATATTATCATTAGATGATGGGTGTAATGATACAATATGAAATGACTTTTGCTTTTAATGTTTATAAAAATGAGAGTTATAAAGAGGAAAAAAAAACACTCTCATAAACCTTTTCTCTATCACATAATTTGTATCAAACAAAAAGTCTTCTAAAAAGAAGAAAACACGTCACAAGAATCATAGCATCATCATCTTATTTCCTATAAGTATGTTCATATATGATTACCCGAACAAGAGGGTACACACGGTTCTGGTTTCTCGAAAAATTCATAACCGAAATCAAAACCAGAATTACTAGAATCGGTTCCATCTTTACCCAGTTAAAACCGGAACCAAAACGGGTCCAAAACAATAAAAAACAATCAAAAACCTATACCTAACCGGAACCGGTTTTTACTTTATTGACCAGAATCGAAACCAAATTAAAAAACGTTTTGCGCCTTATATGCTCCTGTCTCATAGACAACATTTATTTTTTTTGATGCTATTGTGAGCTACCAAATTAATTTTTAAGTTTAAAAATACAAATATATCAATAATCTTCGTTGGACCTTTGAAAATGGAATGGTAATATGATGGTTCGAAGACAATTTTGATTAGAGTGACTCATAAGTCCTATGAAAGAAAGATGTTTCCTTTTCTAATGATTTAATGAATATATAACTTCGTTTTAAATTACCGGTTTCCAATTCTTGATTATGTTTATGTTTATGTTTGCCCCTATTAGTAGCCTCAAGTATTTGAAAGGAGATGATGCCGCTCTACGATTAAGGATAATTATCATTTTTTATCTTTAGCAAGACTTCACTATGTATATTTGCTTGTTATCATTTTTTATACCGTGTTTTCAATTCTAACTATGAAGGCCAAAGTCAATATTAATTTTTAGATCCAAGGCTAAGTAGACACATATAAAAAATCTTGTAAGATTTTGGAAGTTTGTTGTCCGTCCTATTGACCATAAATAACATGTCATATGCATAAAACATGTGTGATAATAACGAGTCATTAGCATGAGCTTTAAATCTTGAAAGTGAAACATACCTAGAGGCTAGAGCATATGCTTTCATATAGATCACATTCAAAGCTTCCATCACCTATACCTTACTTCTGAACCATCAATTAAACATTGAAATTCTTGACACTCCTAATTTAGTTAAGGAATGAAACGATATCAATAAAAGGGTAACCCAATACCCACTAAGCAGCCAAATATGTTGCCTCTAAGAAAAATTCTTCTTAGTGTAATTTGAACTTTAAACCAGTAGATTGTATTTGTATAACTTAAACTACTGCACTACTTTCTTGAAGGTTTATTATGGATGGAAAGCCCATTTGCTTCATTATCGAACCAATAAAGCTATAATTAAGTGTGTCAAATGCTTTTTCAAGATATAGTTTGAAATGCATCTTTCTTCTTTACCATTTCTTAGTTCATGAGATCAATTCATTCAGCATTAGTGGATTGGCAAGTATGTTCCTTGCATAAAATCAATTCAATTTCGCACGTCCCCTACTACGTTTTAACCAGGGCTATAAACAAACGAATGAGTTTTTATTCATGTTCATTTGTGTAGTCTTAGACTTATTCATGAACGGTTAACAAACAGATAACTAATTTACAGAATGTTTGCTAAAAGTTTGATTAGTTTAGAACGCTAATCTAATTACCAGTTTAAGTGGATTTGCAAGTACCGTTGTTATGAGTGTTGTTCACGAACCTAGCTAGCTTGGCTCGGCTTGATTATGAACCGAGCCTGAATTCTTGACTCAAACTCTACACGTTTTCAACCGAGCCTGCTTTGCTCGGTTCGTTTTTGGCTCATTTTATAAAAGAAAATTAATGAATAAAAGTTTGAAAGTACAAAACATACCAATTAATATAGCAACAACAATGTTATTCTGCAGTGTTGAAATTTTATACATTATCATTAAAAAGAATGACAACAATTAAAAAAAGCAGCAGCAATTAAAAAGAGTAGCAATAGAAATTTTATAAAAGAAATTTGGTTAAACACATTAAACATCACCATACATGTAAAACATATTCATAGTCAAAGTTATATATTATTAAAATTGACCCTATAATTTTATATTTTGGTGTTGGATGTCGTTCAAACGAGTCGACCCACTATCCGAGCCTACGAGCTGAGCCAGCTTTGGCTCAGACTCGACTCGGTAACAAAACGAGCCGGCTCGATTACTATCTATATTCTTTATTCGAGCCGAGCTTTATCCGAATAAGCTTCGAGCGAGAATTCAGTGGCGGACCCAGAATCAGGGGTTATGTTAATATTTTATAACTTCAAGTATTATGTTAATATTTTATTTAAATTAATACTATAAGTTTTATAATGAGCCAGTCAGAGACGGCCCTAAGAATCAGGGGTGCCTAGGACGAGTAAAAAAAAGGCTCCTTAGTTAATTCGAATATTAAAGTATAAGTGTTCAAAAAAGCTGAAAATTGTTAATACAAAAAACTGAACCGTATTCTTAACCGTAAATTATTAACGTACTATAATTAATACTAAACTTGATTTTACATTGGGTTTAAATTATTAGTTGGACATTTTTCAACTTAGTTTGTTAATTAACACATAGAAATCAAAAGTTTAAGGTAGGGGGTGCCCCTTGACCTCAATGTAGGTACTCCCTTGAGCAAGCAGTGGCGGATCCAGGAATTTTTTTCAGTGGGTTCACCTTTTTCTAACGTTTTAATTAAATAGAACCGGACATAAAAATTTTAGGGTCGGGTTGACGGTTTGGGTCTTGTAATGTTCTTCATTCACGTATTAACAGTGCGATATAATAAGTCAACGTTTAAAATTTAAAAAAACGTCGTCATTAAAGAGTTCGAAGGTACAAAGTGCATTTTCGTTTAAGATTTCTGAGCTCCACACCAAGCGGGAGTCAGGGGGTAACACGCCCTTACGATGTCCAAGGTGGCGGTCCTGCTGGCCATTGAGTAGGCATGGGTCAAGGGGGCAACGCCAGTTGTAGGGTTCAAAGCAACGCCTCGAAACCTAAACGAAATATGCTAAGTTTGTATGACCAAAATTAACTTGATTCAAGGGCTTAACCACTAATAACTACTATTTTGCTTGCTAAGTTTATATGACCGGAAAGTGATTTTAACACAATAATATAGAAATCTAATTCTTTATTATCTTTTTCTAACAAAGATTACTTGCCTCAATCAAGTTGACAAATTGTTGTGAAAATTAAATCAGGAATTCACTTTTAAAAATCTTAATGGGTTCACATTAGGATTCACCTCTAAAATTGTAATGGGTTCACCCTATTGTTTAACTCTTTCGAAAAAAAATTTTCCTACTAACGAGCCGAAGCTCGGTGGGTTCCTGTGAACCCATTTTCTATATGTGGATCCGCCTCTGTGAGCAAGATCCAAGCTACTAGCTTATTTGAACATTCCTAATTGTTATCACCTTATATATCGACTCCCAAGATACATACATATATCAATAATTATTAATAGGATCTAAAATATATATTACCCTTGACCATTATTTACTCACTGCAGGAATCTATAAATGTGTCTAATTTATTAGATGTGAATATGATTTAGACAAAAATATTAATAAATGCCAGATTGAATGTAACCCAAAAGTCGTTTACACGGAGTCGCAGCGAAAATGGACGTATGAAATTAACCTGGACTTTTTTGTATTTTTGACAACTGTACTTTGGCTGTAGGAACCTTCTTACCAAGTCATTGCCATCATAACCATAATATTATATGATATATAATATATTGCAAAAACGAAAAGTCAGTTAAATTGTCATTTTCACCCATTTATCGTAACAAAAAGTTTCAAAATCAAAAAATTATTATTATTATTATTATTTTTACTGAATTCTAACTTTTTTGCTTTTTTATTAAAATCCTGATTTTCACCTAGATATGCATTTTTACTAGGTTAAAAAAAACCATGTGTTCACGCAGTTAAATCAAGAAAAAAAAAGTCAATTGATAATTAGTATTTTATTAATGAATGATGTAATAAACGTTCGTACAAAGGCGGATCAGCATTCAATGGGGTGCACCGGAACCCATCGTATTTCGAAATTTAGTAGGAACTTTTTGTTGTCGAAAGGTTGAAAAGTTAGGTGAGCCCATTGATATTTAGGATCATATATCCCCTTATTAAGCATCAAAATTACATATATCTTCAATGGTAAACTAAAATTACAAATATCCACATGTTTCAAAATTGTCCCTTAGTAAGGGTAAATATGTAAGTTGTTTTTAGTTAGTTAATTAAGAGTAAAATATGAAATACATAAGTTGTTTTTTAATGAAATGGATAAATATGTAATATATTTGATTTATAAAGAGGAAATATGTAATTTAGTTTTGCGATTGGGTAATATTTAATAAATGGTTTTATCAAGGGGATATATGTAATTAACCCTTGATATTTTTAAGGTGAATCCTTAATATAATTTCCCCAACAACTTGCCAACATGAATGGGTTAAGTTATCTTGGTTAGAGAATTCCTGATAATCAATGCTTGGATTTCTATATGATCATGTTAAAATCACTTTTCGAAATCAATATTTCTTCCCCAAATTCATTTTGTTTTCTGGGCGTTGCCCCAAACCCTAAAGGGGCTTTTGCACCTTGGACCCCCATCAGGGGCACTACCCCTTGACTCTTGCTTGTTCTGGAACTCTGAAATCTTAAACGAGCGTGCAATCCGCACATTCGAACTCTTTAAGAAGATGTTTTTTTAGTTATATATATTGACTTAATATATCGCACCAATTTTACGTGACGAACATTACAAGACCCGAACTGTCAAACTGACCCGGAAATTTTTATGTTCGGTTCTTTCTAATTGAATTGTCAGAAAATAGTGAATCCACTGAAAATTCTTCCTAAATCCGCCAGTGCATTCGTAATTAAATTTATGTTAAATATTTTAAAATATATGTTTTTAATAATATTATTATTATTTAATATTAATATTTAGTGGAGGATAAAGACGTATAAAAAGTACAAGAGCTAAAAAAAACATACATATCATTCCTAGCATTGAACTTACATTTTGTTGGGCAGTGGCATGAGAGGAAACACGACCCCTAGATCTTGTGCAATGGTGATTGTGGCTTAAGCCTTCATATCATAAAATCCTCAAGACACTGCAAATGTCGAGCATTATCATGAACCGCATGATCTAAGATGACTTCTCAATGCGCCAGAGGAGGTTACAACGAATGAGGTTGCTCCTAGCGATGGAGCTTGAAAATAAATCCTAAGGGGGGCAAAGGATTTTTAGGAAGAAAACGGAGGAGGTCAGACTCAATACCTATAACATTTCCCGACAAAACACTACAAATTATGAGTGAAAAACGGCAGGGGCCGGGACACCCTTGGGCCCCTTAAAAGCTCCGCCCCTGGTTGCTCCTATGGTTGTAGTTGCGGTTGAACCTGAGGTTGATTAGGCAAAAGCTACTCTAATGATTGTGGTTCACATAATCATATTTGTTATTAAAAGATTCACCGTCAACTAATATGCATCAAAACCAAACATGACCAACAAAATTTTGTTTGATTATAAGGATACATGTTATGAATGAAGTGATTAAGGTGGTGTTTGTTTTTTAAGAGGTAAAACGTCTGCGGTCTGCGGACCACATCTGCAAACTTCTTTTGCAGAAGAGGTGGACCAAACCTCTGCAAGAAGAGTTTTTGAGGGTGTTTGTTTTCCAAAAACATCTTCAAACAAAAAACCACTTCATATGAAAACCCAACCCACCGTCCCCCAACCCCACCGTCTGCTCAACCCCCGGCGACCGATCCTCCGATCGTCCACCACTGTCACCATCACCTCCGATCGTCCCCCTCCACCCACCGTCGACCGCAGAAGGGATGCGATTGAGGCTGTCACCATCACCATCGCGGCTCTAGGGTTTCATCCGACGAAGGGATGCGAAGGGTTCGACGACGGGATGCGATTGAGGCTGTCACCTAGATTGACGAACCTTCGATTGAAGACCACCACTGCGGATCTAGGGTTTCATCCGACGAAGGGTTGCGGCGCAGGGACGAAGGCGATAGTGGTCGCGGTGGTAAATCGCGAAGAAGCAGCGGCGGTGGAGGGGGAAATCGCGAAGGATGAGCTGCTGTGGAGGGGGAAATCGCGAAGGGGTGGTTGTCGGCGGTGGATGTCTGCGGTGGAGCTGGGGTGAAGGGGGCGACGAACTGAGAAGAGGTGGAAGAGGTTGGAAGAGCTCAAAAAGTGTTTGGTCCACGTCTGCGCCAAGAAGAGGCCGCGCAGACCTTTTTTAATGAAATGTCTGCGGGAAAACAAACAGTCTATTGAGTGCCAACGTCTGCCCGCGTCTGCGCGGCGCAGACATAAGAGGTCACGCAGACCTTTTGGCAAAAAACAAACACAACCTAAGTTATAAGGAAATAAATAGCATATGATTCTATATATATAAGTATCTTGCCTTCATATTTAGAAATCTTATGTCATATCAAATAATTGACAGACATGTCAAATAATCTTGTGTTATATCAAATAATTGATGTCCATATTTAGGATTTTTGTGTCATGAAAAATAATTGGTGCATATATTAAAAAATCTTGTATTATGTCAGATAATTAGTATGTATATCTAGAAATATTGTATTTTATCAAACAATTAATGCTCATATAAAAGAATCTTGTATCAATTCAGATAGGTGACGCTTGACGATGCATATATCAAAAAATCTTGTTGCATAACAAATAATTTATTTGCTGATAGCAATGCATCCCCTATTTTCAAGAAATGAAATATGAGCATGCTTGATGTCATAGTATCTGTAAGTTTGATCAAAGCTATAGGCGTCATTTAACCTATACAACCTATATCAATAATAACGACCCATGTCTATACTTCTAGAGGTGTTCAAAAGACCCGAAAAAATCCGAAATCCGAACCGAATCGAATCAGAAACCCGAAAAAACCGATCCGAATTAAAGATTCGGATAGATTCGGATCGGATATCCATTTTTCGAATTCGGATCGAATATCGGATATACAAAATCCTGTTTATTCGGATCGGATATCCGAATTCAATCCGAATAACCCTGTTTTTTCGGGTTATTCGGATGAAAAAATTAATTTATTCTGGTTTTCAGGTTATTCAGATAGATTCGGATCGGATCGAAATTTTCTGAATTCGGATCGGGTTGGGTTTCGGATAAGATATTAAAATTTTCAAATCCAAACAACCCAATCCGAATGACCCGAATAATCCATTATCCGACACGATGAACACCCTTATATACTTCAAAGATGTGTACTATTTATTATAACAACCTATAGATAGAGACAGAAATATAAAAATGTTTATGTTGCAACCTAAAAGAACGTGTAGAAAAAAACATTGAAAGAACGTAAAGGAGATGTAAGGAAATTTGTTTCCCGATTTGACTTTAGAAAATATTATATATATAAAAATTAGAAGAGAAAAAAAAACTAATTGAAAGTAAAATAAATTAAGTCAAAAATAAAATAATAATCTATCTATACTAATAAATAAATATTTTAATTGTCAAATGTCATTCTTTTATAGCATCTCAAACTTTATTTCCATCATCTCTAATATTAAATACATTTAATATTAAATAATTATATTAAATATACATATAATACATTTTTAAAATACAAAGATTTTTTTAATAAACTAAAATATATTTATATTAAAAACACACTTTTTTTAAAAAAAAGTATTTTAAATTATCAAATTTTCAAGAAATATTTATTTGAAAAACAAAGTTTAAAAAAAAAAGCTATTGTCTAAAAAATAATATTATTATTTTAATATTTAAAATATTAAATTATACGAAATTATAATTGTATTTTATATCAAAAATTATCTTATATTTTCTAAAATATAATTGATAATTATCTGTAATATTTATTTATTTAATCCGTGTAATACACGATATACAAATCTAGTTCTTAAATAATAAAATGATATTTAAGCCATTTTCCCACTATAATAACTTCACCCCATGGGCTTCAATCGCAAGCAACTCCAAAAGCAAAAATGAAGCACGCGAAGACCGATTCCGACGCCACCAGCCTGACGGCATCATCGCCGCCGCGTTCTCCTCCCCGCCGGCCAGTCTACTACGTTCAGAGCCCATCAAACTCAACTCCGGCTCTGCTCAGCCCCACCGCCTCTCCGCCACACTCCCACTCCCGTCAATCCTCATCCACCCGCTTCTCCGGCAAGATATCCTCAAACGACGTCGCTTTGAAGACCTTCTCCAAACCTTGGGATAAACAATTCAACCCCATTGAAGAAGAAGGTCTTCTTGATGACGACGATGAATCTGAAAAACGCATACCTCGCCGGTGCTATGTTTTGGGGTTCATAATCTGTTTCCTGATCCTGTTCTCGCTGTTCGCTTTGATTCTGTACGGTGCGAGTAAACCCCAAAAACCCAAGCTCACGATGAGGGTTAGTGATTGATTTTGAGTCGATCGTTTATTTGAAGGGTGTATATCGGATTAACAAATTTTGGTTTTGAATTTGCGTTTCAGAGTATTACATTCGAGCGATTTGTGGTTCAGGCCGGATCGGATTTCACCGGAGTTGCTACCGATATGGTGACGATGAACTCGACGGTGAAGTTTAGTTTTCGTAACACGGCTACGTTCTTCGGCCTCCACGTCACGTCTACACCGCTTGATCTTTCGTTTTTCCAAATTGCAGTTGGCTCCGGCACAGTAAGCCTCTTTAATTCTTAACCCTCTTATTTAATATTAATATTTATTAGCGGTGGCAAAGTAATGAATCTAAAAGTTATTCTAATAAATAAATAAATAAAGATTTTTAAGGATGTGTGAATGTTTTTAGAGCATTTTTATTTTATTTTTTTGCATCTTTCTTCAATTAAATGAGTTAATAATCTTTAAGTTAAAAAAGATTTTTTATTACATTAAAAAGATATTAATGTAAAAAACACATTTTCTTAGAAACAAATTAATATAAAATATAAAAGTTGAAAAGATAACTAAAACGAAATGTTTAAAGGAAATTTGAAAAAATTAGTGTTTTAAGAAATTATATAATTTTTTTATTAATTAAAGTATTAAATTGCACTAAATTTTAATTATATTTTAAATTAAAAAATATCTTATATTATCCAAATTTTCATTTGTGACTATTTTTTATATTTTTTTATTAAAGCCGTATAATAAACGGGATATTAACCTAGTTATATATCGGATCCATTTAGAAGAGATTTTTGTTTCAAAAGACTAAGACCAAATAAAAGTTTAAGATAAGTAATGCTAAAAACATAAAAACAGAAGCTTAGTACAAAAACTAAAATTCGGTACAGAGAAACAAAAAATTCAGTACAAAAAATAAAAGGTTAGTATAAAAAAGAAAAATTTAGTACAAAAAACAAAAAAAATTACAAAAAAAATCCAGTATAAAAAGTAAAATTCAGTACAAACGAAAGTGTAGTACAAAAAATAAGATATTATGCCTAAATTATTATTCATTAATTGTTTTAACATTTTACGTGTCAAACTTTTATTGGTTCATATTATTCTTATACAAATTTTTTTATTTGATCATTCCTCTATATATACACCGATAGATTTAAACATGTGCAATATAAATTCACTAAGATTTCATCACGTTTTTTTAAATTCACATGTATTTTTAGACATGGTTAGTTGAAATAAATTTGATTATTATATTAATTTTTAGACACAGTTAATTATTTTTAGGTGTGTTTAATGTAATAAATTTAATTTTTAAACGTGATTTGTAACACTTATAAATTTTAGACGAAGATAATTTGGTCAAGCATTTGAGTGAATTTTTGACATAAGAAATGTATGTTTTATAAATGTTTAAAATTTTAAAACATACGAATAATTTATAAAATGTGAAACTAAGAATCAAATATTAACAAAACAAAGATTCATCTCAATGATTTACTCTAAAAAGTATTAAAAAGTATTTGTTTTTTCTGATTTTTTTTAATAGCCGTAAATGTTTCTTTCTTATAACTTTTTTTAAGATTAAAAAGAGTAGAAGACAAAAAATAACGACAAATATAAAATTTTACCATTTATCATGTTATACTTTTATTTAACTTATAATAAAAATAGCAGGACTATAACTACAAATTTATATATTTTTTCATCGTTCAAACGTGAAAACACATAAAATTATTAGTTATTTTTTATTACTTTGAAACACAAAATAAAATTATACTTTTTAATTCCTCTTACTTTTCTTCTCTCCAATTTCTTTTTTGTTTTTCTAGCGTAAGGGTAGACTCCTCTACCTATGTGACTACATCTAATAAATACTAATGAATGATACATGTTTAATTATAAGTGGTATTATTAGGTTTTTATTTAATATAATATTTATGAAATATAAGATATTTTATTACAATAAAAATAAATAAATATAAATTTATTTAACACCTCTAATATTAAGCCTGCCAGATTACCTAAAATACACATGCCTAGATTATACCCGTAAACATATTTCTTATTTTTATTTTCTTTTGTTTGTTCATAAATTAATCCATATATCAACTGGTTTTTAGTTTTAATATGTTTAATTTCTTAGATATAATAAAATGTTATTTAAAAATTGGAATGGTAAAAATATGTATGAAAATAACGACTCAGGGACGAAGCTTGAATTTTTTGTGTAGAGGGTCGATCCTTAATATAAAATTTTTAGGAAGAAAAACCAAGGGGGCCAGATTTTATTAATATAAAATTTTCCGACCAAATCCTTCTACATACCTGCTTTTGAGCCGAAAAACAGTAGGGACCGGGGCCCCCCTTGGCCTTCACTATGCTTCGTCCATGTAACGACTGGTATGCCATTTACACGACAAGTACCCACATGATATATAAAATACAATTTTACAATGCATATGAATTACCAATACTAGTCATAAACACATATGATTCATGGGCTATGTCTCAAATTAAATGTCAAGATATATGATTGAATTTTCACTTTTCAGATCAAAAAGTTTTATCAATCCAGAAAGAGCCAGCGACAGTTGACGGTTCAGGTGATCGGGGACAAGATTCCGTTGTACGGAAGCGGGCAGGGTCTGAGGAGCTCGAAGGGGATACCAACGGCTCCGGTGCCTTTGAAACTGAGCTTCGTGGTTCGATCGAGAGCGTACGTTTTGGGTAAATTGGTTAAACCCAAGTTCTTTGACCGGGTTGAGTGTTTGGTTGCTTTTGATCCTAACAAGATCAATGTTCCCATGTCTCTTAAAAATAATTGCACTATTCTTTAATGGGTTTTTAAATGGGTTTTTTTTTTGGTGTTCATGGATATATAGAGTGGGGAGATGGACAGACATACAGCTAAGTATGTATTTTTTTTTTATGTATAAAATTTTGAACATTTAAAAAGATATATATGTTTTTACTAAGAAAATGATATACATCACATATGTATGTGTAAGGAGAGAGTGTCAAATAATAACAATTCTTTATCTTGAAACTTAAAATCATTTATTTTTTTTCTTGGATTTGTTGTTTATTAATTGAATTCATGTTATTTTTTACTTTATTTTAAAAACGGAGTAAAAAATAAAAATACAATACAAAAGAGACGTGTTTTTAGGTTTTTAGATAAAAATATGTTTTTAACGGATGAAACCTTGAATAAAAAGGACCGACATCCAGTTTATAAATAACATTCCCTTCTCTTCAAAGCACTGCATATCGGCATGATGTGGATGCTATGTCTGTTCATGGTCCGGTTTTAACTGTTTTTGAATGGCATCATAAACCAAACCGACAATAATGGTTTTTGAACAATGAAACCTAAACCGAACCATTAAAAATATCTTTAGATTTTTTTCATCATTTCTCATATTTATACGTGTTTTTGTGTGTAGTGTTGATACATACACGAGTCCATCACTATTTAAGTTACACAACCAATAAACCTCATTTAATCATATAAAAATAAATAAATAAACAGAGTGGCTTCACTAGAATCTAAAAGATGAAATTCCAAGAATAAATGAAACTATAATTTATTAGAATATAAAATTAATAATAATGATAATTCATCAAATCAAAGACATAATATAAATTATTTACATGATGCAACAACATACACCCAGTTTACAAAAGGGTTCAGGGTTGGGAAAACAATAATTCTTACAATTATCGTTAATTTGGCATGAGGGGGGAGGGCATACGCTCATCTTAAGATCATCATCTCCACCTATACACTTATTTTTAAAGCACCTTTCTTCATCTGCACCCGAATCACTGCTAACCACTGCCAATCACATGCATTTGGTTAATCCAATCCATAATCTAACAAATATTTTTGGCATTTTAATTTTAAATAATTTAGAAAATATATAAATTTGTCATGTTTTAATGAAATGTTTACAAGAAAAGGGCTAGCTCTATCCCAACAAAATTTGTGAAGCCTTTACCAACGACGTCTCATTGCTATTACGTTTGTCGGTATAGGTTTGTGGCAAAAGGTTAAATATGTCATCGGTATAGATGTCATCGGCATAGGTTAACCTATAGCGATGACTTAATGTTGGTTTAGCTCAATAATAAAAAATCAAAAAAAAAAAAAAATTACCTATCACAACAAGTTGTCGTCGGTGTAGAGCAAAAGTAAAAAAAAAATAAAAATTAACCTATACCGACAATTTGTCGTAAGTATGGAACAAAAATAAAAAAAAATGAAAAATTAACATATACCAACAATGTGTACAAACCAACGTCGTTTTTGACAAGTTCGTTAAAGGAGGTAAAAAAATTTGTCTTTTTAAATCCATTGCATGTTTCATGTATGTTTCATGAGTGTTGATGCCATAATAAAAATTGTTGCTACCACTACAACAATAAAGACCCTATAGGGACGACGGCTATAGCTACGAACACTGTCAACAATACTAAACTTGTATTTATACGTGTGCATATACATATGTGAAAAGATACTGGTATCAGATCACATATTTCAACCTTAAAAGTATATGAAAACATGAAAGCTAAAAAAGAAAAAAAAAAAAAAAAAAAAAAAAAAAAAAAGAATGCATCACGCATACGTACATGTGGTGATTAGTAACATGGTGATGATGACAAATGTGAATGAAATGGCTTTCTCCATGTGAATATCACGAAACCCTTCAAAAACTTGTACTTGTGTGTGTGTTACAAATCCTTAATTCACTTGTGCTCTTTTTATAATCGCTCGTAATTTATTACCATTTAATGAAATTTTAGAACATGTAACGCGTCAAAAAATTTTGTGATACGTAATAAATGTCATCTAGAGCTGGTGCTTTTTTTTGAAACGTTAAATCAAACATCACTCGGCAAAACGTATAGCTTGACCTCACCATCTAAGAGGAAATTCAAACAGAAAAATTAAACCTCTTGTTAATCTGAAAGCAATTGCTCCCAAAGAGAGTCCAACCCAAGACATATTACAAGAGAAGACAAGAGGGTACCATTAGACTAGATACCTATTGGTTGTCTTGTAGAGTTAAAGCAGACAAAAAGAGTATTATTGTGTTTAACAAGTCAGAAACGACGCGATTAATGCAAATATAAAATTTAAAAATGACTTGTTTAACATTTGTTATGAAAATTTAAGCTTGATAGTTTAATATTTTAAATAACAAAAAAAAAAGAAATGATAAAGCCATGCATCATTTTTATTATTTAAAAAAATGTATAAAATTATATAGTGTACTTTTTGTTAAACAGTTCTTATCGTGTCTTTTCATGCATATGTTTTGCGAGCTCTAAGTATAGTTCTATATATAGAAATCTTAATTTGAAGGAAAATATAGATTTGGAAATTATATGGTAAATTAAATTATAAAGTTTTGATATTTGAACCTTCCAATAAAGGGTTTGAAAAGTTCATTTATGTTCTGAACAATTGGATCAATTGTGTAACGTAATGTAACCGACGTGAATGTCATACCCACCACGACTAAAACCGTCGCTGGCGGTCAATATAAGACTATTGGGTGTGCCAAGGCACCCCACTCACTCCACGTATGCGCCACGTAGGCGCCACATAAACACTCACCACAACCACTCACCCCACCATTTTGGTGGAAATGCCCCATTACCCCACTCACTCCACGTCATCATCCCTTTTTTAAACTTATATATATATATATGTTTGAGTCTGTGTGTGTGTAAGTGTAGAGAGAGAGAAAGAGAGAGAGAGATTGTATCTCTCACGCCGTTGCCACAATCAAGCCATCCCCATTCAAGCCCTCTCACGCCCCAAGGGGGGCGGTGTGCCACGCCCCACCCACGCCCACTCCTTGGGCACACCGGAGGGTCTAATACATTTGTAACTGATAATATTGTTAGTCCTCCTAAGAAATTTTTGAGGTCAATTGAATATAAATTTTGATGTAATTTAGTTGGGATATATATATATATATATATATATATATATATATATATATATATATAGGGGAAGGTTCCCCTAAAAAGTCTTTTTTGACTAAGAAGGATTTTTAAAATCTCGAAAACCTAACCAAACAAACTCCGATTGAATTCATTTTTACATCATTGGAACCGGCTTGTAATTGTCTAAAACCTAAACCTTAAATCATAGACAATAAACCCTAATCATAAAACAAAAATTATAAAAACAAACCCTAAACCTAGAGATAAAACCTAAAAGTTAAAAAAACATGCCTTAAAATCCGAACTCTAAAACTTGTTGTTAAAGCTAAAACCAAAAAACAACTATTGTAAGGTTTAATGATACGGTTCCAATGCCATCGAAATGAGTTCAATTGGAGTTCGTTTGGGTCGGTTTTAGAGATTTTAAAAATCCTTTTTAGCCTTCTTAGGCAAAATAGACTTTTTATTTGATCCTTACCCTATATATATATATATATATATATAATAGGTTATTAACCCGTGTGTTACACGGGTTTAATATAAAATATTAAATAATTAGTTATTGAAAATTTAACAATTATAAAACGATATTTGACATATTAATAGATATTTTAAGTAAATAAATAATTAAAAATTTTAATCACTATACAAATGATATATGAACTTATGATGTATACCAATTGACATTTTTGAAATAACTAATGTTAAAACTTCAGTTTCTATTGTATTAAAAACTAACTTTTATAAATCAGTAATATAAAATATTTTTTTTGTAATTATTAATGTTAAACAACCTAATTTAAACATAGCGTTAAACATAACAGAACAAAAGTGTAACTTTCTCTATCATTTTTATTACTTCAGTTTTTAAATAAATTAAAAAATGTCATTTTTTATAAAAATTTCATTGTTTAAAAACTCATTTTATGGTATATTTTAAAAAAATCATTTAATAAGATAACTTGTTTTTTACATAAATTTTTTTTTTTTGAAAATAAAATATTTCTTTCTTTAAAAAATTTTAATGTATTTTATAAAAATTATATGTGTGTTTTATTATAAAAAGATAAATAATATATTAGTTATTAGTATTATAATTATTTAATTAAAGAAATAATTTATTTAATAAGAGAGATAATATATAATTATTTAATATGAGAGAATTTAGTGGATTGATAAGAAATTGACAAATGTCAATAGTGGTGTGAGACATTGACATGTGGCATATAGTGGTGTGTGAAGGTGACATGTGACAAAAATTTACTCTTTTATTATAGTGTATAGATTTAATAAAAACTTTTATATTAATAAATAAAAATAATATTAGATACTAGTCATTTTGTGACACTTTTTCATCTATGTTTTCTTTTCTCTCTTTTATTAAATAATTAATTCATTTTGTGCTAATAAATAATAATAAAAGTGACACATGTCAGTTTTATAAAACATTTTCATACTATTTTTTTTTTCATCTCCAATTAACTTATTTCCCTCCTATCAAATATTTAACATTATTAACTATTAATTATATCATTCATATATTTTTGAATTAAAAAATTAGATTACTTAAAATTGATATAGAAAAAAACACTTTTTAAGATAACCAATTTATTATAAAATTTGAAATTTTTATAAAATATATTTTTTTCAAAAACAACGAACTCTTCTAAAATTTGTAAATATTGTAGAGCCGGTAATAAAAGTGAGATTTAACTAGGTATGTTTGTTTGTTTGTATTTTAGAGCCAGTAATTTTTAAAAGGTAAATACTTATTAAAAACAAATTTAAAAAAAATGTTAAAAACCAAAGTTTTTAAACGAGATATTAATAACAAATGATATTTAAGAGCATGTTTTTAAAATAAACTACTAAAAAACAACTATAAAAAAGTTTTAAAAATAATATTACTGCTTTATTACTTAGATAATTTTGTTATAACTAATTTAAATAATATATAATCTCAAATTTTCGTTTTATATTTTTTGAAATGTTTTTTAGTTTTTAATTTTTTTTCATCACGTGTAATACACAGAATCATATCATAGAGAGCGTGTATATATGTATATGTATGTTTGTATTTATATACAAAAGATTAAAACTTGTGTATTACACATAGTTTGATCAATAAAATATTAAATTGTCACACCTTCACCTCTCGTCACATGTTGATTATGTCACTGAGAAGGTTGTGTAAGCATAGTGGTGATGTCTCAGAGATGAGGTGTGACTTACTTGATCCGGTATCACAACACACAGATTAACTTAAAATAAATACATTACAATGGTTTCGTATTCACAGCCAAACTTACAGTTTACAAACTGGGTTTATTACACAATTTAACTTATTACATAACTAAATTACAAGTGTTCAAAAGTACAGCCTCATCGGTGGTCACTGTCTCCCTGCAAAAATGTTTGAGTTTGAAAGATCAGCACAAAGCTGGTGAGTTCCTAATAATCAAGTTCAACAGTATGATACGATATGTAAATGTTCGATATATATACAGTTCAAGATAACCATAGGACCCATATCTAGTTCCTTTCGGACTACTCCGTTCTGTTCTATAAGATACTACCCGTCGGTAACATCTTAATGCCTCATTATCTTAATGTCTATCTCAACATTAAGAAGTTCTAGAAACAGTAACAAACATTTACACCAAGGGGAGTTGCAAGCTCCCGGCAAATGGGTTGTCAGCCGATAGTACTATCATTGTTTCCTATTCAGCCCCACATGAGTTCACTAGATACAGTTCAAGAAACGAGAACTTTTAAGTTCTGTGATAGAGTTCTGTTCTACAGGCAAAATCCCATGAAATCCACAAGTTCTCAACAAGTTCACATGAAATCACACAGATAACAGTGATACATATCATATGATCGAGAAAAGTTCCACAGTAGTACCCCGGTGTTTGTAAAACATTAAAAATAAAAGGGGTTGTACGAAACTCACCTGAAGTCTCGAGGGTAGTGAATTCACACGCAGAATGATATTGGTAGCTAAATTCTGCATTAGTTTATGTTTAATAAGTTATTTTTGTTTTAACTTACTGATTAGATCTTTCTGAACGCTCAATGTTAAAGACATTGCAGTGAAAGTCATCAAACTGATATTAAATGCTTCATTAATTATTTTAAGGTCATATCATACAATGTATGATAATGTATAAACCTATACTGATTCAGGTCCCTAATACAAGGTTGATGACACGTTTGATTAATCAAAATAATCTCAGATTAACCAAATAGGTGATGTTGTTGATTATATTACTGAAGCAGTTTCTAGATGTATTTATGGCTTAGGAATGATCAATCATCGTTATTGATTACCCAAATATCATGAAACATCATAATGTGACCTTGGAATAGGTTTAATAACAATGTTCAACGTACTAATCTGACTGTTATCATAAACATCAGATAGTTATTCCAATGATTATCTTAATGATTGTAATTAGTTTGAAACACTTGGATTTAACCTTGCATTTCAAAGATTAATCATGGTTATAGTTTCATGAAAACCAGACATTACAATGGATCAAAACAAGGATTTACCCGTTAACACATCAAGTTCTTCGTTTATAATCATTCCTAGCCATCATCTAGGCAATAATCAACAATCCTAACTATAGCATTACGTTCAAAAACAAGATCTAATCAACCATTATCAAACTAGTAGGTTAAAACGAATCGTTACCTAAGTAGACGGATTTTCATATTCAAAATAACGATCAGAACATGTAGATACGTTCCCCAGTGCGATCCGTGGGTTTAGATGGCTTGAAACTGAGTTATGCATGATCAAAAATCGATTTGGGCGAGGGTTTTGCAGCTGGAGTTCGAAGAGAATGAAAAAAATAAGATTTGCATGAAATCTGATTTTTCATTCTGATCTGTCAAACTGCCATAAGCCAGGCGTACCGCCTAGCGTGGAGCTTTGGCTCCAGGCGTACCGCGCGAACCCAAGGAATCTCAGATATTTTTTAAGTCCTCGCGCATCGCCTAACGTGGAAGGCTGAGGTTAGGCGTCCGCGCGGGGTGTTTGACTTTGATATTTTTGTATTTTTCTTCGTTTTTTCGATTTCGGAGAATCCGGAACTCCGTTTCGCGCACAGTTTTTTCCCACGTTCACCATTTCTCGCATACTTTCAACCTGTAATAATCACAATCATTAAATCAATGTGAATTTCAAGTACGACGATACGTGCTTTCATTGATGATGACGTAATTTTCAAACACAATTGTCACATAAATATTTAGTGATAATTTATAAGATGGAGCCTAAATATGATAGGTGATCAACTATAATATATTCTAATAAAACTTAACAACGCAATTGATGTCCACCTCACCGTGAAGGTTTCTTTCCATTCTCACACACTCAACCTAAAATGTATTAAACCATATTAAAACTTAACAATACAATTGATGTCCACCTCACTAAGAGGTTTCCTTTCAACTCTCACACACTTAACCGAAAACTAAAATCGTAACCTTCAAGAAAGTGGTGTAGTGATTAGAGTGAAGGAGAGACAACCTAGATGTCTCAAATTCAATCCCCACTTATAGCAAATTTCTTTGGAGGCCACTAACACGGTTGCATGGCCGCGCTTTACCTTTTCCTCTCGGTTAGTCGGGTGTTAGGGGTTCCGGGGGTTTACCACGTAAGTAGGTCCTACGGTTATAAAAAAAAACTAAAATGTAATAAAACATATTAAACCTAACTAAAGACTAAATGTAGCAAATTTATCTTTTGCTTGTTACAAGATCACATACTTGACCTCTATGCAACATTTCTAATCTATTAAGCTTGTTCATGGCGTATACACTGCTTGTTGTCTTCTTCGTTCCCACAAATTCAGACCCACAACATACAATGTCCACTAAATTGTTTTAGTTTTATATACAAAGGACTTATAAGATACATGATTATCTTTTCAATAATATATCCTGAATAGTTTAACAAGCATAAGAGTGTGTGCATTGCAATTACTGACATACACATAAGGGTGCTGAATGGGTCGGGTTGACGGGTTGTGGATTCAACCCAACCCGAGCCTAAAAATTTCACACCGACCCGAACACGACAATCAGGGCAGACACACGAACTAGAACCCGACTCGAATTTATATGGGTTGACACGAATCCAACCCGTTTGACCTGAAATATATATAATTACTTTTCATATTCTTAACTAAAATCATAAACCATAATCAAAATACATTGTATAATAAAAAAATAGTACTTAAAAATACACCAGGCTGTATAAATACATCAGTTTCTAAAATAAAACAAAAACATTCTTCAATCAATATATGCTAATTTTCAATTTTATTCATAATTCATTTCATTTTCATCATTTTTACCATATTGAGACTAACAACTTGAATGATATATTTCATTACTTCGTTTTCTTTTATTGTCAATCATATAATCAAAGTATAAATATATTAAAATTCAACAATAAATACCATGATAACATAATATATATCTTTTTCCTATAAACATATGTCATATTCCTATAACATCTTAAATAGTAATGATTATATTTTATTTGGTAAAAAAATATGATTACATTATAAATCATATTATTTTTATATTTTAAAAATAACATCCATAAAATATATAATATGTTATTCAATATAAATAATTTAAAATTTATTTTTATAACATGTGATACAAAAGTTTTTAACCTAATACTTGAATAAATATATGAACTTATTATTAACGTCGCCATTGATGTTAGCATTTATACTTATATGTCAAGTACTTAATTTCGTAAAACTTATATTTGCATGTTTTAAAACTGCAAACTTACATCGAATTTAATCCTTGTCTAAAATCTTTGGCAACCTAACTATTAACAAATTAAACGACATGAACGAATGATAAATTATTGGGCTTAACCACAAGACTAAACGTCTGGAGTAATAACACCCTCAATCTGATGAAAACTTTAGCAACAAGGAGAGTTTTATAACAAAAAGTAGACCCATCAACGTTACACTTAATCATATATACACACGTAATCCACTTATAACCAATAATAATGCAGGCCGTCTCAACTATTTCAGAGGCCCTAAACAGAATAAAAATCCGGGATCATTCAATAACGATTACATTAAAACTATTTTTCTTTTATTTGGGCTTAAGACCGATAATAATAAACTAAAAGTTTATATATGGTGGAATTAAAAAAAACTGTTTATATTTACATGTATAAAATGTTTATATTATAATTTTTTCCCTAATTTTTTAAATGCAAATTATTTCATAAAATGTTCGTAATCAAGTTTTTTAAATCGTTTCCAATTGAATATTAAAATGTTTTTATGTGGGTCTTTGTTGTATCTCTTATTCCTTGAGAGCCCATAAGCTAAAAACAAGCCTACAGACTAAAAAAAGCTCATTGCATATAATTTTTTTTAATAAAGTGGATACCTTATATTTTTTTGGGGCCCAGTGTCTTAAGCTTTTGCTTGGGCTGTTTGACTCGTTGGGCCAACCCTGCATCAATGGGAGCTGACACACGTAGCTCAATCAGGTTCAAGCGCAAAGCAACAACCTTGGCACGAATTACATCCCATCATATTTTCCATTTAATTTTATGAACTTGAGGAAGTGTGGTTGATTGAATAGTAGGAGTGGTAGATACATGAAAAGGAACATGATCTTGAAATTGTCAAGACTAGTGAGTATGACCACAAGAATTTGTGGAATAAGAGGATGTTGATGTGAAGGTGGCGATGGTGATGGGAATTGTGAGGAAATAACAAAGAATAAGGGTATGGTGGACATGGAGGAAGACGCATGAGCTAGAGAGGTGTTAGGAATGCCAAAGGCAAACTCATGAAATGTAACATAACATGAAGTGACAACATTGCAACTATTAAGATTGTAGCATAAATAACCATAAGGATAAGTATCATAACCAAGAAAGATACAAGGAGTCAATTTAGGTAGGAATTTAGCCACTAGAATATCACTCATAAACAAATAACACAAGCACCCAAAGGCACGTAAGAAGAAATAAGTAGAACGAGAACTAAACAAAGTCTCATTTAGAGAGTAATGATGTAGAACTAGTAAGGTTGAGATGAGTAACACCTTAACACAATGCGAGTCAAAATAGGTAACATAAAAACTATGATAATAAAATAGATTTAAACAAGTAATGATTATCAATAATATATTTAATGAAAAATTATTAAAGATCATGAAAGTATTAAGATTATGCAAAAAAATATTATATTTAATGAAAAATTATCAATAACTCATTGCAACTTCAACTAAATTAATGTTTTTTAAAACGATTTATTTAGACCAAAACCGATTTTTCTTAAAACCCATCTTGACCTGCACGCGTTAACAGACCTGACCCGACCCGATCCGCCCATTTTGTCATGCTTATCTGAATGTACAAGTCACAATGCGAGAATGCAACAAAAACCACATGATCAAGAATTATTCAAGTGATTGATAAAGGATAATTGGTTAAACGTGGAACAAGCGTACACTTTTGAGTGTTATAAAGAAAGTAAAAATTAAGGGTCTGTTTGATATGAATGAATGGAATAGACAAGTGAATTGAATGGAATGGACAAGAGAAAGAAATGAATCATTACCATTCCATTGTCCTGTTTGGTTGCTTCTAGTAATGAAATAATTCATTACTTTTTGTTGTTTGGTATATACATGAGATAATGAAGGAATGAAATACAATTTATGGGTCGAGTTGTGGTTTTAATCTGTTCGAATCATGGGTCGGGTCACGTGTCACGGATCGAGTCATGGTTTGGACCATCAGTCGGTTCATTGGTTGGTTGTTGTCTAGCTCATGGTTCGATCACGGGGCATTTAATGGATCGGGTCATGGTTTGGTTTGTATATCGGGTCATGGTTTGGTTCATGGGTCGGGTCATTGTTTGAGTCAAGGGTCGGGTAATTTTTGAGTCATGAATCGGTTCATGGTTTAGGTCATGGTCGAGTCATGGTTTGGTTCATTGTTCGTGTCATGGTTCGGATCATGGTTTGGGTCATTGTTAGTGTCATGGTTCGCGTCATGGTTCAGGTCAAGAGTCGGCTATTGGTTTTGGTCATGGATCAGGTCATGGTTTTGGACATGGGTGGGGTGACTGGTCGGATCATTCCTTCAAGTGAAGGAATGAACAATGAACAAAAAAATTCATATTCCAAGGAATGAAAATCATCAAAAGTGAAGAAATCACATTCCTTATAAAATGATGCATTTCATTCTTATGTAGTAACCAAACATGTTTCTTTTCATTTCAACGTAATGACTCATTTCATTTCATCTTTCATTCATGCATACCAAACGTTACCTGATAGTCCTAGCTAATCTTGAATAAATGTGTCAGGCCATATAGGTGGGAAACAAATTGATTTCAAAACCGAGCCTAATTACCATGCCTGAAACCATAATTGATCTTATGTGAAGCAATAGGTTAAGCTAGTTCTAGTTTTTCAAAGAAATCATAATCAAAATCAGAATTCCCAGACCAGTTCCAACTTTGCCCGACTAAAAATTGAAACCAAACCGGCTAAAAACTGGTCAAAAACTCAAAGCTAACCAAAACCAGTTTCATCTCTACCTGATTATTGGCTTTGTTGACTAAAACTGAAAACCGTTCCTACCTGAAACTGATTCTTTAAAAAAAACTGGTTCTTTAAAAAAACTGGTTTGTTCACATCTAGTCGGCCATGAGTCGCGGTTAGGGATGGCAAAAAAACCCGCGTCCGACGGGTTTGCCCGAAACCAGTAACATATGGAACGGGTATTCCCGAACTGATGTGTATTGGACCGTGTATGAGATTAATTTTTAAAATTTTCGCGGGTATGAGACGGGCATGTGATTTGTTCATATGCCCGTTTACCCGTCCTGATTACCTGATTAATATACACGTTTACCGGTCCTACGTACCCGATTATAAATACTTATTTAAAATACATTTGAATTAAATAGAATTTGTTTCTTTTCTTATTCCTTTTAAAATTAAGGATTTGTTCATTGTATTTGTTTCTTTTTTTTTATCTTCTTTTTTTTGTCAACTACAATAGTTTTTTTAACCATTTAGTTGATAATTGTTCTTCTTTTATTGACTTGAACAATGCTAATCAACTTATGAAATTTTGAAATTTCATGTTATTTAAGATATTAATAGTCTGTTATTGACATATTTTATATATATTTTTTGATTATGAAAAATAAATTTATTATTAGTTACCCAACGTGTTTTAAGCTAGTTTTATAATCGAGTATAGGATTGGGATTACTCAAACCCGTCCCGAATCCGGCTCATTGCCATCGCAACTCGCGGTATCCAGGAAGGGAAAAAAATTTAGCATCGGGCTCAAAATGTGAAGAACAAAAGTGTGATGGCCCAAAAATTATTTGTTAGGTCTGTTGAGTACCGAGACCAAAAGAAGCGTCGATGGGCCCATGATCAAGCCACGCTTCCCGTTTTGGTCAAGTTTACCAGTACCACCTGAAACATGATTAGGGTTTGCACCACACTGCCATTGCACCATAATCATCAGAAGTAGCAGGCCAACTTCGGCAATCGCGACCAAAATCAACGAAGAAATTTTCGAATTGATCATGAATCCTCATCAGAATTCCAATCAAATCCCAGCATCTAATTCCGCAGTTCTTCAGCAGGTGTGCGTTTTTTTTTTTTAATTAGTTACACTTTTACTTTCGATGTAAAACCTAACTTCTGGAATGTGGTGAACAGGTGAACCCAGTGATTAATCAGCCAATGTTTAATGGTAATAATATGCCAGTTGCATCTCCACTTTGTTTCATGAATTTCCCTACTCAGCCCTTTCAATTGCAAAATACTTTGCCAAATGGTATTGGTGGATTCAATCCATTGCTTGCAAACCAGTTTAATCCATCTCAGGCTCAGTTCTTTGCTCATAGTCCCATGAATCCTACTGCTTACCACCAAAATGTTGGTTTATCAGGTCAGCAAGTCCTTCTGCAAAACACAATTCAAAATATCTGTCAGCTTCTTCAGTTACAAAACCCCAATTACACCCAATGTCTTCCTGGTAATGTTCCCATGTTCCAGAACCAGATTGTGAATGCTATGAACCCTCAAAATCCTGTGAATCACCAGTTTCCCATGTCTAGTTTTAACAGTCCACAGAATTTGGTCCAAGGGAACCTGCTTTCACCTGGTGCTTCTGGACCAGTTCAAATACAGCAACCACAGAACCATCATGCTACTCTTACTAATAGCCAGGTATCATTTTTTTATTTATCTACTGTTTTTCGGTGGGTAAATATCTCTGGGTTCTAAATTTTCAATGCTAAAGGTGATACGGTTTGCTTGTACAAATAAAGAGAATATTCAAAGTATGTATTGCTACAATTAATGTTAAAAATTGATTCTTTTTTATTAAACATGTTGAAAAATCTAGCTCTAATCTTTCGGGAGTTACTTGTTAAACGTATGTCTTGCTACAAGTTTTGATTGTATAGCAGTATATTAGTTTTAAAATATATAAAATATTGGACAGGGCAATCATAAAATCGTTCCTACCAATGTTAATGGCGCGTGGGTTGAATCTCAACACAAAAACTTCAAAGGGCATAAAACATATGATGCCTCACACAAGGGGTATGCTATATTTATAGTAAGCTTGATAATACTTTTATTTCATGATTTATTCAGTAGCTGATTTATTAATTAATGTAGACATTGAGTGTGTGCAGATCCAAGTCCCATAAACATGTGAAAGAGAAGTTTGGGATCTACAAAGGAAATATGCGTAAAGGTGAACAATTTATATCCTGTATGATACAGTTGATTGACATAAATAGAAATGTTAAAGTTTAAACCCAAATAGTAATAAACAATAGATAAATGTTGAATGAGAAGCTCACCAGCATGATGCATTCTGATATGAAGCCACATTTCAAATTTTATTGCATGCACTATTATATTGATAATATGTCTTCATGATTGTTATATAAAATTCCAATTTGTTGTTACACATTTACATTCGAATATAGTCATAATAGTTAAAAGTGATAATAAAAAGGAAATATGGATCAAACAGAGTGAGAAGAAAATGATGGGTTAAATGTATTTTCAGTAGGAAACTTTAATACATAATTTTTTCATTCATCATCTTTGCATAAGCGAAATGCTTCTTAGTTTTGTTAATATATTTCAGCACATAGGATGTTTTTATTATATTGTTGTAATGTATTTCACTAATCGTTATTTTTTATTATTGTTGTATAGCAAAGGGTGGTGACAATTTGGCAGCAGATTCTGTTTCTCAGAATTCTACCAATTTTGAAAAGAAGTAATTTTTTTCACCCGTAATTATCTAGCATTGCTTAGCTTTAGTTGTTGGGCCTTCTCTGTGTCATTTGTGGTACGCCTAATTGATTAGATGTGTGAATTGGGTAATAGGTTTGTGTTAGAACAACACTTTAATACGAGTCAAAACTTGGCATATTTTATTTGGGTCAAAATTGGTCATTTATTTGTATGTGTGAATACATGATGGCTTGTGCCTGATAACACTTGTTCATTTTTTGATTCTTATAGACAATTAACGAATTAAGTGTCCCTAAGGGGACATCTATGTGTTTAAGGTGCATGCCCTCTATCCTAGAGGTCCCTCTATTCTAAAGGCCATCATCATCGTACTCAGTTGATCCTACTATCAACATTTTAAGGTAAGGTAGGGTTTGAGGAGGGTAAGATGTAGACAGCCCTACCTCTACCCTGTAGAAATAAAGAGGCTGCTTCTTTTGAGACCCCCGCTCATGATGCCTGATTAACCAACCAACCTAACGCTTTTAACATTATTTTCACAAAAATTAAGTAAAATAACGTTAAAATTAGTGCAATTTTACTTTTGCCACTCAAGGGCTAGCACATATAAAACGGGACCAGAGGTAGGTTTTGAGTGGATCTAGTTGTAGGATTTGATGAGTGTGTGTTTGCTGTTCTTAATAATAAAAACAAAATATTGACGTATTTAAGTCTTTTTGCAACATAATAGCATTTCAGCAACAATCTTATTCTTCGAATAAAAAAAATGTTTGAGGTGCTTGAAAGATACCCATTTGAGATAGTATCCATCATTAATAACTGGGTTGAAATTCACTTATTCTGACCTTTCATTCTTTCTTGTGTCTTGCTATAATTTTCTTAATAATAATTTACAACATGAACTTATGCTTTATTGTACTCTAGAGTACCTTCTCTCACTTACACGGAGCAGGAAATAAAGGCATGGCGTGAGGCTCGTAAGAAGAACTACCCTACAAATGGAACTGTTTTAAAGGTTAGATTTTGTGTGCTTGGTTTGATCTTCATGGCATGTCTGTCTGACACCTTACCTTTAATCGTGCAGAAGCAAAAGAAAGATCAGACATTGTCTGATGGCACCAACCAAGAAGCCATGTTACGTTGCCAGGTACATTGCTTGATTTTCCCGGAAAAATGGGCGGGTGGGATAGGGTTAAAACAGGTATGGGTTGGTATAAATTGATTCTGATACGTGTCAGATTGGGTCGACCTGCCAGCATTTACGTCTTTTTTTATGAATTAGTTATTGCATTAAATATATTCCAAAGACCTTGTAATTACAATAAAATCTATTTTTCATATACACCTCGTGAGTTTCTACGTGTGAATTCTTATTTATATATTATCTAGTTTCTTATCTTTGATTATTGAGTTGCCTCAAAAAGTCAAATAATACTTTTTCTATTTCTAAGACACTGAGAGTAAATGGTTAGGTATCAAATTTTTCCCCATTTAAATATAAATAAAAAAAATCAACTAAAAGAACATGTCAGTGGTTGAAAACCACCCAAAGTCTATGATAAATGAATATTAAACCTTATTTTATTCAAGAATTTAGATTAATATGTATTGATACAGTTTTCATCATCATAATTTAAACGAAGTTGTTTCTTTTTAAAAATGGACAACAGTGTCAACCTATCAACTCGACCTTAATTGGCTCATTTCAACCTGACCCATCCCAACAATCAGTAGCGGAGTTTGAGCTTATCGAGAGGGGGGCGGAAATTTATGGGACCCGGAATACATATTAATTTTATGAAGCGAGGGGGGTGAAACCACTATTTTTAACTAAAAATAACATTTGGGCTAAAAAATTAACACTACGAACGAATAAGAGCTCGCCCATGCCAACAATAGCCTGTAATCCAACCCGCTCATGTTGTTACCTCTACTCAGTGCTGCAATTGAAATTAGACAAATTAAATAAATAAAATTAACACGCAGTATTGTTTTGCAGCAATTGAAGGAAATATTGGCTAAACAAGCTGAGTTGGGTTGTGAAGTTGCTGACATTCCAGCATCTTATCTTCTTGGTCCTAATAAACAAAACCGTAGAGAGAAACAACATTACAAAAGGGGGAAGTTCCATAACAAAAGAGGAACATCATTTCAAGATCGAATTGGCAAAAAAGCAAGGCCAAATGGCCAAAAGCCCAATCATCAACCATCACTTCTACAGAAGCTTTTGACACAAGACATTAAGAGTGATAAAAACCGTCTTTTGCAGGTTTTGCGGTTCATAACCGCAAACTCATTTTTAACCGCCGAATCTTTGAGATTCCCGTCTGTAACAGTGAGAGAAACACATGTTGATGGTGTAGCAACTTGTTCTGTTTATAAAGCAGAGGAAGAAGAGGGGGAAATCATAGATTAGTTGATATGTGTGCTTTAAATGCAACAATGCTGGCATGCTGCTCTCTCTTGCTTAGGAAAATGCTCCTTATTTTTGGTCTACTATTTGTGTTTGTTAAGTATGTATTTGGTGTTTTATCAACTTTAGAATTTTGCTTGTATTATATCAAAGCTTTTTAGAGAGAATCATTATAATAATCGTATTTAGAGAAAAAAAAAATAAAAGCTGAAAAGAAATGTTCAGATTTCTCTTTGAACATCATTTTTTACTTTTAAATTTATTAAATCTTTTGTTCTTAAAAAATTATGTGATTAAATCTTTCATTTTTTAAAAATATATGTGATGTACTCAAATTTTCAAGGCTTCTATCTCTTCATTTATTTTTATTTTACATATTCTAATTCAAGTGCTTACAAAGTGAGTTTTCAAAGCATCAAGAAAATAAGAAAATAATACATAGTCGAATAATAAACCTTCGCCTTACATGCAACGAGATTGTTGACTAAGAGTTGTCAAATTGGTTAAACGGCAAAGCTTCTTAATTTACAAACTTCATCATTCAATCCCAAACCATATTTATTTTGTAATTAAATATTTGACCCTCAACCCCAATTTGTGTTTGTTGGGACTCATAATCATTTTTCAGTGCTTTGCAAAACGGTTTGTTAATATACCTCATCAAACTCGAGTTTGACTCCTTTGCTAAAAGTAGATCATATAACTTGCAACAAGTTTTTTTAGACTTGTCACTCATTTCAACCAAATTCCTATTGCACCAAAAATTCATGTTCCTAGTATTCATAAGAACACAAACGATGGTTAGATCAGTTTTATAACCTTGACCAATGGAAAGATGTAGAGTGAGATTGATAATACAAAAAATAATAGAAAGTAAAAACTAAGAATTGTAACAAAAATTAGAGCATAAAACAAGCGTAGTGATAGCGATTAGAGCATAAAACAAGCGTTTTTTTCACGTTTTTTCCTGTCTTCAAGCATGATATGAAACAAAGTCATCCTATAACCTATTTATACCAACTAGATGATAAAAAAACAAAAACATCCCCAAACAGTCAAAAAGGCTATAAATGACTATAAACAACTAGATCTACTTCCAATGACAACACATATACAAAGAGTGGTGACTATGAAGTACGGGTGTAATCGAATCAAGCTGACTCGTAATTTACTTGAGATCAGGTCGGTATAAAACTTGAATGAGCCTGATCCCAAGCTCGAGCCTTAAAATATCACTCATTTAGTTATCTAGCCAAAGCTAGAGCTTAGCATATCAAGCTCAATCCAGCTGACGAGCCTTAACAAGAATTTTATTTATATAATTTTTATTTGACATAAATATATAATAAATCTATATTTATATAAATAAATATTTTACATGTACAATTATGATAAATATAATTAAATCATGTGTATTAAGTTATATACTATAAATATGGTTATAAATATATGAAAAATTAATCAGAAAAATTAACTTTTTAATAATTAAATACCAAAGAGCCGAGCCGAGCCAAACTCGAGTTTGAAAATTTTTTTACAAGTCGAGCTCAAGTTTTAAAATAAAAATCTAAACGTGCCAAGCTCGATACTTAAGTCAAAATGAGTTAAGCTCAAGATTTAACAAGCTCGGGCTTGACTTGGTCCGTTTACATCCCTATAAAATAAAAATGATTCTCATTGTGGAAGGAAAGAGGAGCAAAAGCAAACCTAGGTTGACATAAGATGAGTAAATTCATCAGGATTTGATTGTATGTTTATGCTTTTGGTTGCGTCTATGTAAAAAAGAAAAAAGAAAAGAAAAAAAAGTGTATGACATCACAATAAGAAATAAATGAAAGTTTTATGACATATTTGAATCGAGGTTCTTTAAAAAACAATCTTTATTCTATAGGGATAAAAGTAAAGTTTACATTCGTCACACACATTCAAATCCTACTGATTAGTAAAACTTTATTTGATATGTTTGTTTTGTTAGCAAATTCTATTGTAGTTGAAAAAACAAAAACATGTTGTAACCAGATAAAAGGGTAATTTTATAAAAACCTAGCCAAATTTTAATTTTGTTTCAATTAAATCACTCAAAAAAATTTTTGCTCCATACATATAACTTAAATTTATTTTATGTTTCAATCCTAAATATGTGACCTACATAACTTGTAACCATAATTTTTATTTATTTTTTATTGTATGATAGAAATGGAAATAACATAGATTTTGAAAAATAATTTCAATTTCTTTAGAAATTGCTAAAAATTAAAAAAAATATAGATTGGATTTTTTTAAAAAAACTATAAAAACATAAAGGAAAATGGCGGAAGCCATCAATTTCTAATCACAATATCTTACCCTAATCTATATATTATAATAAAGGAAAATGTTTTGCTTATATGTCAATACCATAATCAAATTTTATTTGAATATGACATGTTTCAATACTACATTCAATTTCAAATAATAATAACACATATCAATCCATTATTAAAACAATTTAACAAATAAATCCTATTTTTATGTGAAATTAAACAAATCCTCTTTTTTTGTGGTAACAAATTTAATTTATATTATTCTTTTAACATTTATTTTATTATTATTAAAATTACATATTTACAACTTTTTGTTTAAATCAAAGAAATATTGTATAAATTTAACTATGTTAGGTTTTAAAGTTTTTATTTTTTCTTTTGATTTTTTCTAAAATTATAAACATGAGCATTTTCAACATATAATTATTTGTATTTTAAACTTAACGGCCATTAGTGTTGTATAGAGAATTTGTTACACACTTTGAATTGTATTTATAGTCGTACACTTCTAAACATGTAATTTAACATAATGTATTTTAATTACATTATATTAAGTATCAAATCCTGTAAAATACACAAGGTTATAACCTAGTGCTTATAATAAAATATCATACGCATTCTAATCCCTAATCACATCCCCTTCACCAACAAATTCAACAAAGTCAAATATTGTATATTCGAACTGATCGATATGAAAACAGTTTCTGTTTTTTTTAAATGATTGATATGGCTTGTGTTTTTTGATAAGCAAACTAGTGACCAACGAACCAACCATCACCAGCAACATCGACTAGCAAAAACATACACCAGAATAGGGTTAGGGTTCAAATCAATTTATCTGCATTTCAAGAGTCTGTGCTCGTTTCCGACGGGGGCTAAGCACACGACATTGCATGAGTTACTAGTCGATGATTGAGCACACGTCTTGGTGAAGATGAAGATTAAACTTCGTGCGTTTTAAGTGGCCGTGTCGATGATTAAACACACGTCTTGGTGAAGATGAATAACCTTCGTGCGTTTTAAGCGGCCGTGTCGATGATTGAGCAGATGTCTTGGTGAAGATGAAGATTAACCTTCGTGCGTTTTAAGCGGCCGTGTTTCCAGTTGAAGATGTGTTTCTGGCGTCTGGGTAGATGAAGAGTAACCTTTTTTGAAACTTTTTTTTTTAATTTATTAAAACAAAACAAAGTTTCAATGATTAACTTATAACAAAATCAAAAGTTTTACATTTCTACAACATTTTCCCGTAGAGAAAAAGCAAAAAATAAACATTGCTGGTTAAAAAATTTAACACCCACAATCAATATTTGCAAAAAAAATTAAAAAAAAAATAGTTCAAGATTTTGTATCAAAAAGATAAAATATATATATATATATATATATATATATATATAGAGAGAGAGAGAGAGAGATGGCAATATGCAATAAAATGTGAGCTAAATTATGTATTTTGTTAAATTACCGAAACGCACACTCACAAATCATATTAAATCTCCAATCATCAAACTGAAAATCAGATTACAGAATCCATAAAACTAATTTAAAGAATCCTTAAACATGACCCACGTTTAGGATATGCAAAATATTACCTGCTCAAGGAAAGAAGGAAGTAAATCCATTTAGGAAACAGAAAGATAACCCGACAATCAACAGCCAGAATACAACAAACAGCCACCCGAAGCATCTGTTCTAGCCACCGCTCTCTCCGTGGTGCCAAAACAGGCTGTCGAATCTGCATGCCCGATCCATAAGACCCGATTGACAGTTTGGTGTACAAACAAAGAAAACAAATAAGCGAAAACAACAAACAAAATACCTTGTGGCAACATTGTCATCTTCACAGCTGAAGAACATCGAACAGTTTCTGTCTGAATTTTCATAACCCATTATGGGTTTTCCATTTTCGAGTGAGAACATTTTCACAGCCTGTTTATAACTTGGATTTCTGTCTAAATTTTCATCTTCGCAGCTGTAGACCATCTTTAAGGCCTGTTTATAACTTTGATTTTTGTTTGACCCACTAAAGTGGAGATAGAAAATCATTTAGCTCAATGAAGTCTCCTTCAAAGGCCAGCGAATTCACCTGCATAAATACGTAAATGAATAACGGTTAGATAACTTGAAATAATTGTTAATATGGTTGTTTATAAATCGTTGAAACTGATTGAGCAGTCTTATCATACATTCAAACGATACATCTGGGTGTGAACTAATGATTGTCAAAAGCTTGTAAAAGTTTGTTTAACCTTTGTTCTTGAATCATCTTTATCATTTTAAAGTTTAGTGCAAACTAATGATTGTCAAAAGCTATGTTGCCAAAGGCGATAAGCACACTTAATGCACAAAGGTCTCGTCCGAGGCCTAGGCGCATAAAAAGTGATAGCCTGAATAGGTGGAAAAAAATTATATTATTCATTTTAAGTTAGTACCCTTTCACAAACCAAATGTTCAAAACCAATACCAAGTGTTCCAAGGCATGAGGTACAATGATATTAAAACCTGTTTAGGGTATATAAAATACTTTCCGTATTAGAAAGGATAAAAATGAAAATTGCCCCAGGATCTTAATACAGGAACTGGCAGATTGGAAGTTTCATCCCTTCAAGTACCAAGCTTCCTCAAACAATTATTTTCGGCAGAATCAATAAAACTTACCTTATCATCGCACTGAATACCAATGTGACGCACTGTTTTAACATTCTCATTTAAAGGCTTCATGATATCGTTTGAGGAATTGCATAGGTGGTAAGATTTAGCAAACACTCGGCAGAGAACATAAGAAGCTTCAGCCTGATACAGGAACAATAGTTACTAAAATGTAAACTAATATATACACATAGGGGATGGTTCGAATGTCAACCCTTTCTTATTGCGATAACCGAATAACTACATCTTATTGTTTTGGGGCCCACATTAAAGTAAATCTAAAGGTGTTGGCTTTTTCTTAATTTTTTATTAATGTAAGTGGGCCATACATTAATCAAAAAAAGAAAAAACATACACCTTTAGATTTACTTTATTGTGGACCCTAAAGTAATAAGATGTATTTATTTGGTTAACGCAATAAACATGGGTTAACATTTGATCATCTCCCTATATATATATATATATGGATTGAATCTTATGAAAAACCCAATCTTAGAGAGAGAACTCTTAAACCCTATGTGAGTCATTGATTTGTAATCTTGAAAATAAATGTGGTCCACATTAAAAATAATTCGTTTATTCAAAACCCAATTCTTTATTCAGGTTTAGTTTGTACCACATTTATTTTCAAGATTCCAAATCAACGGCTCACATAGGGTTTAAGGGTTTTCTCTCTAAGATTGGGTTTTCATAGGATTTAATAGCTATATATATATATAGGGCATAGAATTTTTGATAACCCTCATCTTTTGTTACAACCCATTAACCATCATCCAATGGTTACTTTAAAAATGTAAGTGTATAGGATGGTGACACGTGTCAGATTCCTTTTTTTTTCTTTTTTTTAATATAAAGGGCATTTAAGACATTTGTTATTTAAGTAAAGTTTACCCCATTTTTTTTAAACATTCATAACTTTTTTATAGTATATTATTTTTTTAAAAAAATTGCACCATTATACTCGTCTCATTTTTCTCTTTAATTTCGTTATAGTCTCGACTAGTTTTTTTTTTTTTTTTTTGATGTCATGCATTTACATCATTGTAACGAGCTTAAAGATAGCAAATTAATTAGAAATTTTTTCTAACAATGGTAAATTACAGTAATGTAACAAAAAATGAAGTAATGTAACACAAAATGAAGTAATTTACAATGACATAATTAACGGTGACGTAACACATTATTTTATTTTTTTTCTCTAACAATGATAATTACAATGATAAATTACAGTGATGTAAATAGAACACATTATTTTGATTTTTTTCTCTCACAATGATAATTATAGTGATGTAATTTATCATTGTTCAAAAAAAATTTAAACTAATTTGTTGTCAATGTAAATTACATCACTGTAATTTAAACCAAATTCACCGAAAAAAACCGAAACCGAATTTTACGTCAATGATAATTACAATGATAAATTACAGTGATGTAATAGAACATATTATTTTGTTTTTTTTCTCTCACAATGATAATTATAGTGATGTAATTTATCATTGTTCGAAAAAAATTTAAACTAATTTGTTGTCAATGTAAATTACATCACTGTAATTTAAACCAAATTCACCGAAAAAAACCGAAACCGAATTTTACGTCAATGTAAATTACATCACGATAAATTACGTCAATGTAAATTACATCACTGTAATTTATCATTTTTAAAAAAATTCCAAATAAATTTGTTATATTTAACCTCGTTACAATGATGTAAATATAGGGCATTTAAAAAAAGTAAAAAAAATTAGTCGAGACTATAACGGAATTAAAGAGAAAAATGAGACGAATATAATGGTGCAATTTTTTTTAAAAATAATATATTATAAAAAAGTTATTAATGTTTAAAAAAGAGGGGGGAAAACTTATAAGGGGTAAAATGACTATGATGCCCTTTTTAATATTTTAATGTAATGCTTATGTGTAAGTTTATGATTGGTTTAAATGGGTTATGTAGTTGTAGCAAAAGATGAGGGTTATTTTTTATACCCTTCCCTATATATATATATATATAGGGTAAGGAGTGAATAATAACTCATCTTAATTGAGGTAACCCATTAACCCTGGCAAAAAACGCTCAAATCGCAAAAAAAAAATTTCATGGTTTTTTTTTATGCAAAAATAGGGGGGGCTCCTTTTTTAAGAGTTCGCTAATTCACAAGCGTTAAAAAGTTAAACGAAATGTAAGTTTGCGTTACACTGCGAACATTTATTTAAGTGTCGCAGTGTAACGCAAACTTACATTTCGTTTAACTTTTTAACGCTTGTGAATTAGCGAACGCTTAAAAAAGGAGCCCCCCCTATTTTTGCATAAAAAAAACCATGAAAAATTTTTTTTGCGATTTGAGCGTTTTTTGCCAGGGTTAATGGGTTATCTCAATTAATGAGGGTTATTATATGATCCCTTCCCTATATATATATATATTGTACAGTTGATGGAAATAAGAAATTAAAAGATAAGTGAATACAAGGAATACAAAACAACCACCAACATGACATCACCCATTGTTTTCCGTGGTACTAGATTTACTGAGCATAGAAAATTATAGACATGAATGTAATCATCTATTTATGATTATAGACAGATTCCCCCTTACCCTTCTTTTGTACACTGTAATCATCTATTCATGATTAAATTAGATTGTCTTCTCATTTCAATTTTTCTATTATTAAACTTACTGAATTATCTAAAAAATGCATATGAACATCCAGTAGTGCAATTTAACATCCTCGTTATGTGAATCATTATAAAATTAATTACTATTCAATAATCTTTAAGTTTGTAAGCATGCTTAAGCATTTGGGTAGAAGTGAACTTTTGATTGTTTATTGCTTACATTATACCATGTTTTTTACAAATCAAGTTCATATGAAATGCCCTACAACATTTTGAATGACACAGTGGAAATGTTAAACAAGGTAAAAAAAAAACTTCGTTTCAACAGATCAGATCTAATAAATTTAAATTATACTATTGCAGTGTTGAAAATTTTCAATTTTTTTATTTTTAATCATTTAAAGATTAAATACTAATTTAAAGATCCAAAACCACAAGTGGAAACTAGATTTTTAAACAAAGTGAATAAACCACTTGACTAAGCACCATCTTCATTTCAAAGCCACATACTTGGAATCAAAACTATAAACATTCTTCATGACTACAGGTGTTTTCAAGTTTCTAGTAAAGATAAATTAAAACAGAATGTTCTATACATTATTTGACAAATGGGTTACATGATATATATTCTAATAGCATCACATCTATTCAATGACGGATCCAAGATTTTTTTCAAATGATATCATTGTATTTATATGTTCTAATTTCATAATACTACACATAAATTTTCCGGATCGGTTTTACCATTCAATTCAGGTAAAGCTTGCTTAGAGTTGTTCCCTGCGAGTTTTCACCTTTTGAAAACGTTGCATTACATCTTCGACCAAAAAATGTTGCAATCACTCTTTTTCAACATATCAAATGCAGAATCATTCTTTTGTTTTCTTATTTCTGCCATCTTTTTGATAACTAATGTTGTCACTAGTCCAAAAATCTATATTGTCACTTGAAAATACCGTTCATAAATGTCAACATAAGAAGAAAAATCACTACTATCAGAGGACTACGAAAGTATATTAATACATCCGCCCTTGCATCTATTAACATGTGATCTAACTTAATAAATTTAACAATGTTAGTTTAAAATTGTAATCAGCTAAATTATGACTTAATTTAGCAAAGTTTATTAATGTTTTGTTTTAGTCTTATCGAGTCCGTATAGAATTAGATAAGAATGTTTGATGTTTATTAGCTTGGCGGGTAGGCCAGAGCAGATATTCTAGGCTTCTTATTAGAGTTAGGAATAGGGAGTTTGTTGCGATTCTTGGAGTGCAAGGATTGCTTGAGTCGGCTATAAATGTCTGGGTTCTATTGAGTTTTTGATGTGCAGAAATTTGGGAAAACCCTTAGAGGGAGTTATCCTCTAAATACTGAGTTGTGTGTTGATTACCTGATACCAAAACTTCAAATAGTATTCAGTGTTGTAAAAATCGCTAGTCGCTAGTCGGTCGGCGAGGTAGGGACTAAGAATTAATCGGGATTAATCGGATCGGGATTTTTATGTAGAATTTTTCAAAATTTTATATATATACGCACAAAGATGCACATAAATATAAATATAATACTTCAGAATTCAAATCAAAAAATTCAAACATTAACATATTACTATATTAGTTCAAATACTTCAAAGATCAAATAGTTCAGATACTTCCATAATTAAACAGTTCAAAAACAAAAGCATTAAAGAAATTTCGTGTTACAAACATACATACATTATACATAAAATTCAGTCTAATTTTCAAAAATAAAAACAAAAAAAGTTTCTTTTGTAAATTGAAACTATACATGAATTAGGTGAAAACTGAAAAACTGAACAGGCAAGAGCAACCGAAAAAAAAATTAAAGCAAAACGAAAAAAGAAAAAAACGAGCAATCTGTATAACAAAAACATAAAAAACTAATATTTAACTTACTTTGGGGTTTGGGGAAGTCGATTTACTAACTTCAGAAGCAACTGATTGTATTCAATATTTCGATCCAAGGCTTCAATATGTAGCTAGCAGCGACTGATTTTGCAGGAGCAGTGCCGATTGTTCGATCGATTTGGAGATTTTGCAGGAGCAGTGCCGAACTGCCGATTGCTCGATTGATTTCTTGCAGTCGCTCGATTTGGATTGGATCTTGCAGTCTATCGATTTGGATGATGCTGATCGGGAGTTCTGAAAGCAAGAAAAACCCTTTTTTTGGGCCTGGGCCAAAAATTGGGGATTTTGGACCGATTTTTTAACCACAGCCGATTAATTCCGATTCCCGACTAGCACTGATAAATACCCGACTAGGGCGACTAGGACCGTCTAGGACCGACTAGGACCGATTACCGATTAATGGGGCGACTAGCTTAAAATTAATCGATTAGGGGCCGATTACCGATTAATCCCGATTAATCGGCCGCCTAATCGCGATTTTTACAACACTGATAGTATTAGAGCTAAGACATCGGTTCTAGAACAGTAACGTCAAGAAGAAGGAGCCATCAGCAGAGTACCGAGGAGTTCAAGCCGGAATTCACTCACCACAAGACGATCTGAAGGACTGGATCAAAGCTCAAAGGCTCCGGTGATGTATCAGCGAAGAAAGAGGCAGCAACCAATGAAGGAAGGATCAAACGCAGGCACGCTCATAACAGTCAAGGAAAGCAGCCCAGCCTCGCTGCAATGCCCGATCCTAACAGCCGACAACTACAATGTCTGAGCTATTAGAATCAAGGCAGTATTCCGATTCGTGCAATTGGAGTTTGAGGCCTTGAAGATGAGTAACGGGGAAACCATCGATGAGTTCGCAACAAAACTCAGTCGACTGGTATCCAAGTCAAACAATCAGCTCTAACCATAAATAATAGAACTTTGGTCAAGAAATTGTTGAGCTCAGTCCCAGACAAGTTTATTGCAATTGTTGCTTCGATAGAACAATTTGCAGACTTGAGTGTCATGTCGTTCCAAGAGGCCATAGGAAGACTTAAAGCATTCGAGGAGAGGACGAGGCCAAAGGATCAAGTTCCAAAGGAGATCAATTGATGCTTTCCTACGAAGAATGGCAGGCGAAGAAAAGACAAGAAGCCCCGAGAGGATCTAGCCGAGGTGGTGGCAGGCCCCACTCGAGGAAGAGGCCAAGGTCGGGGTGGTGGCGGTAGGGGTAGAAGCAACGACTCCAGCCAAAAGTCCTACCAAAACCGAAAGCCCAAGGACAAGACCAAGGTGAAGTGCTTTAGGTGTGACAATATGGAGCACTATGCCTCTGAATGTCCCACCAGGCTAAATGAGGAAGCAAATCTGACCCAAGCTGGGGAAGATGGGCCTGCTCTAATGATGTCAATTGGGGTAGAGCTTGGGGGCAACACAGTCTTCCTTAATGAAGACCGGATCCTACCACAACGATTCCAAACAGGAGAGCCAAATTGTTGGTTCCTCGATTGCCAGTTCCTCGACAATGGGGCTAGCAACCACATGCCTGGGAACATGGAGATGTTTGCAAAGCTGGACGAAGGCACTGTTGGAAAAGTTCGCTTTGGGGATGGTTTATGTGTTGACATCAAGGGAAAGGGAGAGTGCTAGGGTGCAAATATGGAAAAAAAAAAATTTAGCCAATGTTTACTTCATTCCATTCTTGAAGTCTAACATAATAAGCCTCGGTCAAATGACTGAGATTGGCTAAGAAATTCGAATGAAGAACAATTTTCTATGGGTTAGAGAAAAAGATGGAATTCTGCCTATGAAGGCTCCGAGGTCCCCAAATCGACTACAAAATATTGCTCAAAGCAGTGAACCATGTGTGCCTGCTCACAAGCTTTGAAGACCCAGGGTGGCTTTGGCATGCCCGACTAGGGCACCTTCACTTTGAAGCCATAAAAGGCCTTACCAGTAAGAACTTGGTTCGAGGAATGCCATCAATCACGCACAAGACACAAGTGTGTGATGGATGCATGATTGGAAAGCAAACCTAAAGCCCCTTCCCAACACAATCAGAGGCCAAAACGTCTGATGTACTAGAACTAGTGTATTCAGATGTGTGTGGATCGATCATACCAACCACAAAAGAAGGCAACAGATATATGCTCCTCATTATGGATGATTTTAGCAGGTACATGTGGGAGTTCGTAATCAAGACCAAAGGAGAGGTATTTGATCGACTTGCCAAGTTCAAAAGTCATGTTGAACTAGAAACAAGGAGGAAGATGAAGAACTTGGGAATCGACATACATAGTAATTGTATAATTTGAAATTTAGGAATTTCTAACTTTTCCCTTACTTTCTTAGCTATGTTTTCGTACTCTGCCGACAAGTCTGCAAGCTTTTCTCGTAATGAATCCGAGGGCTTTATAGAAGTGCCAGGGAAAGAATCCAACGGACCCAAAATGATAGAGGTCGAGTCAGCACTGCCTTATTGGGCAGAAGCAATACCTCCTCAGCCTGACATCCCATTTTCCCACCTTCGCTCATCACATTTCTCTAGACACAACACATCCTACTGGCTTGGTTCTGTACATTGGTCAGCTATACGTGACTACCAATTTCCATCTTCCTTCGAATACATAATCGGGGAAGAACCAAAATCTCCGGTGTACAGGCCCTTGTTTACTTGGGAGTTCGAAAAAGAGGAAAAATCTGATGCAGAGAGCCCATACTATCCTCCTGAAGCCCCATTGCTCTCTATCAACCCTCCAGATTCTCAACCAAAAGCCCATATGGCCTTTACAAACCCTAAAGTTGCTAAACTAAAAGCTTCAAGGCGCCCTACAAGTAGTTGTGAAAGTCGGGTTGGACCAGAATCTATTACTGCTAAGTCACCACCAAAGATACGTCGCCTAAGTCAAGGCGCACGACTACCTCCGCCATGTGAAGGGCGTGTTTATGCTAGGAAGTTTGCTCACACGATTGGGTCTTGTTCTTGGGGAACTCACGAGGAATCTGACGATTAGCAAGCTTTATTTGCTTCTTTCTTTTCTTTTCTTATGTACCAGACATCAAGTATATATATGCATGCATATGACATATGTATCTCATGTTGATTGAATGTTCATTTCAAAATTTAAATAATGTTAGTGAAGATATTATTCCTTTCAATTCTTAGCACAATGAGCATTGCATGGATTGATTCACAATAACTATTAACTAATATATGTAACAACTAAATACCTGATAAAATACCTTATAGTCGTGAAATTTGATTGAGTGAACTCGCAACATTAACCACACTACACTTAGCCGAACTAGAGTTCTAAACCTCTTGACCCCTTTCTTACGTCTTGCAAGAGGATCGTCACTACGAAGACTGCTCTTAGACTTATAAGTCTAATTAACTCTTTAAATTTCATCAATAGTCTTTAGGTACATATTAGTGAGTAGGAAACACATACAATCTGGAAGGGGGAATACCTGTACTTTGGGAAGTTCTGTCTAGGAAAGTATTTCGTATAAATCCAAATCAACCGATGGACCTGTTATGCTTTCCTGGAAACTCTTGGAGTGGGTATGAACCTATAGGCTAAAGCATGTCTTTCTGAAAGCCCCTTATAGTCTATAGGTTCACACTCATTGTGTTAAGAATTGAAATAAATAATATCTTCACTAACATTATTTAAATTTTGAAATGAGCATTTACTCAAAAGTGTAGACATGAGCATACATATATATACTTGATGTCTGGTACATAAGAAAAGAAAAGAAAAAAGCAAATAAAGTCTGCTAATCCTCAGATTCCTTGTGAGTTCCCCAAGAACAAGACCCAATCGTGTGAGCAAACTTCCTACCATAAACACGCCCTTCACGTGGTAGAGGTAGTCGTGCACCTTGACTTAGGCGACGTATCTTTTGTGGTGGCTCAACAGTAATAGATTCTGGTCCAATCCGGCTTTCACAACTACTTGTGGGGCTTGTAGGACGCATTGGAGCTTTTGGTTTAGCCACTTTAGGGTTTGTAAAGGCCATAGGGACTTTTGGTTGAGAATCTGGAGGGTTAATAGAGGACAATGAGGCTTTAGGAGGGTAGTATGGGCTTTCTGCATCAGATTTTAGTTCCTCCTCTAACTCCATCTCATACTCCCAAATAGAAAAGGGTCTGTACACCAGAGATTTTAGTTCTCTCTGACTATGTATTCGAAGGAGGATGGAAATTGGTAGTCACGTAGAGCTGACCAATGTACGGAACCAAGCCAGTAGGATGTGTTGTGTCTAGAGAAGCATGATGAGCGAAGTTGGGAAAATGGGATGTCAGACTGAGGAGGTATTGCTTCAACTTCTGCCCAATAAGCTTTTTCTAACTTTGTCTCTATTCTTCATGGTCAGCTAGACTCCTCTTTTGGCACTTTTGTAAAGCCCTCGGATTCATTACGAGAAAAGCTTGCAGACTTGTCGGCAGAATACGAACACATAGCTAAGAAAGCAAGGGAAAAGTTAAAAATTTCTCTAAATTTCCAATTGTTAGTTTAAAATTGTAATTAGCTAAATTAAAAGGACTTGATTTAGCAAAGTTTACTAATGTTTTGTTTTAGTCTTATAGAGTCTGTGTAGAATTAGATCAGAATGTTTGATGTTTATCAGCTTGGCAGGTAGGCCAGAGCAGATATTCTAGTCTTCTTATTCGAGTTAGGAATAGGGAGTTTGTTGCGATTCTTGGAGTGCAGGATTGCTTGAGTCGGCTATAAAAGTTCGGGTTGTATTGAGTTTTTGATGAGCAAAAAACTGAGAAAACCCTTAGAGGGAGTTATCCTCTAAATACTAAGTTGGGTGTTGATTACCTGATACCAAAACTTCAAACAAGTCATTAAAATATAACCCTTTAATTGCTCAACATTTGTTCAAAATATGTCATCTTTATTATGATCTAAAATAGTATATTCGCATTATGGTGTTAATAAACAGGTGTATACGAATGAACATCAACCAAATTGATTACCAATTGAACTCAACTCTTCAACGTGTAAGCAAATAAAAACCTAACCAATTAGCAATTCATATAAAATCAACAGATTTAAGACTTAATGCAACATATCAATACATTCCTAACAATCTAGAACAACCGAACCCAGTCGAATCCCACACATAGCAAGTTATTTGCAGGTCAAACCTTTCTTGGCTCAAAGAAACTATTTGTTCAGATAAAAAAGTATAACATACAAATAATTAGAACAAATAAAAAGCACAAGCAGTTAGCAATTCATACAAATATCAGCATAATTTAAAGATCACAAAACAGATTAATACACCCAAAAAGAATAATTAGATGTATGAGTCAAAAGATTACCATTTTCTGATCAACCAACGCATATTCATACATAATCCACTTGGTCCTCAAACCAGTCTTGACCGAATCACCCAAATAAAACACAAAAGTCTTCCGGGTCCCAACCACAACCCCTTGCACACCAGCACCCACTATATCTTTCACAGGACCACTCCTCCTCCAAAACCCACCACCGGCTGGCCTCTTTTCTCCTCGTCCTCGCTTAACCCTAGGCATGGCGGCAAAACAGTACCAGTGCTTCCGTTTGCCTTCACGGCCGAACGAGAAACGGGCGGATTCGGGCAGATCGAAGGGTTCAAAACGATAGAGGTCGAGGTCGTTGATTAGATTGGAAGAAGCGGAATCGATACGATCGCCATTGTTTTTTAGGGTTAGGTAGTGGCAGATGAGCTGTTGCTCTGAAGGGAAGAACTGGCAGCCTGGTGGAAGATGTAAAGGGTTTGCCATGGTGGATGAAATCTGGACCAGCCAAATTGGTTTATAGAATTTGGGAATCTGTAGAGAGCGTGATTGACAAGCTACCGGTTGGGGTTGTCTATTTTAAATTTTTTTTTTTTAAATTAACATAAGTTTATGAATATAAATTATTTGATTTTATAATTTCTTTGTAAATTTATATAATCAAAAGATTTTATTATACTTTCAAGGAGATTAAGAATAAGAGAACATTATGTGAATTTTTTTTTTCTGAATCATATTAGAAGAGTAAGATAAAGTTTTTCTTTTTAAAAAAAAAAATAATCACATTAATGATTCATATGATTTGGTTAAATTGGAGTTTAGTTAATGGGGAAGAAGTATGAATGGTTCGTAGGACTATTCAAAAAAACTCGAAACTTGCTCTAAAAAAGCTCGATAAAAACAAGCCAAGTCTGAGCCTGGGTTGGCTCGGCTCGATTTTTAACATATGTATTTATAAAATTATATACACACAGTATTATATATATATATATATATATATTAGATTAGGGTATGGATAATTTGAAAACCACTTTTATTTGTGAAAACTCAGAAAACCTCATGTAAAACATACGTAACAAAACTAAAAAAAATTGTAAAACATACGTAAAAACGTAAAAAAATTCCGTCAGATTTGACGCAGTGTTATGTATGTTTTACAACGTAAAAAAATTTATAAAATATTTTTTTTAAATATTTCTTCGGGGCTTTTTTGATTTTTTTTTAATAAAAATGTGTCCAATAATGTTACAAATGTAACATCACTGTATTTCAGACACTTCATTACATAAATGTTTGTATTGTTAAAGCCTGATATGATAATTGATAATTACTATGGATTATTGGATGTTATTAATATTGGTATACATTATTGAGAACCTATAATTATGAGCATAAACCATGGGAAATCTGGTTTAGAAAATAACCAGACAGAACCAGAGAGTTTATTGCAATTGAAATTAATATGATATGGATTGTTGATTTGGAATGGTAGTGGTATGGGATTCTATAACCAAAGATAGGCAAGGATATAATCATGGTATATCGAAGAGGTGGTGGGACGGCGGCTGAAGCAGTTGCGACTGACTTCTACGTATGACCTATACATAAACCATCTTCGGTTTATCATGATTATATCAGTGTTGAGGATTTGGTGAGGAGAATCCGAGGTTTTGGGTTGGAATGACAAAGGTTTATGAGTTTGTTATTGGTTGGTTACTAAATATAGTCAAGGACACATGGTCATGGTTTATCAAAATGGTGGTGGAACGGTGGCTGGATAGGTTGCGACCTACTCCTACATATGCCGTATACATAAGCTTATTTCAGTCTATCATGGATGTGTTAGTGATATGATTTAGTGGGATTTGGATTGGGAAATTATAATATTCAAAGTAATAAAATAATGGAAGCATTATTGAAAATAATTACGCTATGGTGAGGTTACGAATATAGGTTAAACGCGAATGTTATTTCAGAAATATTAACTTAATAATGTATTCGAGTGGGTGACGATTCACACGAATATAATTATTATGAATAATATACTGAAACAATATTCCATAAATCGTCAATCGAATCGAAATACGGTACGAGCATTGGATTCGAAAAGGTGACGATCTTTACGAATACGTACGTAAGTAACGCATTTCAACGAGATAACCGAAATAATATCTAACGATATTAAATTAAGAAAAAGGAATTTAAAAACGTTTATTATGAATTACCACCTAAGACGGATCCGAATAAAATCATTTTGTTAAACAATTGTTGTAACGGAAATGAATGAAACCATTTTATCAAAACGAAACTAATTAAAACTCTTTTATAAAACACAATTAAATTATTTAAACGTTTCATATTTTAAATATATTTACGAGAAAAACGAGCGATTTAATAATGATAACGCGTAATAAACGAGACCGAGCACGCGGGAACGACATGGAGTATAAGAAGGATGAACCTCCTTCTTTCCCACCATTTCTCATTCTCACCCTCTCTCTCTAGACACCATTTTCGGTCTACTCTCTCTCTCTAAAAACTTATCTCTAACTTATCTCAACCATTTCGCAAGATCTTGGTGCCAAAACGTTCGTGAGATTGAGTAGAACAAGAACCCACGAAGAAATCTAGCATTTGAACGTGGATCTAACATTTTACTTTTGGTTTTCTTCTTTAAACAAACTGGTTTTCACTCTTACACTTTAAACGAATTCTACACTTTGAAAACCTTTAAACGAGTTAGTAAAAGAGGTAGGATTGGTTGGTTTGGACCTGCAACATGAAGAAAACCTGATGATGATGAACAGCTCGGTTCGTGGGGATGCACCTCCTGCTGGCCGAACCTTCTCTCAGCCGAACCCAAGGGAGGCTGAACCCAAGGGTGGCCGAACCCTAAACAGGCGAACCTGGAGTGCCTCGAACCTATGATCAACACCGAACCCAAAAGGTTTCATGAACCTGAGCTAGACGAACCAGGATGCGCCGAACCTCGGATGCTGGCCGAATCTCCTGGCTGCGAACCTGACCTAGCCAAACCTTTGGTCTACGAACCTTGAACGACCGAACCTGAGTGCATGGCCGAACCTTAAGGTGGCCGGACCTGAGGGCAGCGAACCTGTGAACCTAGGACATGGCCGAACCTAGGGACTAACAAACCTAAGATTGCTGAACCAAGGGGTAACCGAACCCTAAGGTTCGCTGAACTTAGGGCTGTCGAACCTCATCCTCCGAGCTAAGGGAGGGACTACACTAACACGCACAATATGGAGATAAACGAAGGAACATCCTCTTCATAATAAAAATATGTTTTAATTTAAGAATTTGTGTAACTTAAATAAGTTATGAAAATAACTTAAATTTGTTTTCTTAAACCTAAATACAATTCAATAACTTTAAATATTGGATTATTACAAATGGACATACATGCATACCTTTGTAAGTATACATAGGTGTATAAGGTTATTACCTTTACAACTTGTATACATTTGATGGGATCTTGAAAGTCATCATATACTAGATGATTAAAACTAACAAGTTCTAAATCTATCCTTCTATGATGAAATTAGGAAACCTTGATGCGTAACTATACAACTTAGGAAATAAACCTAAGTAACTCGCGCACCTAATAAGTTAGGGTCAAACGAATATGAAGAACTTAATCAAGATCAAACATTGATACTTATGAATATGAAACACGCAATAAATACAGGTTGTTGAAGTGTCTTGAGTTCATATACGTGAGCACGCATTTTACAAGAACACTGAATCTAAGGCATTCATGTGAGTTCTCATAACCTCCTTTTTAAATCATTTTGTTTTTAAACTCGGAGGTGGAACATGTATACCAGATTTAAATATTATTTTGATAACACATGGGTGACACCTGGTTTATCATTATGATATTCATATTATTGGATTATCATTGATTATGGATTGACACGGATTATCACAACTCCATGAGTCGTTGTGGTTGAGTTGACTTCGGCCCTCCGCAATGATTGAGTTACTGTTGTTAAGTTGACTTCTGTCACACCCCCACCCCTCGTCACCTCGTGTCTGGTCTGACGTCACTGAATCGGTTGCGGAAGCATAGTGGTGATGTCTCCGAGGTGAGGGGTGACTTACTTGAACCAATATCATAAGCACACAGATTAACTTAAAGTAAATACATTACCAGGGTGTCGCAATCACAACCACATTACAACTATATTTATTTAATTACAATACTATTATTAAAGTGCAAATAACTCAAAAGTGCATCCTCACCCGGTGGTCACTGTCTCCCTGCAAAAAGATTTAATTTGAAAACGTCAGCACAAAGCTGGTGAGATCGACAGTTCAATTTAAAACAATATGATATGATAAGCACGTTCTCAAAAGTTCAGTTCCGGATAACCATGGGACCTGTATCTAGTTCCTTTCGGACGTCTAGTCTGTCTCAAGATATTACCCGTCGGTACATATCTTAGTGCCTCATTATCTTAATGTCTATCACACCATTAAGAAGTTCAGGAAACAGATAACAAACATTCACACAAGGGGAGATGCAATCCTCCCAGCGAATGGGGTGTCAACCAATAGTACTATCAATGTTTTCTGCTCGGCCACACATGGGTTCACTAGATACAGTTCAAATATGAGGACTTTCAGTGTCATGATAGAGTTCAGTCTACAGGCCAAAATCCCATGAAATCCCACAAAAGTCACAACAATCACATGAAATCACACAGATATCAGTGATACATATCATATGTTCATTAAAAGTTCAACAATGTTCCCCGATGTTTATAAAAGATTAAAAATAAAAGGGGTTGTACGAAACTCACCTGATAGTATAGATGTAGCAGAATATCTCAAAACTGATAATAGAGAAGTGATTCTGCATTTATTTATATTTAATGAGTTATTTATGTTCTAGTTTACTGATTAGATCCTTCTGAACGTTCAATGTCAAAGACATTGCTTAGTATCAACTCGATATTAATTATATAATTAATTAATTTAAGGTTATATCATACAATGTATGATAATGTAGGAACCTACATTGCATTAGATTCTTAACACAAAGTTGATGACACTCTAGATTAATCAGAATACTCTCAGATTAACCAAATAGTTAATGTTGTTGATTATAATGCTAAAACAGTTTCTAGATGATTTAATGGCTTAGGAGTGATTAATCCTTATTATTGATTACCCAAATATCATGAAATATCACAATGTAGCATTAGAATAGGTGAAATAACCAGATTTAACATACTAATCTGACTGTTATCACAAACATCAGATAATCATTCCAATGAGTATGTTAATGATTATGATTAGTTTGAAACACTTGGATTTAACCTTTGTATTTCAAAGATTAATCAAACTAATCACCTACATTGTCATAATCAAATGGTTTAAACCATTATAATCATAGGTATGATTTCATGCAAACCGGGCATCACAACGGATCAAAACAAGGATTTAACCGTTAGAACTTCGTGTTCTTCGTTTATAATCAATCCTAGCCATCATCTAGGCAATAATCAACAATCCTAACTATCTCATTACGTTCAAAATCAAGATCTAATCAATCAAAATCAAACTAGAAGGTTAAAATGAACCGTTACCTGTTCTGACGAATTTCTGCGCGTATAACAACGATCAGGACTTGAAAACACGATCCGTGGTGTGATTTATGGCTTCAAATGGCTTGAAAATGGTGTTTAAAGGATGAATATATGTGTAACATCACTGTACTTTAGGTCGTCCGTACATCCGTACATCCGTACGATTGTACTGTTACGACCTGAGATTTATTAATTATTAATGATTATGAATTACTGATTTTCACTACTGATATTATCACTGTACTGGTATGCATGACTATGATTTATTATACGCGTAAACCACGGGAAGTTTAGTTGTAATTCAACTAAACAGGCCTATAGTGTTTATCGCAGTGCCTTATTATTGATGATGATGAATTAATGGTCTGAGAATGGATTGGGATGGAACTAGGAGTTTGTTAGAGTCTGGTTACTAAACATAGTCAAGGACCCATGGACATGGTTTATCGAAATAGCGGTGGGACGGTGGCTAGGGCAGTTGCGACTGACCCTTACATATGCCCTATATATATGCATATTTCGGTCTATCATGGATGCGTCAGTGACTAGGGTTTAGTGGGTTTTGGTTTGGGAAATGATAATATTAAAGTTATTAAATAATGGGAATTAATTACGCGAAGTGAGGTTACGGATATCATTTAAATGAGAATATTAATTCAGAAATATTAACTTAATAATGTATTCGCGTGAATGACGATTCACACGAATATAATTATTAAGAATAATATACTGAAACGATATTCCATAAATCGTAAATCAAATCGAAAGGCGATACGAGCGTCGGATTCGAAAAGGTGACGATCTTTACGAATACGTACGTGAGTAACGTGTTTCGACGAGATAATTAAATAATATTAAACGATATAAATTAAATAAGTTAAACTAAAAATATTTATTAGGAATCACAACCTAAATTAAACTGGAATGATTTAAATTTATTAAATAATTATTTAACGATAATGAAACGAAAGCGATTTACGAAACAATTTATTTAAACTTATTTTATTTAAACAAAACCAAATTATTCAAAATGATTTATTGTTTAAATATGTTTATCGGGTAAAAACCGAACATTTAATTTATATATCGCGATAAAAACGGGATCGAGCACGCGTATACGACACGCGATATAAGGAAGACTTCTTCTTCCTTCTCCTCATTTCTAACCTACAACTTTCTCTCTTTAAACACCCATTCACGCCACTTTCTCTCTCTAGATCTTCTCTCTACGATATCTCCATCGTTTCTTGACGGATTCGAGAGATTCCGGTGCCTACGCGTTCGGGTGATCGAGAGCTACAAGAGGATACGAAGAAATCCTGCATTTGAACGACGATTCAAGGTAAATCTGAGATGTTTATTTTCGGTTTTGGTTGTTAGTTGTGGGTCTTGCACTCGTGGTAGATATAATCGGTTAAATATATTGTGAAACCTTAAAACGAGTTAAAAGGATCATGTAGAAGTCGAATGTAGTCTCGAATGTGCAGGAGCTTGATGAGGACGATGATGGAGGTTCGAGGAAGGACAGGTTCGTGAGGGTTGAGGGGAGCCGAACCCTTGGCCACCTAACCCATAGGAGCCGAACCCTATCCCTGGCGAACCCTCCTGTCCAGCCGAACCATAATGGGTGACGAACCATCTTGACCACCCAACGAACCATCTAGCTGCGAACCAGTGGGGTACCGAACCTGTTGGAGCCTGGAACGAGCCTAGGGTTCTCCTGGCTGGGCCGAACCTTCATCCTCCCTATTTGGCCGAACCTTCTTCTTTGTTTTAGCCGAACCCTAGCACCTTTAGGAACTCACGAACCCTCTTTCTCTCCTATGTTAGCCGAACCTGGTCTGATTAGGGTAGAAGGTTCGCTGCCCCTAAGGGGTAACCGAACTAAAAACCACAAAATCGAATAGGTTAGGGGTAACGGGGAGCGAGAGTCTATATATACACACATAAATATCTATACCTATATAAGGAATGATGATATCCACCACCTTTTCTCTCTCTATACATAAGTTGGTTTAAAAATATGGTGTTACACTTATAGGAGACTTTATTGATAAAGGATTAACATATCATAGGGATATTTTGCATGCAAGTTAATTAAACTTTAAGTGGATTTTATAAATTAGAGAAAAAGGGTGGTGGAATTGAGTATTTATGGGTGTATGTAAGGATAAGTGGGTGAAGAAGAATATCATCTTCTTTCATGCACATCTATAGGAAAATACATACGAAATCACGACTTAATTTGTCATTATTAAATAATTGGGGCTAGTATGCATAAATTATATATATTAATGATGGAAACTAAAACAATGTTTTAAGTAGATCATCTTAACTTAGAATTTATAAACTAAGTTAGTGGAACACTTAATAAATTTAAATGTAACGTTTATGGTTATTCAATTAACTTAGAACGCATATACTTATAAGCATGATCATACAATAATCACAGATTGTTGAGTTGGTCTTGAGTTATATACGCGAGCGCGCATAATACGAGAACCCGGATTCTAAGGACTTCAGGTGAGTTCTCATAACCTCCCTTTCTTTAAACTATTTTTGTTTTAAAACTCGGAGGTGAAACATGTATACCAAATTAAATATTATTTTGATAACACAAGGTTAATACCTGTTTATCAATATGATATTCACATTTGAAATTATCATTATTATGGGATTATCTCTTATTATTTTATATCCATGTAAACATTGTTATTGACCTAGGTCAATAACAAAGATTACAAGTATTGTCACAAATCCCGAGAATCATCGCTCTTAACTTCGGTTAATTGCTTTGACATCGTGTATTGTCACGTGGATGGTTTCCACATCTGTGAAGCATTGCCTTTGACTTCGGTTATTTGCTTTGGCTTCATGTATTGTCACGTGGTTAGCGACCACTCCATGAATCATGTATTTAACTTATGTTAATTACATAATGATCATGTATAGTCACGAACATTATTTGAGAATATGGTTGATGAGATTGGTTGATTAGTTTGTGGATTGATTATCCATATTTGATTATGATTATTTGTGATTGACTATGATTGATTTGGTTATGTGGTTATGTGATTGTGTATGTGTTTGGTTGTTGAATTGATGGATTGTGTGTTGGATTATCTCATACAGGTATTCATATGGATTTTCTCAAGAAGATCATAAGTTTTATACTCGTTTTAAACAAAGCATTTTATAAAACCCTTTTAAGCATAAACTTTCAAACTCATTTTTTTACTAAAACATTTTTAAATATAAAAACTTATGATTACTCACCAACTACTTTTGTAGTTGACACTTGATTTTCTTACATGTTTCAGGTGATGGAGACAAGTAGGATGAAGAGGATGATCTCTTCTATTTTGGACATCATCATCATATAGGATTCTTGGACTTAGTTAATTAACTAAATTTCTGGCGATTAGAGTTTAGTTAGTATAACTAAATCTTTTGTGTATTTGATGTAATTGATTCATGATGAACATGGTTTTTTGTGTAATTAATTTGATGAATGGAATGTTATGTGATGATTTGATTTAGATGCCCACGAGCTTTTGAACAATCTACACATCCCTCGTGGCATCCCGATGATTCCGCCGTCGGTCGGGGTGTTACAGATTGGTATCAGAGCCTGGGTTATAGGGAATTAGGTTACTAGAAATGGTTGACCTAGTCTATAACCGTAGGATACCCTAGTATGAATAAATTCATACACTAGTTAGTATATTCAGGATTTCATGCTTATGTGTTTATTACATGTTAATTGAACTCCTGTTATACAACTGATATATATATGTTGCTTATTAATTTCTTGCTTACGTGTGCCCTAATGATTCGATAAGGACATGCACGTGGTGTATCGTAAAGGTGGTGGGATGTTGGCTAGGGCAGTTGCGACTGACCCTTACATATGCCCTATATATATACCATTTACGGTACATTAGGTGGATGTCAGTATTGAAGAATGTGGGAACTACCCGTTTGGGAAATTACTTGCTTAGGAAATAAATTGTTTATGAATTACTTGCTTTAGGAATTATCTGTTTATATTGTAAACACCAGACAAGGACATACTCGTGGTATACTACAAAGGTGGTGGGACGGTGGCTGGGGCAGTTGCGACTGACCCCTACATATGCCCTATACATATACCATTTGTAGTATATCGGGGGTCTGTCAGTGTCAGGAACATAGGATACTACTAGGACCTTACTAGGAATGGTTGAGAGGATATGATTGTGGACTGTTGATGATATATTTGATGGATTGACTGGGATTGGTTCATGGATGATTATACTTGATGAATATTTATAAACTCACTTATGAAACACACAGATTGGACACGTAGGGTGCATAGGATTAACAAAAGATAATGAGCGATTAGTGATGTGATATGGACTTGGGAGATGATATAGACACTTGATGATAATATAAACGCATAGTGATGATACTAACACTTAGTGATGGTATGGGCACTGGATGAGATTAAACTATAGGGAAGATATGAACACCTAGTGACAATAAGAGCACTTTGTGATGATATGAACCCTTATTAAAGATTATTGACATTGGGATTGACATGGATTTTAGTGAACTTAGACAATTGGGGGAAACTTAATGTCAGGTGAACTTAGACATTAGGTGAACTTAGAAATAGGCAAGCCTACATGTCAGGTGAGCTTAGACATTAAGCAAACCTAACTGTCCAAGGGAACTAGAGATCACTTCACTCAAAATTATCCTACTAAGGATAAGGTTTGTGAAGTGAGATTTATGGTGAAATACATGACACACTCTACACACTAGCAATGGCATAATCGTGGTGCAATGGAACGGTGGTGGGACGGTGTAGGGGAGATTGCGATCTACCTCTGCATATGCCCTATATATAAGCTTGTTGCATTGCATTGGGAGGTTGTCAGTGTTAGTATAGAGTGAGGAATGTATAGGACTTAGGAATAGTTAGCTAGCACTAGTTATGACCAACTAGGACACTCAGCAAAATAATAGGGAATTATACACATTCTGAGTTTAATGACAGATAGGAGATAAATATAGTTCCTATATGAAATCCTAACTGCTTAAATAAACTCATTTGACCATTGTTTGTATAACTTACGTTGTAAACGGTAGTAACATGTTTCTATTTCCTTCAGAAACATGCCGCCTCGCCGTCACAACGAAGATGACTCGAACAATGGGGATGCTAACCACGGTAATGCCAACTCCGGCATACAAGAGTTAGCCACACTTATTTCTGGATTGGTGAACCAGTTGACTCAGGCCAACCAGAACATCAACCAGAACCGAGGTGGTGCAAACCAGACAACTTGCATGTTCAAACACTTCAATTCCTGTAATCCCCTGAAATTTACGGGTGCTGAATCAGCCACTGGTCTGCTGCAGTGGTTTGAGAGTATGGAGAACACCTTCATCAACAGCGAATGCCCCGAGAATCTGAAAGTTCGCTACGCCACCAGTGTTTTCCAAAAGAGAGCACTAACTTGGTGGAATGGGGAAAAGCGAACTAGGGGAGTGGATGCTGCCTTAGCTTTGACATGGACAGAGGTCAAGAACCTGATGACCACTGAATTCTGTCCTCAGAGCGAGATGAGGAAACTGGAGACTGAGTTCTGGGAGCTCAAGCAGGATAGCGGGGAGAACGTTACCTATAATACTCAGTTCCATGAGTATAGTCTACTGGTGCCTCATATGGTGACACCCTTGGATAGGGCGATTGAGAAATATATCGGCGGGCTGCCGGTACAGATTCAGGATACGGTCTACGGGAGTAATCCCAAAACACTGGAGGCTGCTATCCGTCTATCTGCAACTCTTACTGATAACCACGTGAAGAATGGAACACTCACTAGGAGAGGATACAAGAAGACTGACACCAAGACTACTGCAAAGGAAGTCAAAGCTGAAGTCAAGTCTGAAGCTGCTAGCTCGTCCAAAAGCAGCAACAAGAAGAGAAAGAATAGGAATTTCATGGTAACTGTACCTGCTGCGAAGTTTGCGCAGCAATCATCAAACAATTCTGCTGCAAGAAGTTACACTGGGAACACCCCCCAATGTAACACTTGCAGATATCATCATGCCCCTAACTTGCCGTGTCGCGTTTGCAACAACTGTGGCAAGTTCGGGCACTATGCAAACGTTTGTCGGAGTGCACCGCAAGCACAAAGGATGCAACAAGCACCGCTTGCACTACCAGCTCCTCAAACTCAACCTATTCCGGCTGTACCCATTCGCCAGGTACCTCAAGCACAGGCAAGAGCCTGTTATGAATGTGGTGAAGTGGGTCACTTCAGAAATCAGTGCCCAAAGTTGACTGGAAATAATCAGAGGGTGGCAAGAGGCCGGGCTTTTCAACTGAATGCTCCAGCTGCTCAAGCCAACCAGGATGTGGTCAACGGTACATTTCTGATCAACAACTCTTATGCATCTGTCTTATTTGATTCTGGTGCTGATAGGAGTTTTGTTTCATATGATTTCGAATGCTTGCTTGGTAGAACACGTACATATTTAGATAAACCGTTTAACGTGGAAGTGGCCGACGGAAACACTATTGATATTGACACTATTATCATTGGAGGTACTGTGAACTTAAATGTTCACGTTTTCCCAATTGATCTCATACCTATGCATCTTGGTAGCTTTGATGTTATCATAGGCATGGATTGGTTAGCCACTCACAAAGCGGAGATTGTATGCCATGAGAAATATATACGTATTCCCTTACCTTCGGGTGAAACTTTGAGAATATTTGGAGAAACTGCTAGTAAAGGTCTTAAGCTGATGTCTTGCACTAAAGCACACAAGTACCTTAGGAAGAAATGTATAGCCTTCTTAGCACACATTGTGGAGAAGAAAGAGAAAGAAAAGAGAATCGAAGATGTTCCGGTGATACGAGATTTCCCAGAAGTATTTCCAGATGATTTGCCGGGTCTTCCACCAGAACGTCAAGTCGAGTTCCGAATCGACTTAGTACCTGGTGCGAACCCAGTTGCCAAAGCTCCCTACAGACTTGCGCCTTCGGAGTTGCAAGAGTTGGCGAGCCAACTGCAAGAACTTACCGATAAAGGGTTCATTCGCCCGAGCCATTCGCCATGGGGTGCACCGGTCCTGTTTGTCAAGAAGAAGGACGGGTCATTCCGAATGTGCATCGACTACCGCGAGTTGAACAAACTCACAATCAAGAATCGATATCCACTGCCGCGTATCGATGATCTCTTCGATCAGCTTCAAGGTTCGGCATGGTTTTCAAAGATCGATCTTAGGTCTGGGTATCATCAGCTTCGTGTACATGATGATGATATTCCCAAGACTGCTTTCAGAACCAGATATGGCCACTATGAGTTTTTGGTAATGCCTTTCGGCCTTACCAATGCACCTGCGGTTTTCATGGATCTCATGAACCGGGTTTGCAGGCCATACTTGGATAAATTCATAATTGTATTCATAGATGATATTCTGATCTACTCAAAGACTAAGGAAGAACACGAGAAACACCTTAAGTTGGTTTTGGAGATCCTAAGAGAGGAGCGACTGTATGCCAAATTCTCTAAATGTGAATTTTGGCTTAAGGAAGTTCAATTTCTGGGACACATAGTCAACGAATACGGTGTTCACGTGGATCCTGCAAAGATTGATGCTGTGAAGAATTGGAGTACACCGAAGACACCGACGGAGATTCGATCGTTTCTTGGACTTGCCGGTTATTATCGGCGGTTCATATCGAACTTCTCCAGGATTGCTGTCCCTCTCACTGCTTTGACTCAGAAGAATAGGCCATATGAGTGGGGACCAAAGCAAGAAGAGGCATTTCAGACCTTGAAGCAGAAACTTTGTGATGCTCCTGTCTTGACACTGCCTGATGGAAATGATGATTTTGTGGTTTACTGTGATGCATCCAACTTAGGTCTCGGTTGTGTTCTCATGCAACGGGGAAAGGTTGTGGCTTATGCATCAAGACAATTGAAGATTCACGAAAAGAACTACACCACACACGACTTGGAACTTGGTGCAGTCGTGTTTGCTTTGAAGATATGGAGACACTATCTTTATGGCACTAAGTGTGTAGCGTTCACTGATCATAAAAGCTTGCAACATATTCTCAATCAGAAAGAACTCAATATGAGACAACGGAGATGGGTTGAACTGTTGAATGATTATGACTGTGAAATTCGCTACCATCCTGGTAAGGCGAATGTAGTAGCAGACGCGCTTAGTCGCAAGAGTCAAGTTCAAATCCATAGTGTCCGAGTGCACAATAACCTCCGTAATGATATTCTCACAGCCCAACAACACTCATTGGCTCAAGATGACTTGAAAAATGAGATGTCTTGCGGGGCTGAAATACTGTTGGAAACTAAGGATGATGGTTTGATGTATTACCTGAACCGGTTGTGGATACCGAACCGGGGTAATCTTAGGATGGTGATTATGAATGAAGCTCATAAGTCTCGTTACTCAGTCCATCCAGGTTCTGACAAGATGTATCAAGACCTTAGGGGCTTGTACTGGTGGCCTGGAATGAAGAAGGATATTGCTGAGTATGTGTCTAAGTGCCTTAACTGTGCTAAGGTCAAGGCAGAACATCAGCGACCTTCTGGATTGTTATTACAACCAGAAATACCAATGTGGAAGTGGGAGAATATCTCCATGGATTTCATTACTAAACTCCCACGGACCGCGAACGGTAAAGATAGTATCTGGATAATTGTTGATAGATTGACCAAGTCGGCTCATTTCTTACCGATACGCGAAACTTACCCTGTGCGGAAGTTAGCTCGTATTTACATTGATGAAATCGTTAGCCGACATGGTATTCCCTTGAGTATAATATCGGATCGTGATGCTCGTTTCACGGCACGATTTTGGGAATCACTTCATGAAGCTTTTGGAACAAGACTGGATCTTAGCACCGCTTATCATCCTCAAACGGATGGTCAAACGGAGCGAACGATTCAGACATTAGAAGACATGTTGAGAGCTTGTGTCATCGATTTCGGTGGCAGTTGGGATAGCCACTTACCATTGGTTGAGTTCTCGTATAACAACAGTTATCACGCGAGCATTGGTATGGCACCGTTTGAAGCTCTGTATGGCAGGAAATGTCGGTCACCTATTTGTTGGACCGAAGTCGGCGATTCGCAGATCACTGGTCCTGAGATTATTCAGGAAACGACTGACAAGATCCGCCAGATCCGTGACAATCTGTTAGCTGCTCGCAGTCGACAGAAGAGCTACGCGGATAAAAGAAGAAAACCTTTGGAGTTTGAAGTGGGAGATATGGTATTACTTAAAGTGTCGCCTTGGAAGGGCGTTGTTCGATTCGGAAAGAAGGGGAAGCTTGCTCCACGTTATGTTGGCCCTTTTAAGATCCTTGAACGGATTAGGAAGGTTGCTTACAAATTGGAACTTCCTCCTGAACTTAGTAATGTGCATCCGACGTTTCACGTGTCCAATCTAAGAAAGTGCTTAGCTGATCAGGATCTTCAGGTACCACTCGATGACATCCGCATCGATGATACCATGCACTTTGTTGAAAAACCAGTGGAGATAATGGATCGTGAGATTAAACAGCTCAAACGCAGTAGAATTCCAATTGTCAAAGTACGTTGGGAATCGAAGCGGGGTCCAGAATTCACATGGGAAAGGGAAGATCAGATGAAGCTTAAGTACCCACATTTATTTACTACGGTCACTCCAAGTTGAATTTCGGGACGAAATTCCTTTAACTAGGGGAGACTGTAACATCACTGTACTTTAGGTCGTCCGTACATCCGTACATCCGTACGATTGTACTGTTACGACCTGAGATTTATTAATTATTAGTGATTATGAATTACTGATTTTCACTACTGATATTATCACTGTACTGGTATGCATGACTATGATTTATTATACGCGTAAACCACGGGAAGTTTAGTTGTAATTCAACTAAACAGGCCTATAATGTTTATCGCAGTGCCTTATTATTGATGATGATGAATTAATGGTCTGAGAATGGATTGGGATGGAACTAGGAGTTTGTTAGAGTCTGGTTACTAAACATAGTCAAGGACCCATGGACATGGTTTATCGAAATAGCGGTGGGACGGTGGCTAGGGCAGTTGCGACTGACCCTTACATATGCCCTATATATATGCATATTTCGGTCTATCATGGATGCGTCAGTGACTAGGGTTTAGTGGGTTTTGGTTTGGGAAATGATAATATTAAAGTTATTAAATAATGGGAATTAATTACGCGAAGTGAGGTTACGGATATCATTTAAATGAGAATATTAATTCAGAAATATTAACTTAATAATGTATTCGCGTGAATGACGATTCACACGAATATAATTATTAAGAATAATATACTGAAACGATATTCCATAAATCGTAAATCAAATCGAAAGGCGATACGAGCGTCGGATTCGAAAAGGTGACGATCTTTACGAATACGTACGTGAGTAACGTGTTTCGACGAGATAATTAAATAATATTAAACGATATAAATTAAATAAGTTAAACTAAAAATATTTATTAGGAATCACAACCTAAATTAAACTGGAATGATTTAAATTTATTAAATAATTATTTAACGATAATGAAACGAAAGCGATTTACGAAACAATTTATTTAAACTTATTTTATTTAAACAAAACCAAATTATTCAAAATGATTTATTGTTTAAATATGTTTATCGGGTAAAAACCGAACATTTAATTTATATATCGCGATAAAAACGGGATCGAGCACGCGTATACGACACGCGATATAAGGAAGACTTCTTCTTCCTTCTCCTCATTTCTAACCTACAACTTTCTCTCTTTAAACACCCATTCACGCCACTTTCTCTCTCTAGATCTTCTCTCTACGATATCTCCATCGTTTCTTGACGGATTCGAGAGATTCCGGTGCCTACGCGTTCGGGTGATCGAGAGCTACAAGAGGATACGAAGAAATCCTGCATTTGAACGACGATTCAAGGTAAATCTGAGATGTTTATTTTCGGTTTTGGTTGTTAGTTGTGGGTCTTGCACTCGTGGTAGATATAATCGGTTAAATATATTGTGAAACCTTAAAACGAGTTAAAAGGATCATGTAGAAGTCGAATGTAGTCTCGAATGTGCAGGAGCTTGATGAGGACGATGATGGAGGTTCGAGGAAGGACAGGTTCGTGAGGGTTGAGGGGAGCCGAACCCTTGGCCACCTAACCCATAGGAGCCGAACCCTATCCCTGGCGAACCCTCCTGTCCAGCCGAACCATAATGGGTGACGAACCATCTTGACCACCCAACGAACCATCTAGCTGCGAACCAGTGGGGTACCGAACCTGTTGGAGCCTGGAACGAGCCTAGGGTTCGCCTGGCTGGGCCGAACCTTCATCCTCCCTATTTGGCCGAACCTTCTTCTTTGTTTTAGCCGAACCTTAGCACCTTTAGGAACTCACGAACCCTCTTTCTCTCCTATGTTAGCCGAACCTGGTCTGATTAGGGTAGAAGGTTCGCTGCCCCTAAGGGGTAACCGAACTAAAAACCACAAAATCGAATAGGTTAGGGGTAACGGGGAGCGAGAGTCTATATATACACACATAAATATCTATACCTATATAAGGAATGATGATATCCACCACCTTTCTCTCTCTATACATAAGTTGGTTTAAAAATATGGTGTTACACTTATAGGAGACTTTATTGATAAAGGATTAACATATCATAGGGATATTTTGCATGCAAGTTAATTAAACTTTAAGTGGATTTTATAAATTAGAGAAAAAGGGTGGTGGAATTGAGTATTTATGGGTGTATGTAAGGATAAGTGGGTGAAGAAGAATATCATCTTCTTTCATGCACATCTATAGGAAAATACATACGAAATCACGACTTAATTTGTCATTATTAAATAATTGGGGCTAGTATGCATAAATTATATATATTAATGATGGAAACTAAAACAATGTTTTAAGTAGATCATCTTAACTTAGAATTTATAAACTAAGTTAGTGGAACACTTAATAAATTTAAATGTAACGTTTATGGTTATTCAATTAACTTAGAACGCATATACTTATAAGCATGATCATACAATAATCACAGATTGTTGAGTTGGTCTTGAGTTATATACGCGAGCGCGCATAATACGAGAACCCGGATTCTAAGGACTTCAGGTGAGTTCTCATAACCTCCCTTTCTTTAAACTATTTTTGTTTTAAAACTCGGAGGTGAAACATGTATACCAAATTAAATATTATTTTGATAACACAAGGTTAATACCTGTTTATCAATATGATATTCACATTTGAAATTATCATTATTATGGGATTATCTCTTATTATTTTATATCCATGTAAACATTGTTATTGACCTAGGTCAATAACAAAGATTACAAGTATTGTCACAAATCCCGAGAATCATCGCTCTTAACTTCGGTTAATTGCTTTGACATCGTGTATTGTCACGTGGATGGTTTCCACATCTGTGAAGCATTGCCTTTGACTTCGGTTATTTGCTTTGGCTTCATGTATTGTCACGTGGTTAGCGACCACTCCATGAATCATGTATTTAACTTATGTTAATTACATAATGATCATGTATAGTCACGAACATTATTTGAGAATATGGTTGATGAGATTGGTTGATTAGTTTGTGGATTGATTATCCATATTTGATTATGATTATTTGTGATTGACTATGATTGATTTGGTTATGTGGTTATGTGATTGTGTATGTGTTTGGTTGTTGAATTGATGGATTGTGTGTTGGATTATCTCATACAGGTATTCATATGGATTTTCTCAAGAAGATCATAAGTTTTATACTCGTTTTAAACAAAGCATTTTATAAAACCCTTTTAAGCATAAACTTTCAAACTCATTTTTTTACTAAAACATTTTTAAATATAAAAACTTATGATTACTCACCAACTACTTTTGTAGTTGACACTTGATTTTCTTACATGTTTCAGGTGATGGAGACAAGTAGGATGAAGAGGATGATCTCTTCTATTTTGGACATCATCATCATATAGGATTCTTGGACTTAGTTAATTAACTAAATTTCTGGCGATTAGAGTTTAGTTAGTATAACTAAATCTTTTGTGTATTTGTTGTAATTGATTCATGATGAACATGGTTTTTTGTGTAATTAATTTGATGAATGGAATGTTATGTGATGATTTGATTTAGATGCCCACGAGCTTTTGAACAATCTACACATCCCTCGTGGCATCCCGATGATTCCGCCGTCGGTCGGGGTGTTACAATATGAACTTAGGTCGTTCAGAAGTCGAGCAGAACGAGTAGAAGAAGAATTATGTTAATCCCCATGCGATCTGATCCTTTTAACAAACTTTTTGCCGACATACTCGCCAGGCGTATCGCCTGGATCCCTGCACCCACGTCAGGCATACCGCCTGACCCGTTTTTCTTCCAATATTTGATTTAAACTTCGTTTCGCAATTCCGGGAGCATACGAACTCCGTTTTGCGCACGGTTTTCGCCCACGTTCATCATTTTTCACATACTATCAATCCCCAATAACAAAAGTTACTAAATCCTCGTGGATTTCAAGCACGACCAAATGTGCTCACGTCATTAATGCCGAATTCTTCGTACGCAACTGTCACAACTTCGGTCCTCCTCGGTGATTCCACTGTTGGTTGAGTTGACTGCGGTCATCCGCAGTGCATGTATTGACACTTATACTATTTAGGAATATCGTTGGTTGAGTTGACTGAGGTCTTCCGCGATGATTCCGCCGTTGATTGAGTTGACTGAGGTCCTCCGTGTTAACTTATATTGAGATAATTATGGTGAATATTGATTATTGATTGATTTGTGATTGGTTGAATATATGTGGTTGATTATTTGTGATTATTTGAATTATGTGATCTCACAGGTGCACATGTGAATTTTTCTTGGAAAACTATAAACTTTTATAAACATTTTGTAAACATTTTTGAAACATAAAAACTTATGATTACTCACCAACTATTTCGTAGTTGACACTTGATTTTTACATGTTTCAGGGAACGAAGAGAAGTAGGTAGAGCATGGTAGCTCTACATCTTTTGGATATCATCACTTAGGATCTTGGACTTAGCTAAATTAACTGGATTTCTGAAGATTAGAGTTTAGTCAATTTAGCTAAATCTTTTGTGTAAATTGATGTAACTATATCATGATGAACATGATTTTTGTGTAATTATTTTGGTTGAAATTAATTGATATGTGATGATTTATTTAGATGCCCACGAGCTTATGAACAATCTACACATCCCTCGTGGCATCCCGACGTTTCCGCCATCGGTCGGGTTGTTACAACAAATCTATAAAAAAATTTAAAAAAAACGTTTGTTTTGCATGAGTTTTCAAGGTTTTTTTCACTAAAATAAGGTTTTCATTTTATTAATCCCCTATTAGATTATATATATATGATTTTATATATTAAATTTTATATATATTATATATGTATGTATGTAAAGTGTAGGAGGATATAAAAAAAAAACCAAGCTGGCTCGTGGCTCGGCTCGAGGCTCGAGTTTCTTTACGAGCTCGAATTTTTGGCTCGAAAAAATTATCGAGCTGGCTTGGATTGGCTCGGATCGAAATGTCTTGAGCTCGAGCTCGGCTCGATTACAGCCCTAATGGTTCGGTATGTAATTTTAGATTAATCTTTCAGAGGTTTGCTTACTGAATTAAATGTGTTACTAAAAGGTTTTCAAACAGTCTAACATCTGATTGATTAAAATGTAGCATCTTAATAAAATATTTCATAAGTTTTCAAGCAGCTCTTTAAGATAATTTACCTAATCAAATTGTAATTTGATATGTAGACTAAACTTACAACTGATCAAACCACATGGACGATTTACCTAATCATCTCACAAATAAGACTAAGTTTGCATTTTTTTTAAATCGGGGACCAAACATGCAATCAGACAACTTAAAAACCATATGTATAACCTTTTCAATAATGTTTGGACTAATTTTTAATTTTTCCAACCTAATGAGGAACCTTGCAATATTAATTAACCTTAGGGATCATTTATACAATTAACTCCATTTATTTGGAAACAAAGTTAAATTATATTATATATCAGCTCATGTGAAGATCACTCACATAACACACATAATGAAGTTCGTCACCATGTCACCTCATGTGATACATCTTTTAGCTTTTGTAAAACTTTTTATATTATTTTTTTATAAATTCATATAGCGCAACATACAAGACATAATAGTATTTTTATCTATTTCCCAATACCCATAACTGATCTGCTCGACTTCATGTGTTTTTTTAATCGCACCAAGAACATGGATTAAAGATGTTACATATTACTAAAGTTGATCGATGTTGAAAGATAGTGCTGACAATTTTTTATGCGAATTTGTTAACACGACACAAAATGAAGTTAACCAATGTTTGTGCTTGAGCTTTGCAGGTATCGTTCGTAAACATGTCGACATGTTTAATTCACTATAAAAATCGTGTCTAAACAGGACATGTTTAACTTATTAACGACTGTAGTAATCTATTTTGACATCATAAAACATGATCTGTTTAAACACATTTTAATCTGTTAACAACCTAATACACACGTGTTATCCTATTTAAAGTTGTTTATACTTTTTAAAATAAAAAATAATTGTAACACTATCTTTCACATTCTGAAAAGAAAAAGGACTTATAATCAACAATTTTGATACCACATGGGGGCAGCTGAATGCCCAATTTTAATTTCCAGTTTCTTAAATTTGCTTTACAGTTTTTATGCATAACTCAATTCTATTTGTTTTGTTGAAATTGTTTATTGCCTAAAACAAGTGTTTAATGTACTAGGACCAACACAATAAGCTTATGGTTATTGTTTATGAAGTTAAAATTTTTTAGATATTTCTGAGAGTATTTGCAATCTCAAATGTAACAAATACCAATAAATGTGTTACTTCAACTAAGATATCACTTTTTCTTTCTATCATATAAAAAAACACTCATTTTTGCTCCGGCAATACATTTTCTTTCAAACATATTTCCTAAATGGCCTAAGTTTTAGGATTGTTGTAAAAATCGGCGTAAGTGGCAGCTAAGCGCTCGTATACGTTGTCGGTTTGGTCTTAGTCGGTGCCTAGATGGCCTATTCAGTCTTTTTTTTTTAACTTTTTTCGGTTAAAAAGGGACTAGATCCATGATTATTCGAGACATTTCTCAACCATGAATCCTTAATATGTCTTTGAAACACCAAATCCAACATCGAATCCAAGCATTGAACATATAAATTCATCTCTAAACTTTGAACTCAGCTTCAATCTTCTTTGATGTTCAACTCTTCGATCTTCTTTTGTTGTTCCATTACTTAAGTTTGAACTTTAAAATACTTGACTTGGTATATTTAAGGTTATTTTTTAAATTATTTGAACTATTATATTCAATTATTGATATTAATGTGTTTGTATATATAATACTAGGCTATTAGCCCGTGTATTACACTGATTGCATATAAAATATTAAATAGTTTGTAATGAAAATTTAGAAGTTATAAAACTATATTTTGATTTAAAACTATAGAATTAGTACATAAAATTCTAGATTTGTAACAATTGAGATATTTAAACTAACTAACGTTAAAAACTTTATTTAGTATTACGTAAAAACTAACTGTTATAAATCAAGAGAATAAGTATTATTTTTGTAATTTTATAAAGTTATAAAATTCAATTTAAATATTATTAAACATAAAGGGAAAAAAGTGTAATTTCCTTATAATTTTAATAAGTTTTTGCTTCTAAAATCTTTTTAATATTTGTTTTAAAAAATGTCATTTTTTTAAAAAAATTCAGTTGTTTAAAATTCCTGTTGATAGTTTATTTCATTAAAGTTATGTTTTTAAGAAGGGATAACTCTACACAAATGTAACCAACTTTTCATACTGTCCCAATTAAGTCACTGGAACTTTTTTCTGTCCCAATTAGGTCATTCAACTTAGTATTGGTGTTCTAATCCTATATAAATAACCTGAATAGCAGGTTATCGCTAATTTTCTACATATTTAACTTATTTAATATGTTAAGTGATGATATAATCATTTTATAAAGTAAATAATAAATTGAAAATTATTTAAAATTATCCACATTTACGCAATATTTTTCGAAAAAAATAAGTTTTTCAAACAATATGTGTCAATATTTAACGTTTGAAACTTAACTTTTTTCAAATATCATGCATAAATGTGGATGATTTTAAATAATTTTTAATTTATTATTTACTTTATCAAATGATTATATCATCACTTAACATATTAAATAAGTTAAATATGTAGAAAATTAACGATAACCTGCTATTCAGGTTATTTATATAGGATTAGAACACCAATATTAAGTTGAGTGACCTAATTGGGACAGAAAAAAGTTCCAGTGACTTAATTGGGACAATATGAAAAGTTGGTTACATTTGTGTAGAGTTATCCCTTTTAAGAAAACTTGATTTTCATAAAACTTTTTATTTTCAAAAAACCGTTTTAACATATTTTCTTACTTCTAAAAGTTTGATTTTTATAAATTATTGTATATTATAAACTTTAAAGTGTGTTTTTTAATAAAAAGAGTTGATTCTTAATTTATTAAATAACAATTTTTAATATGAAAAATATAAATAACATAATTAGTCATTAAATATCATTGTTTAATATGAGAGATACTTAAGTTTTATAAAAAAACGACAAGTGTCATTAGAGGTATAAAATTGTGACAAGTGGCATAAAATATGTTTATTTATTATAATAGTAAGATAAGATATATATTGAAAAAAGATCATAAAAAGAAATTTTGCCTAAGAAGAGTAATAACTAACAAAATTTTAACATGTGATATGATAATTTACATATAACATCTTATTTTTGTACTAGATTATATTTTTTTTGTACAAATTTCTTTTTTGTACGGGATTTTAGCATTTTTTGTGTTGTATTTTTGTTTTTGTACTGGATTTTTATTTTTTGTACAGGATTTTTATTTTTTGTACAATAGTTTTTTATTTTTATATTGGAGTTTGTTTTTTCTTACTAGATTTTTTTGTATTGTATTTTTTTGTACTGAATTTTTTATTATTATTTTTAGCATGTCACATGTCAAACTCATATTGGTTCTTACATTTTTTATGAAAAAAATTATTTTTAACGGATCCAACCCCAATATATATTTGTAAAATTACAAATAAAAAATTCAATCTGTCTAACGCCGATTAATCCATAAGTGGTATCTTACCGTCCGACTAGTGCCTTCTTGAACATTTGTTTCTCTTCAAAGTGCAATTCCATCAATCCATCCAAATCTTGGTGGCAATGCTCTCTAATGGTTCGATTACCATGTGTTCTTCATCTCCATACATTCAAGAATTGACTGACCGTCACTTCCCAAATAATAGAATTGCTTGTGTTCAAATCTAGAGTAAATAATGTAGTTACCCATCGCAATCTTGAATTGCTTTCATAAGACTATCCACAGCGGTCACCCCACTGAAAATCCTTCCCCACTGAAATTTCATGCCACGTCATCACCCCACTGAAAACCTTAATCACCCACAATGGTCACCCCACTGAAAACCCTTCCCCACTATTCCACGTCATCAACATTTTTTAAATTTAATTGATTTATTTAATTTTTTTTTTGCAAACAAAAAATAATAAACTTAGAATTTAATTAAACAATTCAAATAAAGATCCAAATAAAATAAAAATTACATTGCAAATTTAAATAAAAAAAACCATACAAAAAAAACTAACAATTCAAACAAAATTTAACGATATTTATCCAAGAGTTTCTTTTTCATTTTTTGCATTATTTCACGATCTTCGTCGTCGAGCATGTCGGGAGGCATAGACTCAAGTGCTCTGAGGTCGGATCGGAGAGTTTTCTCTTCGTGCATTTTTTTCCTTTCTTCGTGTTTTATTTTTTGAAAAGTTGTGAAAGCTTGGAGTTGCTCGGCGAGTTCGGTTGTTGACGTGTTAGAGGAGACGGTTTGACGACTCGAAGAGGACGCCCGTTTTGTTGTATCTCGACCCGTCGGTCTAACCGGTTCCGGTGGGGTATCGAACTCGGCTTCTTCTTCGTCATCCTCTAGGTTAACCGCGTAATTTGTATGTGCGGTCGAACCCCCGGGCGAATACTCGTTCGATTCGGAATTTTTGGTTCTTTTTGAAGAACCTTGGACCTCGTTACCTTCTTGGCAAAGAACACGGAATTTTGGCGAGTCTTTTATCGCCACCCAAACGTGGTAGTGGTTAAACGTTTGGCCGTTACTCTTTAGTTGGTATTCCTTTTCGGCCCATTTCAAAACGTTCTCGTCGCTCATCCCGCTTTTTCGGTTGTTTGCGCAGTTGCTATAGATCCCACTAAACTTTGTTAACTTGGTGCACATATCCTTCCACTTTGAATTTAGTTGATGATACGTGCGGTATTCGGCATCGAAGCCCATCACATTGTGCCAACTAACGGTTACTTTTTTCCAAAAATTTTCCCGTTTTTGCGAGTTACCTACAAAAAAAAATTTCAAAAGTAAGTTAAAAAATTAAACCCTTTAAAATAATATATAACAAAACTAAGTAATAAAATTTTTACCTTTGGTTTCGTTCTCGGATTCGTCCATGTAACATTTTCCGAGAGCGATTTCTTCATCTTGAGTCCATTGCTTCGGTGCCATTGGACCACTACTCGGCCCTGTTCCAGCCGGCTGTTTGTTTTTCTTACCTTTTTTGCGTTTCTGAGTGTCTTGTGTCTCCGGCACGACCTCGTTATCATGTTGGCTCGGGGAAACAAAATCAGATTCGAACCTAGGTTGAGAGAAGGGAGCAAAACCGGGTTGAAAGTTTGAAGAAGATTGGAAGTTTGGTGGATGTTGTTGAAAGTGTTGGATGTTTGGGTTTTGTTGTAGTTGTGCCAAAAAATTTCTAAGCGATTCGGGATCGTACGAGAACGGGTTGAATTCGGGATTGGGATTGTTAGGCCTTGGATTCATGTTTGTGTTTTTTTTTTAAAAATATATAGAGAGAAAGATGAAAGATGAAGAGATTTGGATGGTTTTTTGGGTAAAAAAAGTTGGGTATTTATTTAGTTTTAAAAAGTTGTTTTTTTTTTTTTTGATTTAATACCGTTCAACAACGGTCAAATGATGCAACCAATCACATCGCTTGAAAATCCACGGGGAGCGGGAGCCGTTGGGGCCGTTTGAGCGGGGGCCGCTGGCTAGGGGGGCGGTGTTCCCGCTAGTTGCCGCGGAAGGGACGATCCCGCGGAGGAGGGCGGGGCAAGGGCTGCGTATGGTCTAAGAGCAGGTGGTGGTGAGTGGTGACGGAGATTTGATTGAAACCACCGAAAACCGTCGGCAGGTCCCAAATCTTACTGAAATATGGTGATTGATTTTGGCCCACAAATTTTGACAATAATGGGAATTAACCCACAATCTTCAAAAGAAAGTGTGAGCCTCTTAATACTGCACCAAATCTTGCAGACTGGTTTAGCATATCTAAACCACCAATTTGTAGTAAGGGTGTTCGCTGTCCGGTTTTACGGTTTTTAGGTGTAACTGTAAATTAAATCGTTAACAACGGTTTTTCATTAATGAAAATCAAATTCAAATCGTTTAAAATAAAAACTGAACCATTACCAATGGTTTGGTTTTACGGTTAAGGCTTTCGATCCCACTAAAAATAAAATCGAACCACTCCAAACATTTAGTAGTTTAAAACGGACTAATTACACCAAGTTCATTTTTTTAATGGCGCATAAATCATTAACTCAATATATATAAACACACATAGGTAAAGGTTAATAGGGGTTGGGTGCCTACCCCCCTCCGTCCGTAATATTAATTTTTTGACCAAAAAGTCATTTTTTATTCTAAGTATTGGTTCGCCCCTCAAAACGTTTAAGTTCCGCCACTGTATACACACATATAGTCATGTATAAATAGGGGATGATTCCTTTGTTAACCCATTCTTATTGTGGTAACACGTATAACTCCGCCAAGATCAATCCAGATTTTTGTTTTCTTTTTTTAAATATCATTATTATATATAAACAATACTTTCTTCTTTTATGTGTATGTGTAAATTTGTCACCGATTAAAGATTTAAAAGCAGTGCAAGTATTGTTTATGTGTAATAATGATATTTAAAAAAAGGAAACAAAGATTTGGATTATTTTGGCGGAGTTATACGGGTTACCGCAATAAGAGTGAGTTAACAAATAAACCATTCACTATATATATATATATATATATATATATACACATGACTATACGTGTGTACACAGTGGCGGAAATTGAACGTTTTGAAGGGGCGAACCAATACTTAGAAAATTACACTTTTGGTCCGTCATGTTTAACATTATTTTTAAATTGGGTTATTTAAATTATGTAATAATAGAAATTATATTTTATATTATTGATTTCTAAAAGTTAATTTTTAATATAATACTAAGTGAAGTTTTTAACGTCAATTATTTTAAAGATATCAATTGTTAAACATTAAAATGCCATATATCTCATGTGTATATAATTAAAGTTTTTAATTATTTTTTTATCACTTAAAATATTTATTAATATTTAATTAATCATTTTATATCAAAATATCATTTTATAATTGCTAAATTTTCATTGCTAAATATTTAATATTTTATATTAAATCTGTGTAATACATAGGTTGATAACCTAGTAATATAATATTATAAAGTAAAAAATATTAATACTTAATATTTTGGTTGGTATTTATATTATATTATAATTATAATTATAATTATTTCCGTCAGCTTTTTGCTGACCCAAAGTCATATACTAATTATTATTAACTTATAATGATGTCGTTTCTTTAAGAATTCAGGAAAAAAAAAAGGTTTTGTTGGCAAGATTCGAACACTATGTAGCAGAAAGGAGGCTTCCTATGTTACCGATGGATTGCCGTTTGATCCAGCCAAACAAAGCTTATCTTTGTTCATATAATTGCATATTTATTTAAAAATAACAATAAAAAAATATTATTACTATTCATAACTAATCATTACCTTTTATAATTGTATATATTCCAGGTTTTTTCCGCCACGCGTTGTATCGAGTTAAAACAGTACACTCTCGATAATAAGTATTATATATCATTTGCAAAAGTATAAGTTACATAAAAAAATCAAAATTTTTGTCACGAATTTTATGCAAATTTCTCATAAAAACATAAATAATACAAAATCCATATAAATATACTACGAATATAATAGAAAAAATTATTCACAAAATCCTCCTTACCAGCAACTAATTGGTCGAATTAAAAAAAACGCAAATCGCTAAGCAAACATCAATTTTTTATGAGAACAAATAAATCACAGTTACGTTCTCCGAAAACCGCTGAAACCCTACAAAGGACCACATTTTTTCCTTATATATAAAAAATATTTAGTTTTCAATAATATATATATATAGGGATTAAATCATAAGAAAACCTAATCTTAGAAAGAAACTCTTAAACACTATATGAGCTATTAATTTGGAATCTTGAAAATAAATATGTGGACCACATGAACCCACATTAAAAATGATTTGTTTATTCAAAACCCAATTTTTTATTCAGGTTTAATTTGGACCACATATTTATTTTCAAGATTTCAAATCAATGGCTTACATAGAGTTCAAAGGTTTATCTTTAAGATTTTGTTTTTATAGAAATCAATCTATCTACCTATTATAATAAAGGAGTATTTTTAGGAGACACGTGTCACGCTTTGGTGCAATATGAAAACTTTTTTCTCACCTCTCTCTCCTAATAAATACTAATAATCTTTACTAATTAAAATTATATAATTAATTTCAAAAAAGATAAATCTTAGTATCATAATAATTTATTAATTTAATAAACTAAAAAAATATTTCAATTATATATAATCATCAAATATAATTTTATAATTATTAAATACTTATTATTATTTAATATTAATGAATTGTATTTTGTAATTATTAATCATGTGTGATACACGGGATTCTAGGCTAGTATATATATATATATATATATATATATATATATATATATATATAGGAGAATGTTCATAAGAAAACTCGTCACAAAACTTAAAAAAATCTCCTAAACCAATCAAATAATTTCTTTTATTTTTTTTAATTTTTATTCAAAAGGGTTTTTTGGTAAAATTACATCTTTTATTTTTGGAATTTTTTTTAAACCAATTTTACCTTACTGCCTTTTTTATCTCCTTCTCTCTCACTTCTATCTACGACCATTCTTGTAGAACAACATCAAGAACCCTAGCAGGTTTTATTTCAAGAATATTACAAAGTGATTGAGATTTAACAGTTGACCACAATAATGTAATTAATAGAATGAGTATTGCAACTATTTGAAATTGAAGCTCCATTGATGCTTCAAATATTCATAAATCAACACAAGAAGATAATGAACCTGCTTCAACAAATTTCTACTTCAAACAGTGAAATTAACCGTCAACTAACGCCGGAAAAAACTCCTCTTGCGCCGGAAATTGACTGGGCCTTGGCCATTTCTTTGCCCAAGAAGACTTTGGAGGAGGCGATTCAAGATGGGTTTCATCCTCTACGTCTTCACCTTCATCGTTGCTAGGTAATCCTAACCGCAAATTTTTTTGTAGGCATTCATCGAGTTAAATATTTTTAATTCTTAGGGGTTGTGGGGTTGTAAGTATCCATCGTGACCACATTATTTATTCACGTGATTTGAATTTTTGCTAAATCTTTTTTCTACTTGTAGTAATTTTTTAACTTTTTTCTTCTTGAATTTCATTTAAAATTTGGGAAAAGATTATTTATCCATTGTATCTGGTTTGATTTGTTGAACCTTCAAGTTACATGTATGGTTACATATACGAAAACAAATTTACTCAATGCTTAACATATATGGAAGCAAGTTTATGTAATCATATGGTAGGATTTGGTTTTTAATTTTTTTAATCAGATTATACACAGGTATGTTACACATACCAAGTTATGTGCTTATACAACGTAATCGAGTGTGTGTGCGCTTACACATACGTAATCATGTTACCTATGTACTTATACGCTAGTCATGATTATATATATGTAATCAGGTTACATATGTATTTATATTGTTTCGTTTGGTTGATTACATATATGTAATCAGGTTACATATGCGCTTACATTGTTTAGTTTGGTTGAATACATATACGTAATCAAGTATATGTAACGGCTGTTAATACTTTTTTTATTATTTTAGACTAAAAACAACAGAGTAATTTTAGTTTTAACTTTAAGAAATTAAGATATCAAGTGTCATTATTTCTTCAATTCCGGATTTTATTGCATATATGTAACGTGCTATATGGTTACATATATGTAATAAGATGGTTTGATTGAAAATTTTCAGATTTTTTGAATCAAAAAATTTAAATTGCATAAATTCAATTTTTTAATAAAACAAATAAATTTTAGAATTAATTTTTCATATAATTTAAAAGATTGGAGAGAGAAAAGTGATTTTAGAAGTTTAATTAAATATATGAGAGATAATATATTTGTTTAGACTAATATACCCTTATAATCATATAACTAAACCCCTTGATTGCCATTTATTACAATCTTGCCACTATTGATTTCAACCATTGATTATATTGATCAATGGTGGGTTAAAGGTTTTCTTTTTTTCTTTTTCTTTAAAATGAGGGTTTTCTATGGAACCCTCTCTTATATATATACAGACACACATACACACTATTTCATTGTAATATATATATTTACTGCCTTTTAATATATACAAGTATGGGATCTTATGGTTGTGTGACTATTTCAATGACTTAGAGATTTAAAATCAACTAAAAACCAAAAGCTCAAGAAGTAGAAGTTTTCTGTTCATTTTCTATTGCCTTTTAATATATATACATATACATATACGATTGGGATCAAATAATAACCCACTCTTTGAGCGATAACCCATTAACTTTTCCAAAACGAAGCCGAATCTTGAATTTTTTTTAACATCATTGTAACACAATTAGAACACTATGTTCTTTTATGAGTTTGTGAAAATTCATAACCAAGATTTGTCACAAAAACAGTTACAGTGTTGTAAGTCAAAAACTTACAACGATGATATCTCTTAAACGGTTATGAATTTTCACAAACTCATAAAAGAACATAGTGTTCTAATTGTGTTACAATGATGTTCAAAAAAAAAAAAATCAAGATTCGGCTTCGTTTTGGCAAAGTTAATGGGTTATCGCTTTAAGAGTGTGTTATTATTTGAATACTTCCCTATATATATATATATATATATATATATATATATATATATATATCTTACTACTATAATAAACAAAAATCTCTTTTTGCCACTTGTCATAGCATACATACTTAATTGTCACATGTCATTCTATAAGAAAACAACATTTAATAAGTGTCATTAATTTAATTTTTTAAATTAACTGATCATTCTCTAAATAAGAAATTATTCAAATTTTTAAATAAATCAATCTTTATATGATTGGTTTAAAATTTTAATTTAGTTCATTCAATAATTAGAATAATTAATCTCAATTTTAATTTACATTGGCATGTGAACGTGTGTTACGTGTGTATACATTTACAATAAATCAAGTTTGATAATTATGTACTCAATTAAATATAATTTCAATAGTTTGCTTACATTGGCAGGTGAACGTGTGTATACTTTGATAATTATTTACACAATTGAATATAATTTCAATAATTTGCTCAATATTTTAACTAACACGTATACTCAATTTTTAGAAAAGTTAATTTCAATTATTAATATTTAGTTATTATTTATTTCAATATTTAAAATTACCTTATTCACTAATTAGTTGAAGATCTTAGCTTAAATAACAATTAACCTTTTTTAAAAATAAATTTTTTATTGTTTACCTCTCTTTTTTAATTTTATTTTAAGACTACAAGAATGCAGGTAACTTGATAGTAAATTTTTTAGCGTTTGACAAAAAGTTTGAATAGGAAGCACGCTTAATAATTAAATATTTCAACCATTGGTTCAAACTCTACCGCTTTTAAGACTGTCAACAATTAGCAAAAATATTGTTTCTATTGTAACATGGAGAGTTATCCTAGGTTGGTTTGTATTTGAACCATCGAGTATTTGCACATGGTCAATTATACGTTGCATTGTTTATGGTTAAAAGTATAGAATGTTTAAATTTATTAGTTTTAGATAAATGGTGTAAGGTTATAAATAGAAAAAAACAAATGTTATATATATATTAGAAGTATATAACAATTTATGAATTTTTTTGTAATTTTTTATTGTGACTTACTGTATGTTACAATATATAATTTTAGTCATTTAAAATTATTATCACTTTGTTAATTCTTTTGCATTTGTTATTCAATCCGTGTACAACACGGGTTTATAACCTAGTATATATATAAAATACAATATTATATAGCAAAACTTAATAATAATGAGAGTACTTATTATTTAATTGGTATTTATATTATATTATAATAATAATTATAATTATTTCCGCCAGCTTTTTTTGACCCAAAGCCATACATTAATTAATTATTGATATTTAATTAGTATTAATAATATATGATAAACGTTATTTAGTTATTATTAATATTTAATTATTATTATTATTATCATTATTGTTTGGGTTGCGGGCTACGTGTGTTGGGTTATTAAGGTATTTGTGTATGAAATATTAACCAAATAGCGACCCTAATGAAATTCGATTTATTCGGTGTTTGGATCTTGGGTTTAATTGGGTTATGTTAATCGGGTTTCGGGTTTAAATGTTCGGTTTGGTCTGGGACAAAGAAAGCAACTCAATTTTGGTCAAAATAAACAATAAACAATATAGTAGACAAAGTAAATTGATACAAATTTATAAGTAAATTGATAAGCCACAAATATTAACTTCAATTACAAATTTTATGAATTTGGGTTAGGTTGGGTTCGGATAAAAATTCAAGAACTTAACCCAAGATTGACACAGACCTATTCATATTAAACAAAAGCTTGTTAATTACAAGTGAATTTCGTGTCATATTTTAGAGTTGTGTTACAAATTTATGTCCTTATCTTTATTTTTTTATCCTACGTGACGTTCTTCACGTGGGAAAACCAAATTAACCTATATATTTTAAAAGTACCCACACACGATTAAACAATATAAGCTGCACATTTGATGTCGATCAGAGGCACCCTGTCGGTGTTTGTGGTCTGAAAGTCGAAACTCCGAGACGATGACTTCACCGACGGTGATGTGTGTATCGGAATGCTTCGTCAAGCCACAACACGATCTCTCACAAGACACAAACCAACCCATATACTTAACTCCCTTCGAGCTCACATTTATCAACGCCAAGTACAGCCAAAAGGGTCTCCTTTTTGCGAAACCATCGCCGGAGAATCAAGATTTCTCCGTCACCGCCTTCTTGGATGACCTCCGCCGCTCTCTCTCCGCCACCCTGACTCATTTCTACCCTCTCGCCGCCCGTTTAGCCACCCGAATCGAACAAAACCCGCCTTCATATGTCATCTACATAGACCCTCAAAACAGCCCTGGAGTCAAGTTTATTCATGCAACCGTCGACGCAACCATCTCCGACATCGTTGCATCTTCTGATGTACCCATAGTTGTTCGTTCATTCTTCGATCTTAATGATGCTGTTAACCATGATGGCCATACATTGCCGTTGTTGTCCATTCAGGTGACCGAGCTTACCGATGGAATCTTCATCGGTGGCTCAGTGAACCACCTTGTTGCCGATGGGACATCTTTCTGGCATTTCATGTCTGCATGGAGTGAAATCTTCAGATCCAACGAGCAAAACGGTGGTGTCATCTCGCGTCCGCCGGTGTTCAAACGATGGGTCCTCGAAGGATCTGATCCTATCACAAAGCTCCCTTTTACCCTTCTTGATCAACCCACCAAAGGATCCGAACATCACCCGCAACTTCGAGAGAGATTCTTCCATTTCTCGTCAGCTGCAGTCTCTAAACTCAAAGCTAAAGCAAACGACGAATGCAACACTCAGAAGATCTCAAGCTTACAGGCTGTGTCCGCACTTTTATGGAGGTGCGTGACTCGGGCTCGACAACCACCACTCAATAGTGAAACAGTTTGTAACCTGGTTACTAATGACCGGCGTAGGGTGAACCCACCTTTGTCAGACGAGTATTTTGGTAGCCCGATTGATATAATCACGGGAACAGCTACGGTTGAGGATCTAATGGCTCACGGACTCGGATGGGCAGCAATGAAGATACATGAAACTGTGAAACACCACGACGTTGCAGCTGTGGAAAAGAGGGTTGAGTCATGGCTTCGAAACCCGTTGGTGTACGGAAGGAATGGGCTTTTTCATCCGAACATTACACACATTGGGAGTTCACCAAGATTTGACATGTACGGGTGCGAGTTCGGGTTGGGGAAAGCGGTTGCGGCTCGAAGTGGGTTCATGAACAAAGCCGATGGGAAAATAACAATGTATCCGGGCCGGGAAGGAGGCGGGAGCATGGACGTTGAAGTTTGCATGTCGCCGGAATATTCGATGGATCTTGAATGTGACAAAGAGTTGATAAGTGCTCTAGAGAATAATTAAATTTTAATCCATTGGATACCTTAATCGTATCAAGTTATTAAATTTTGATTTGTTTTTCTTATTTTAAATTCAAATAAAGGTTTTTATAAATCTTATTTTCACGCAATTTTATTTTATCTCTTGCCTAACTTTTAGAGTATATTTTGTGTTAATTGCTCACTTTTTTCTTTTTAAGTATGAGTGCGTTTTATTTAGACATCTTATATCCATAATTCAACACTTTACCTATCTATAAGACCATATGGGTTGTGCATGTCGTATAAGGAGTTGTTATACGGCCCGTTCAGACATATACGTCTTGTATTGCCCTCCTGAACTTCACTTTTAGTCTAATCTTACCTACAATGTATGATCTTACAAACATATACGTCATGTGTATGAGTCATATTAGATGTGTCGTATGGACTATACAAAGGTGTATTATAGGTGTAAGAAGAACAAAGACCCTTAATTTAAGACTTGTCGTGATCTGCGGTAGGGGTGTTAATTTAATCGAATTTTGAATTTTTATAGAGCATTCGAATTTTGAATTTTTTAAGAGCATTCGAATTGGTTTGATTTGAATTTAATTAAAAATTTGTTTATACTTGCTATCTTTATATATTCAAAATATCAAATAATCAAAACCTTAAACATCCAAATATCAAATAACCAACATCTAAGTTGTTATATTAGAGATATCATTTAAACTAATAAAATGACAAATTTTCAATATATAATGTCAGTGATAACATACAATAAAACATAAAGTAACAAGTAATCAAAATATTATAAATTAACAACCAAAATTATCGATTTTTCGAGCTTCATGATTTACGCTTTTGTTGTGAATATTTAGGTTTAACGTATTTAAAAGTGTTAAATTTATGGGTATTTTATAATTAAATTGACATTTGTGTAATAGACTTTTTAATTTTATAAACTAAACCACCTAATTAAAAAACCTAATTTTTAATATAGTAACTACTTGCGTAAATAAAATAAAAATATGTAAATAATTGAAATTCGAATTTCGAATCGAATCAAACTAAAAAAATATGAAATTCGAAATTCGATATTATAATACGAATCGAATCGAATTGAATTCGAATATGAAAATTCGAATCGAATTTCGACTTGGTGTTTTTCGAATTGAAATCTAATCGAATTTCGATTTTTTCGACTCATATTCGAAAACTAAGCACCCCTAATCTGCGGACCTACGGGTAAGTTTTTTTAGTATTTAATTTAAAGACAATTAATTAGTTTATTCAACTTTCTTTCTGTATTTTATATTTGAAGTGAGGAAGTATCACATGGACACTGTACAATACATCCTGTAGGCATCTCATGTGTCTAGTTGACATTGTTAATGTTAATAGAGGCATTAATTATTATATATATATATATATATATATTAAAATCCATTAATTATATATATATATTAAAATGCATTGAAAAGGAATAGTAAAGTTTTGTTTTTTCGATTTTGTTCACTAAAACTTTTATATAATATAAAATTTTGTTTTCCAATTTTGGCCACAAAAACTTTTAAAGTTTTGTTTTTTTGATTTTTGCCACTAAAACTGTTATATAATATAAAGTTTTGTTTTTTCAATTTTGGCCACTAAAACTTTTTAAGGTTTTGTTTTTTCGATTTTGACCACTAAAACTTTTTAAAGTTTTATTTTTTCGATTTTGGCCACTAAAACTTAATATTAAAGTTTTGTTTTTTCAATTTTGGTTACTAAAAGTTTTATATAATATAAAGTTTTTTTTATTTTGGCCACTAAAACTTTTCAAGTTTTGTTTTTTTGATTCTGGTCACTAAAACTTTTATATTAGTACAGTTTTGTGTTTTCGATTTTGGTCACTAAAACTTTTATATAATATAAAATTTTGTTTTTTCGGTTTTGGCCACTAAAACTTTTTAAAGTTTTGTTTTTTATATTTTGGCCACTAAATCTTTTATATAATATAAAGTTTTGTTTTTTCGATTTTGGCCACTAAAACTTAATAGTAAAGTTTTGTTTTTTCGATTTTGGTCACTAAAACTTTTATATAATATAAAGTTTTGTTTTTTTGATTTTGGCCACTAAAACTTTTAAAGTTTTGTTTTTTCGATCTTGGCCACTAAAACTTTTATATAATATAAAGTTTGTTTTTTCGATTTTGGCCAATAAACTATTTAAAGTTGCCTTTTAATATATATATATATATATATATAATTCAAACGATTGGTTGTCGGTGAGAAAGATTTTGTAAGTAATTTTGTCTAATATTTTTCTGACATATTTGTCAGGATTTTATATAATTTTATGTTTTTATGAAAAATTGTATAGAGTTTGTGATGAGATATTTGATTTTGCTATGTAACTTATACTTTTGCAAATGATATATAACACGCGTTCTCGGGAGTGTACTGTGATAACCCGCAGCAACGCGCGGGTGGGATTAAACCTAGTTAAAATATTAAAATCCATTAAAATGAATAGTAAATATATAAATTTTTTATTGAATAGTAAAAATAAATAGTAAATATAAATATATATATATATATAGGTATATTATATTAAATAAAAAAAATCATATAGTAAATATATATATATATATTAATTGTGAAGTATAATAAAATGAATGCACAGGTGTCTGATCTATTTAGTGACGTTTTGATAATTTAGACTTGGATCACCAAAAATTTTTTTTCTACTTTGATAAGTGGTAAAGAGAGATGAGTATTAAATTTGAGAAAGTTGCTTAAAATTTTGGTTTTTTTTTATTAAAATTAAGATATTTGCTTGGAGATCTAGGTTTTTGTTTTAATTTAAACGATTGATTGCTAGTAAGAAGGATTTTGTGAGTAATTTTTTCTATTATTTTTGTAGCATATTTATAAGGATCTTGTATGATTTTAAGTTTTTATGAAAAATTTGTATAGAGTCTGTGATGAGAGAATTGTTTTTGTTATGTAGCTTATGTTTATGCAAATGATATATAATATCAGTTCTCGAAAGTGTATGGTGATAACCTGCCGCAACGCGCGGGCGTGAATAAACCTAGTTGAAAGAAAAGTTGATGAAATAATAGAAAAGAAAAAAATATATCACCTAAACAATTTAATAATATTTTCTTTTTGATAGCTTAAGTTACACGAAATTGGTATTCTTTGAAATTCGTATTCTTGCCCTCATTAAATATATATGGCAGAAAATTTAGGTATTACATACATTAAATAAAATTAAATAATATTTAGCATTGATGATTAAAAAGGTAAAATACCATGAAAAATTATAATTAATGATAAACAAAATTTTGAATAAAAATTATAGATAAAATGGAAAAGTAAACAGTCTTGATGATATAATAAGGGAGGGGTTATCTACACACCCCAGGATTTTAATTCAACACCCCGCCGCCACCCATACGCCCCGTAGTGGCCACTACGGGGCGTTTGAGCCACAGACTGACAACCTTAAACGACAGAATTCTTTTGTCAGCTTTTTCAGGACCTATACGCCACGTAGTGACCACTACGGGGCGTTTAGGTCTAAAAAAAACAAACGCGCAACAGCTTGGGTCGTTTGAGGGTGATTTGGGGGGTTTGGGTATGATTTTTGAGGTGTAAAAATATAGTTTTTTTGTTAAAAACTATTTTTATATTTTGCGTATTTTGCGATGTATCTCTCGTAGCATTTTTATTTTACGACGACGTATCTCTCGTACGTAAAAGTTTAGTTATTTTTTTAAACGCTTGTTTTTTTGTTTGTAAAATTCTAATATTTTTTTGTTTAAAACTTGTTTTTTATTTTTTACGGTCTCTCAGTTCGTTTATTTTTTAATTGTTTTTTAAAACATTTAGTTTTGAAAGCTAAAAATGTTTTTAATTTTTAGATTTAATTAAAATTTAAATATATTAAATAATTTATATATGAATGACGTTCTTTGTTTAAGCATACTGATGTTACAGAATAATACGATAAATAATGCATCACTAACCAAAACATATTTAAATAATAAACACGCATCAACAAGAAAACATATAATAATAAACACGTATCACCAACAAAGCATATTTAAATAATAAACACGCATCACTAACTAAAACAACCAGATATATGCACGCATCATCAACCAAAACAACCAAATATATACAAACTATAAACATGAATACAAGTGTCTGTTTAACAAATACAAATATGACTGAAAATACTAAGGTGGAGGTGGAGGTGGAGGAGGATAATCTCGTGGCCGAGGAACTGCAGGAAGCTGAATACCCTCACCTTCTGCATGCCTAAGCTCGACATGCACATGCCACGAGATCAGATCCTCCAACCGATCCAGTCGTCGCGTCTGATCAGACTGCTGCTGTAGGATCTGCGTCTGCTGCTGCTGTATCTGCAACAGCTGCTGCGTGAGCTCGAGCTGCTGCTGCTGCATGTGCTCATGCTGCTGGATGAGCTGCTGCGTCGAATCAGCTATCCCCTGTATCATAGCCTCGACACGAGCGGGAAGCCGCACCGCTCTGTATATGCGCTCAGGATGCTGATGTGGCACATCCTGATGCGGCTCCCCCTCGCCATGTGGCGGCGGCGGCGGTGGCGGCTGCTGTGGCTGCGACTGTGGTTGTGGCTGCGGCTGTGGGAACACAGGCATAGGGTCCTCTTCTCTGTAATGGAGATCATTTGGCCCCGGCTGCCAAATGACCCCCTTCTCGAGCGAAAATCGAAGCCCGACCCGTGGGAATGTCTGCGCGATACGCATGCCAAGCACTGTCCGTCGATCTAAACGAACTGGATGAAAGGCCTCCATACCGGCAGGCTCCATATCTATAAGCCCGTTAAAACGAGCAATACGGGTCACATACACCCCCCCGAAGATCAGCCCCCTCTTCTGGCGGTGGTAATACATGCTAAAGTACTCGGCGAGACAACGTGCAAGGTTGCACGGTCTCCCACTCAATATACAATACAAAAAAAATAAACCCTGTGAAGTGCACCGCTCCTGGCTCATGCCACGTCCTGTAACAGACGAGGCAATGCACCGGTGCAAATACCGAATGAGCGGGTCACGAATACGCGTGACCCGGGCGCTGCGGACAAAGGCGTCGTCGCCTATCCGAGGCCACCAAGCACTGACGACGGCGTCGTCAGCTGTATGAATAGCCGTCGTGTAGATCGGCATATGAGTCTCCTCCTCGGTGTACAAACCGGGGGGCGTTTTGGGGGTTAGTAGATGCTAATACGCCACGTAGTGGGCACTACGTGGCGTTTAGCTTTATTTTTTTTTAATTTTTAATTTATATTATATATAATGATATTATATTAAATGTAATATATATAATTATATTTAAATGTAATATAATTGATTATATTAAATATAATTATATTATCTTTTATTTTGTTTTATATAATTATATTATATTTAATATTTATTATATATAATTTATAATAATTATAATGATTATATTAAATGTAATATATATAATTATATTATCTTTTATTTTGTTTTATATAATTATATTTAATATTTATATATATAAATGTAATGTAATCTAATTATATATTATTGGTTCGAAACGTTATCAATAATTATACAAAGTTACAAAGTTTCGTGGTGATAATATACTTCTTTGTTTGCTTCTATAATCGATCTATACCGTTGGATTCGTTCTTGATAAACCAGCTCCCACGCACCGGCCGCATCATTTCGGTAACGTTTCCAGACCGCACTTAGAGTTGGAATCGGATAATCCCCTTCCAACCTTATGTTGACGAAATGTTGTGGCATATGAAGAAGACAAACCACATTATGTTGTGGTAGTGTCGATGGAGCTAACCATAACTGGAAAAACGTGATACACCCTTGTTGACTGATAAGGTGAACTATAACGCCAAATCTTTGTGCAACAACGAGTCCCGTATAAGGCATAAGCATCCAATGTTCTTCAGGTGCAGGTTTGATATCAAACCAGTTTATGCTATGACGTATTGCTTCATATAAATTTTCATCAACGGAGTTAAGAACATATCTGTATGCTTCCCTATTGGTGTCCACCTCTTGTAACAGTTGCTATCGAACGAAACCCCATTGATTTTCATCGAACCCTAACCCAACGGCTACAGACCTGAATCCACAATTACCATCTGGCATAACATCTTGTATGTTGCTTACATAACAATGAAGCATTGAAGGAATGTAACGACCAAATAGTCTAAGATTGTTCATTCCTTCTGGTTTCACTGGCGAGGCAACTACCGAGTCAACTTGACTTGTCTCGAGTCCTTTTTTCCCTCTAGAAGACGTTGAACGACTACGTTGGAGGGCGGGTCTTTGCTGGTTTGACATTGCTGGAGTGAATGAACTATGCCTTGGAAGTTGAAAACTACTCTCTTGTGAGTCGACAACTGCGCTTTGTCTAGATTCACTCCCCCTTTGTTGTTGAGTCTTCAATGTCGGACGTCCGCGTGTATCCTTCTGAACCAATGGCGTTTTCTTTTCACTTTTAAACGGAAACACCTGCGAAAGTATTTTTTTAACCAGACTCTTTTTCACTGACTCAGGTTTTGAATTTATTTCCTGCGTCACCAGACCCATTTGTCCTGCAACGTCGATTTCTTCGTCTTCTAGAAGTGTCGGGTACTTAGTATCAAGTTTTGTCCAGAAGATGTCTATATCAGAAAGCGGGATAATCGTGTCTGTATACAAATGAAAGGAAAATAATCAGTTTACAACAAAAAAAATGTAAAAAACAAACAAAGAGGAATTGATTACAGTAATTTGATACCTGTATTTTCGTATGTTGAGATCTGACAGGCACATGGCAAGCCACAACTTGTCCACAACTGGTGGCCGCATGACATACTACCTTGACGCATAACCTTGATCTTATTTATTTCATCAAGTAGTAAATCAAGAGCTTTATGTGAAACCTTGCCACGTAAGTTATTAAACAAGGGTATTTTATGATGACCCATTGTCTTTATTAAACTTGTTTCAAACCCATGTTTCATGTTTACCTCCTGCAATTCTATCATTTGATCAACAAAACCTACCAGTGTCGAGAGCGAGTTATTAGTGGTTCTTAGATATCTTTTTAAGTTTGAATGTTGACTCTCGACTCTGTTAGTTGTACGTTGACCAAAGTTAGGCGTTCTGTTAGTCCAGGCTGTGACAAACATGTCTTTGTATGGGTTTAACCAAGTCTGAGTCACATAATTCAAAACCCTGAAAAATAAAAAAACTATGACATACGAAAACGTAATTTTACCAAAAATAATGATAATGATATTGAATGACGCTTACTTTGACGGTTATCTGAGACAAGTTGTTGGTACAGGCGGTTATAGTTGTAGTCGTAAATTTCTGGCGACGAAGAGTCACACAAATTCCCCCAACGACCCTTAAACTTTTTCCAGTCACCGTCTGAAAAACTCGCCTTGCAGTATTTTGCGATATTTTCGCTTATGTGCCACCTGCATAAATACCTGGAAGCGTGCGGAAAGACCTTACGACATGCATTCATCAGAGCAAGGTCTCTGTCGGTTATTATCACGCGGGGCTCCATACACTTATCTAGCATATCTTTTACTCGTTCTAGAACCCAATGATAATTTTCCTCTTTTTCTTTACTCACGAACGCGTGAGCAATACAAAACGTATGGTGTGTTGAGGTAACACCAACTATCTGTACAAAAGGAAGTTTGTACATGTTAGTCTTGTAAGTCGCGTCGATCATAAGAACATGTGGGAACGCACGCCACCAGGTGTATGATTTTTTATGACAAAAGAAAATCTCCTCCACGACATTCGTTTCAGAGTTTTCCCGAGTAAAATATACGTAATTTTTAGTATGTAGCAGGTTCTCTAAGACCTGCATTGGGGTTGATCCGATTTTTTGTTTATTTTTAAATTTATGCTGCACATTGTATACGTCTCTACGGATGGAGACGTTGTTGGGATTCTGCTTCTTTAGGCTGGAAAGTATGTTGCGTGGGTCCATGTGTTGCTCAGTCAGATGGTGCACCATGTTTTGTTCCTGCTCGGACATTCTTCTAACAAACGGGTGCCCCTCAAGATTTTGAGCAGGTTCATGGTTGTGTTTGTCGTTTCTGACCTGAAGCTTCCAACCATAAGAATCAGAGTCGTATATCCCTATTAATTTAAAAGGACACCCGATTTTCTTGCTACCGGTACGCCTTAAGATGGCTGTACTATTGTGTTCACCACCACGATCACACACAAACCAGATTTTGTTGACCTCATCGGTCCCCTTCTTTTTCTTAGATCGTCCGGTAACTACGATGTATCCATTATCAAGGGCTCTAGTTTTCACCCATGCCATCAGCTCCTCCACAGAAATGAATATCTGAAAACAATGTTGTCATTAAACTAATGCCCATCTAACTAAAAACAAGTGAAAATATATTACCTCATTGGTATTCCAGTCCATATTTTGGTATACAATGTCAGCTTCTTCCTTTTTAACGGCCACTTGGGGTGGTTGTGATTGTTCACCACCGTAACATTCCCTGTTAACGTCTTCATCATAGCAAGGTTCCTGGTTCAAATCAAACTGCCAGTACGAAGTTTGACCCGCAACCTCTTCGTTAAGATCTGGCAATGCCGGTCTATTTGTCGCCTCAGACGATTGCACACCAGTCTCATCCTTAAAAACATTATGATTAGTTTGTCATTTGATTAACAATAAAAGCAAGTAAATACAGTTTCGTACCTGATATGTTTCAGCCACACGCGAAACGTCGGAATATTGACCAAAGAAAAAGTCTCCGTCCCACCAAGACATATTTCAAATAAAAAATACGTCTGTAGAGTGTAGATATTTATTAAACGAAACAAGAGAAACTGGTTCAAGTATTTGGAAAGTGATTCGAGGGAATGCGTAATATTGTAACTCAGTATGTGTATATATGGGCGATGAATTCGTAAGTTGCAAACTATTTGTCACGTTTTAAACATTAAACGCCACGTAGTGGTCACTACGGGGCGTTTAGGGTTATCCCTAAACGCCCCGTAGTGACCACTACGTGGCGTTTGGGTCTAATCAACTGACATGTCGAAAGCTTTTGCAGAACCTCGTACGAAAACGCCTCGTAGTGGGCACTACGGGGCGTTTAAGTCTAATAATGGTACCTGTCGTTTGACCGAGCTAGTACAATTCGTACCTAAACGTCCCGTAGTGGCCACTACGGGGCGTTTGAGGGGTGTGCAGACATTATTTTGGGGTGTAAGTTTAACACCACCCTATAATAATTATTTCTAATACATATTTAATTTTAAAATTTGATATGTAATCTTCAAATTGTACTATGTAACTAAAATTATATTAATTATATAAATACTTATTATTTTAATATCAATATTATTAAATATTTGATGATATAATAATTATTTATAATGCAAATTTACTTTTAAAATTTGACAAGTTACATTAAAATTGTAACTATATAAAATTAAAATTACATTAAAAATATATAAATACATATTATTTCAATATCAATATTATTTGATGTTATTATTTAATAAAAAAATATCATAGCAATATAGCATCAAAGATTGACATATTTTTCTCTCATTTAATAAAAAAATAAAAATAAGACTGAGAAAGTGTAATCATAGTTGTTTATTTATTAATATAAGAGTTAATTACACGGATGATTCTTGTGGTTTACCCAGATTGAACTGGTGGTTTCTAACTTCGAAAAATTACAACGGTGGCCGAATACTTTCCAAAAATGTAACTCCTTGGAGTGGATGTCCGTTAGATTTTGGGGTTATTTTTTTAAAAATGACCACTATACCCTTACTCCTGTATCTCTTCCTCCCAACCAATTCCATCAGCCATCACCTACCACCAGCCATCACCCACTCCGGCGCACGATTGTGGTAGTTGTTGACTTTGGTGGTGGCAGGTGGTGTTTGTGGTTGAATAAGAAAAATGTTAGGGGTGATCGGTATTTTGGTCCTTTTATGTCACACCTCCAAATTCCCACTCGTGGTGTCAGCCCACGTGGGTGTGGCCAGAATTACAGCTCAAGGTCATATAGAACAACTCTATATGCGTTTCAAATACAATGTTTGACATACACTTAACAAAATGGTTTACAGCGGAATAGTAAATCATAGCACCGGAAAAATATATTTGTCATAACATGCAGCGGAAAAATAATAAGTTCGATACAACATTTCTTAAAACAAAACAGAAGTTTAAATTGTTTCATAAGACAGAAAATTAAATGCATGCGGGATCTTATGCTCAAATCCCCTAAGTGCATTCCTAGATTCCCCGATCCTGTTAGTTACCTGAGAATACAAGTTTAAAAAGTGTCAACACAATGGTTGGTGAGTTCACAGGTTTTGATATATACGTATAATAAGAAAACGTGTGTCATGCTGTTTATCATAATGTTAGTACCGAGCCCTAGGCTCCAAGTGTCAGTGCGTCACTACCGAACTAGACTTGTTTGCTCTTGCCTCCGCTGTGTCTCGTATATACAACAAGTTAGGTCAGAGTTTCACGGGTTATGACCTCTAGTCAATATTGTGCCCCGTGGGGTTAGTCACACCCAAACGGATCCATTCAAACCTACCACGTTGTTCGTACATTAACGGTAAGACTTTGTGAGGACTTGTTACGAGTTCAACACTTAATGTTTGTCCAATAAACCAGCATACACATAAATATGTTTTGTAACACCCCGCCTCATTTTACCAGCAATATTGTCCGCTTTGCCAAATTATAGCTCACGGCTTTGCTTTTGGTCGCCCGGGTGAAAACTTCCCAGGGGGTCACCCATCCTGGATTGCTGTCACTTGAGCACGCTTAACTGTGGAGTTCTCCTCTCATCCACTACCATTAAGCCCCAAAACGTGTTGTTGGTATAAGAGGCGGGTTATTACATATGAGCCAAGGATCTCTCCTGTCCACGGCCGATGTGGGATTTGCCTAAGGTGTCACATACACCCCCTGGGACTCATCGTCCTCGATGAGGTTTGCCCTGCTAGCCTCTCTAGCGTGTAGGATCTGCCTTAAGGTGTCCTCCAGACACCCCCCGGGACTCATCGCCCTGGATGAGGTTTGCCCCACATCCCGAACAGCACAGGAGTGGCTCTGATACCATTCTGTAATACCCCGCCTCATTTTACCAGCAATATTGTCCACTTTGCCAAATTATAGCTCACGGCTTTGCTTTTGGTCGTCCGGGTGAAAACTTCCCAAGGGTCACCCATCCTGGATTGCTGTCACCTGAGCACGCTTAACTGTGGAGTTCTCCTATCATCAACTACCATTAAGCCCCAAAACGCGTTGTTGGTATAAGAGGCGGGTTATTACATATTTGTACAGTAATAATGTTTGACTCGATTCAACTAGTATTCTCCCCCTATTTGAAAAGTTTGAAAAGAGTAAAGAGGGCCCGTAAACCCACCTTAGTGATGCTCGTAAAATAAATACGTAAGCTCCTCGTGTAGAAAGCACGTCGGTCACCGGCTACCTATATCGTATACCATACGTGAGTTCGTGTATGTGATCGTGTTCGTGTTAGTGCTCGTGTTCGTGCTCAACAACCCTCGGTTGTTCATGTTTGTCCGCGTCGGTCCACAATGACCGTGTTTGCTCATGTTGGTCTACATTGACCGTGTTTGACAAAAGATGACTGTGTCAATTCAACGACCCGTTGGTGAACCGTGTGTCGGTTGGGAATCGTATAGCAATCATGTAAGTGCTCGTCGTGTGCAAAACGCATAATTCGCGTCTATGGACAACTTACTATTTATAGTAAGTTTCTATTTACGGAAAGTTTCACAAAGCATAACGATTTTAAAGTTCTATCATGCTTGTTAGTCCTACGTGATCATGTTAACACATATCACATCATCGTACGAAATCACATAAGTCACTTATATCATGTTTGCACATAAAAGTTTCCTAAAATGGAAAGTTTCCATTTCTAGCATATGCGATATCAGAAACCATCTAACTTAGCATTCATTCATCATATTAAAACATAATAAACCACTTAGCATGCTCAAATCATACAAAACATTCATAAGTTAACATTTCTAAAATTAAAGTTACTAAAAATAGTAACTTTGTCAACTTACACAAAAATGATTATTCTAGACATACCTAAGCCATTTTCATGTCACATCTCATCATAATAAATCATTTAACATCATCTAGACATGCTCAAATATCCAAATTCACCATTTAACAATCTTTGGTCCATAAAAGTTACTATATATAGTAACCTTGCTAAAAATGACCATAATCAATATTCAAATCATATTCTAAGCATCATCATCATCCTATTAGTATTCAAACAACATATTCATATACATGCATGTTCACCATATCATTCATATCCCATTTTGTAAATAAAAAGTTACTATAAATAGCAAGTTTGTCAAAAACCATATCTTTAACTATCTCAACAAGATCTAATCATGCTACATACTTACAATATCATCAAGAACCACATTTGAACATCCAAAATCATCCCACAAGCCATGGATCATACATGCATGTGGGTTTTTCAACATTTTATATACAAACCATGCATCATAACAACACATATTATCATGGATCGTCAGGATTCATCATTATATCATTATAGATCTTTAAAAACATTAAGGATAACAATAAACCCAGATTTATAAGTCAAGAAATTCGTGCATGTGCACCTCTTGCACTTACATGTGTGTTTGTGTGCTTGCATGTGCATGTAATAATGTTTTTAAGCTACAAGAAGTGTTGTACTACCTTCTATAGCTTCAAGGTTGCAGAGATGATGACAAGAACAGTCTCTAATGCTCCTGGACCACAGGTTTGTGCAAAGGGATGATGGTGATGGTGGTGGTGTGAGCTCCAATTCCATTCTCAAGCTTCCAAAGCTTCAATAACCTCAACAATAGCTTCAATGGTGTTTAGAGGGTGTAAAAGATGATGGCAGAGGTTTTTGGGAAGGTAAAATCGTGCTAGATGTAGGTGAAATGATGGATTTTGTGTTGCTCAAGAAGACTTTAAACTGTCAGAACTCTCAGGCGTACCGCCTGACGAGAGCGCTTGGCGTCGGGCGTAGCGTGCGGGTGAGCCAGATGAGGGGCGCCTCTCCTTTTCTTGCGTGCATCGCCAAGGGTCAAAGTGTAGGGTCAGGCGTACTGCCTGGCCTACTTGTCAAGCCCAATAAGCTTATTTTGTTGTTTTCGGCCCGTTTTCGCTCATTTTCCAACTGTAATACATCGTTCGAGCGTCGTTTGGACTCTAATCGTCAATTACTAACCATAATTGACTCGTGAAGTGTTTCTGTGCCTAACTGTTGTGACGTTCACCAACGTTCGTGTGTTTTGACACGTGTGTGCGGTTTCTGATAATCCCTTGGATTATCATGTTGTGTATCAGTGTATGTACTGTCGTGCCACGTGTCACACTAAATTAAACTAATTCTAGTACCACGTGTTCAAATAACATTTAAATAAACATTTAAATAATCAATAAGCTGACCTGGAAATTGCGGGGTGTCACATTTTACATCTATTTAACAGAAAAAGTTAACGTTCATCCAACCCAAGGACCATTAATTTTACATTTTTGCAAACTTTATGGCCATCGATGTAATTTCAGATAGTTAGGGACCAACAGTGTAATCTGGGCATACCACAAGGACCATCCGTGTAATTAACTATTAAGGAAAGGATAAAGGTTTTCAAACATGGTTGTTCCTTTAAGTTTCATGAGAGTTTGGCTGACAAATGATTTTTGGAAAAATTTAAAGGATTGCCTAATTAAGAATATTATGTTTTGAGGTAATTGCATACGTTGCATGTCGGCAACCTTATTCCTCCATATATATGTGAGATTTTGAGCCTTAGAGTGTAATATCTGTGAGTTGAGTTTCATTTGTTGAGAGTGACCGGTAGTTGAGGATTGTGATATAACTTGTGTGTTTTGATACATGCTGAAGCCTTTAAGTGAATAAATGCACTAAAATGAGAAGGCATTAGGATTACACCAAATTCCCCTTTGTTAACCCGTTATAAACATGTTCAACCCCTAGTTAGCCATTTTTGAGCCGTGTTGTTTACAAAAAGTCCCTTTTGTTTGTTAAGCCCAATAGCCAAGCATGAAAGCAAATCTTATGAAAAATGTGATGAGAATCCAACTATGAAAAAAAAATAAAAAGAAAAAAAAATAAAAATAAAAGTCTTGGTGAAAATAAAGACGATGGATCGTGGTAATACGATGTCATTGGTGTAAGTGTATGAGTTGGATTCTTCATTTTATCACCCACTAAATAGCCTATACCCTTCCCCTAGCCAAAGCCAAAAAGCCGAAAAGACCTTTGATTGGTACATTATTTAACTTGGTGGTAGATGTGTGATTGACATACAAGCTTATGTTCACAAGAATCTATACCTGGTTATGAGCGATAGAGTTCCTAGCACATATTCTTTGCTAGTATTCATAAACCGAGAGGAGTGACTCATTGTAAGGGGTGTGTGACATGTGTAAGAGTTTCAAATCATGTATCTTTGGTTAGGCAAATCTTGTTTTGATTAAAAAAATTGCAACTTATGTTTAGTAGCATGTCAACCTCGATTGTATCAGTCTATGGGATGAGTATGTTTTGAGAACATTAATCTATAACTTGGTGGATATTGCATGTGTGTGTTGTAAAAAAAAAAAGTTAGTAATGTTCAAGAAAGTTTGCTTGAGGACAAGCAAAATGATAAGTGTGGGGATGTGATGAGAGGGTTTTGGTTATGATTCTAAAGTGCTTAATGAGATGTTTTTATGTGTTTTGACTTGTGTATTTATTCAAAATAGAAGCTACCTTGTGTGTTTGTGTGTTTGTAGGTTGAATGAGTCAAGAAAGTGATTTTAGGTGGAAACCGAGCACCGGAAAGCAAGATCGAGCACATCCGAACATCCGAGTATGCGAAATGGTAGCCATGAACTTTGAAGAGGCATATCTTGGGCTAGGAGAGGAGTTACGGGACGCATAATATATGAAAATCGTGTTTCTCGACGAGACGAAGCTAATGGTGATATCAGAGCAGGCGTAAGTTACGCCTAAGGGGCCGTAACTTACGCCGAGAAGCTGTTCCGTAAGTAGAACCGTAAGACAGAGCTGCTAGGGCGTAAGGGCATGCATGTAGGCGTAAGTTACGCCTAGGGGGGCGTAACTTACGCCGAGGGGCGACGGAAAACATCAAAACTCGCGTTTTTTGGGGTATTTAAGGCCCAAATCAACCCTAGTCGACTATCACACCTTGGGGGCAAGTTCTTGGGCGATTTTGGAGCATTTTGGAGCGTACTAAAGCCCCGAAACATCAATCCAAACATCAAGATCAAGATTCCATCATGCAATTTCACATGAAGATTGAAGCTTCAAGTGTCGAGATGTCCGGCTAAGCTTCTCGTGATCGTCTCCGGGTGAATGGTTAGGTTAAATAATTAGGTTTTATTTGATTTGTTAAACATTGTTATTGAATTTGTTTTCATAGATTTACAAGTTAAATAGTGCTTGATTGTGAAACGATAAACGATTTCCGGTTTATTTTACAATTTTGAATTCAATCTCATTGCTTGCTTTTATCTATTGTCAAGTTTAATGTTATTGGTTTAATTTTAAAGTATTCTAGAAATCCTACATTTTGTCAAACAAGTAATTATCTGAGTCAACAACATCGGTCTAGTTATCGGTTGTCAATAAAGTCATTGACTTGGTTCCAAATCATAATTGTTTGATAATATAAGCATAAATCATGTCTATGTGATTTCCAATTAACAAATCAAGATATACCTAGTTGTTTTACTAACTTGAAATCCGGAGCGATCACCTTTTCAATTATTGTTTACAAATCTTTTAATTAAGTGTTTTATAAGTTTGTTTTGTTTGCAACTCAAAATCCAACAATTCAAAGTTTATTTTTTTTTTCTTTCATTGTAATTAGTTAAGTGACTTGTGTTGAAAGTGATTTCCACTTGACTTCTCGTGGATCGATACCCGACTTCCCTAGCTAAATTGGGTCGTAGGACTTAAGTGTAAACTCTTATTTTTGGTTGGTACTTCGACACCGATCATCTTCCTCTCTCTCTTGTCACTTGCTTTGAATATAAACACAAAGATTATGAGTGTTCATCAGCCTAGGCGGCCCCCTATGCGCTAGGCGCCCTCCAACCTTGTTGATTTTGTCCTAAGCGGTGCTTAGGAGGCCTATTATTGTTTACTTTTTTCTGGTAAAAAGGACCCAGATCAATGATTATTTGAGACATTTCTCAACCCAAAATCATTAATATATCTCTAAATCATCGAATCTAACATCTGAAACATCAAATATAGCCGCTAAACATCGAAATTCACATATAAACTTTGAAATTATTTTTAAGTTTGAACTTTGAAATACTTACCTTAGTATGTTTTAGTTTATTTTTTAAATTATTTGAAGTATTATATTAAATTATTGATATTAATGTGTGTATATACTATATATTTGTACAGTTACATATAAAAATTTCAATCCATCTAGCACCGATTAATTACTAGGCGGTACCTTGCCGCCCGACTAGCGTCTAACAACTTTTACAACCATGATTATTTATATAAATTCTGAAGTAGAACACAATAATCAGCAAATAATCAATTCATTTTCAAAAGTGTGTCGCTTTGTAATTAGATTTGTGTTAATTTGTAATCAAATTTGTACCCTTTTTTGTTTTTAAATTGAGCAAAATTATTCAAAAACAATATGTTTTAACTTTTCATCGTGGGCTCTGGAGGCCATAACCACAATTGGAGATCTAATAAATTATATATTTAACCAAATCTAATTGCAATGACTTATTGTGAATATAAAACACACTAAAACAGAAGAAATGTAACAAAAATAAAAATTGGAATAGCTGATGTAACATCAGTGCCGGACACGTGCCGGAACAGTGATCGCAACAGTAAATTGTACGATAACTCAGGTACACATTACGTGAAACTATGTTTATGCTATTGATACATTATGCTTAACACGAGATTATCATACGATTGTCTGAAATCTGATTAAAACCTTAGGGTTTAACAGTCAGAAACATATCAGACAACACAGTGTTGAAACACAGATACTTGATTTGATGCTATTGTGTATAAACGTATGTGAGGTTAAACAAAAAAAAAACCATAACGGTTGTTGTTACAGAATGCTAAACAGACGAATTATTCGTATGGGTGACGATCTGTACGAATGATTCTGAGAGTTTAACGTTCTGAAATAATGACTGAACAGTAGAGAACAAGAATCAGAAAGCCAAACCATTTTCGTGTTCGTTCGAATGACGATTCGAACGAATACGCGCGATGGCGACGCGTTCTGACGAAACGAAAACGAACACGAAAAACGATACGAACGATCATAAATTTAAGGAAATATAATATTTCCTATTTTACAATTTTGAAACTCATCATAAGTAAAATTAAACGAAACTATTTTATTAATACGCGAACAAATAAATGAAACGTGTAAAATAATATAATTCGATAAATAATATAATACAACAATATTTAAAATGATTTCCAATAATAATTGTATTCTAAACAGCCTAAAATAAATCCTTTTATTTAATTTACGAGGAACGCGCGTAACAATCCGGAAACACGACGAAAATACGAACCGAGCAACCGAAACGAACCCGAATACCCGCGGGGTATTTAAGCACTAAATGACTCATTTATTTCATTTTCCTACTCTCTCTCTAAAAACAGTCCCACCGATTCTCTCTCTCAAGAAGAAAACCTCCATAATCAAGCTTCAAACTCATCTATTTTGCTCGTTCTTTGGCCAAATCTTGTGTTTTTGGTGTCCACGCGAAGCTCTCGTTACCCTCTACACGAAAGTACAACCGATCTGAAGAGTGGTCTAGTCAAATTCAAGATAAAGAGGCTTAAAGGTTCAAAAAATCAGGGTTTTCGTTGTTGTTTTGATTTCACGAACCCTTAATACGGTTTTAAACTAAACCCAACTCGACCCAAGGTGTATGTTCGACCTTCGCACGATTTAGGGTGAATCAGGGCAGGAGAAGGGAGGTCATGGAACCGGGTTGCAACTTAAACGAGCCCTTGCCGGACCATAACAAGATCATTAGCCGAACCTTAGTACAACTCTAGGCGAACCTAACCCAACATAACCTAAAGGTTCGCTGCTATTTTTGATTTCCCAGTCCGGTCCAAGCAACCCCCTCGACACAACACATTACCACGGCCTAAGTGGTTAATCTCGACTTAGATGGTTCGGCCCAATGTCAAGTGTCGACCCAATTAATTAATTCACTTAATTAGTTAGTTCATGGAATTTGATCATGGCCCATGTGACATCGGCCCAACCTATTATCCGGCCCACTGGGCAAATGCTTAAAACCATGATCTTTGACCTACATTCGGCCCACTAGAGATTTTTTGGCCCAATGCACTTAGCCGGCCCACACCCATGACTTTTAGGCCCAATTTTAAAATGAATGGTTCAATAGGTTATCCGGCCCAATGGATTCTAAATAAATGACAAACGCATGAATGAACGTTGGAAACGATAAAAACAAAGGACAAACACATTTATGGAATATCATTTTGTTGACATAAGATGATGACAAGTTTTAAGCAAACTACATAAAGGCTTAAAAGCCTTATATACAAATGATAACTTATAATTAATGAGCAAGTATGAAATCTTGAACAATGAAGAATTGGGGCCGGATAACGAACAAGACTTGCGAGTGTTAGCCAACTTTAGGGCTAACACTAACACTTACACGCACAACAAATCCTTACAAACTTATACTTATATGCTACAACATTATGAAATCAATACAGAAGCGTGAACATCACAACAAGTGCAAACAAATAGCGTGCGTATTCTTGTTAGTCAACTACTACGGACACAAGGTGAGTTCATTTGTCCCTTTTCAAACTTATTTGTTTTACTTCGGGACTGAGAAGCATGTTAAACATTTTCATAAACTATTGAAATGTTATTTAATGCTTTTGAAACTTAAACATGATGCTGACAATAAGTCTTATGCTTGGAAACTAGTATACTTTGAGAAGCTATAAACTTTATATTTATTCTACAAACTTGATGCTTATGCTTGAAACGAGATATTTAAACTTGAGACTTGATGCTTATGCTTGAACGAGATGCTTAAACTTGAGACTTGATGCTTATGCTTGAAACGAGATACTTAAACTTGAGACTAGATGCTTATGCTTGGAATGAGGTGCTTAAACTTGAAACTTGATGATTATGCTATGGAATTCATGATGAAACTATACGTGGATGATTGAAACTATATGTTTGAAACTATGATTTGCGCGTGAAATACTAAGCATGTATCTAATCATGGGCTACGTAATTGCTAAACTTCTGCTAGAGCAGAGCTTGTACCAATGTATTAAGATACATGAAAACTAAACCATGACGAGGCTAAGCTATTATCTATATAAGAGACATGTAATTGCTAAACTTCTGCTAGAGCAGAGCTTTTGTCTGCTTATATGAGATATGTAATTGCTGGATTGTTTGTGTATGCATGGCTTGTGTCTATGTATGAGATACGTAATTGCTAAACTTCTGCTAGAGCAGAGCTTGTATCTTGTATATGAGACACGTAATTGCTAGACTAAGCTTAACTAATTCATGAGATACGTAATGGCTAAACTTCTGCTAGAGCAGAGCTTGTATCTAGCCGTGAGCTACGTAATTGCTAAACTTCTGCTATAGCAGAGCTTGTACTCACGCATGAGATTAGGGAAAGCTAAACTTTGTGCGTGTGAAACTATGATGCTTGTTAATCTTACTTTGAAGCTAATACTTATGAAGGCTATAGACTTATAAACTTTGAAACAGAAAACTAAAGCTATGATGAGGAATGGGTTGATTGGTAGGTAAAATGCTTAATTATTATTAACAACAGTGTCATATGCGAATTAGTATGTGGTGGGACGGCGTCTGGGCGGGTTGTAGGCTCGACTCAGGGGTATGCCCTATATATAAGCATACCGATTTGGATATCACATGTGGAGTTAATAAGATTAAGGTTTTGCCGAAAGAGGTTTGTTAAAGCTATTTTAAACTTATAAACTTTATGAACTCACCAACCATTGTGTTGACTTTGTTTTTCTTTCATGCTTTCTCAGGTGAAGAACAGGTTTAAGCTAAGGCTATTGGATTGCATGCTAGGCGGCCTAGATAGAGGACCTAGTTGATTTTGGAAGCACATCTTTTGTTGATAATACGAATCACTTTTAATATCTTGTACAGATACAAGATAGAAAACATTTGATTATTTTGATAGGTTTACTCAGTTAAATTACTGAACATTGATATTGTAATTTAACTTTGTAATCCTAGTTTAATGTTTGATTCTGCTTTAGTTAATCTTAACATTGATGCTGTGTAAACAATCTGATCATCACGATTATCACTCACGATATCGTGCCCCGAGAACCTTCCGCCCGACGGGGACTTCGATCCAACCCCGTCGGCTCGGGGTGTGACAGCTGACTATATAATGAATGTTTTGTTTGATCATTAAGACATAAATTATATGTTTTAACTATATACCCTCTTAAACTAATGCACACTCATGGAGTTTGATTATCTAAGATTATTGTTTTAACTAGTTAGTTAATATAATTTAATTAATATTCTGTTTATGAGTAATGATATTTGCAAGATATACGATAACATTAATCATGCTTAAATTTGATACTTCTAGATCCTGTTTCTCTTAAGGGTTCTTATGTATTTCTAGCGATGGCGTAACCATGGTGTCCTTGGAAGATAAACTTTGACTTTATTAAAAAGCGTTAACATCTTCTTGATGTAGATTGATGAACAACCGAAAATACATATACTCAAACATCAACTTGAAGAATAGTTAAATTGTAACAATGCCTTTCAAAGGTGTATTTTAAGTAGTTCCATACTTTATTTCTGTCTTCAGGAGATGCAATGATGTTTAAATCACTTGTACGAACTATGATTAATATTTTAATAAAGACACCCTCTTGATTTCCTACAAAAAGACATTGGCAGGAAAGTTCCCAGTAAGGGATGAATTTCATAAATGAAATAGTTAATAATAGTTAATGGTAAGGTTACCGTTGTCCTTTTTGTAGTGGCGAATTGTTTATGTGTTCCTAAGAAAAGAAATTTGTCCATTTTTCGGTGCTCAAAGGAGTGTGGAAACACATAAGAACTAAATTACTAATAAATAATGAAATAATGAAAAGCTAAAAAATGATGTATTTCTATTCTGAAATTTTGATGTAGTATGTAATAAGGATTAAATCAACTGAGTGTTCAACCTTTTCGTATACAATGAAAAATGCAAGCACCAAAGCACGGCTTGGGGAGAGATTTTTACTTATATAACAAAGAAATTATCTACTCCATCCAACTAGTTACATGTCCAAATCCCGGGCAACATATTGTCATAGTTTAATTCTATTATATTATGGGTTATTGGATTTTAATACTCCCAACTTTCACCTATTGGTTGGAAATACTCCCTAGTGAGGAAATGTTTACTCACACCCCCAACTTTCAACATACTTTCTTGTGGCACTCCCCGGTTAACGAAATTCAAATGGTGTTAACTTTTTGATGACATGACACTGAGTTTTCCACCTCACTTGCTGATTTGGCTTTTCCCCCCTTTTTTTGTTTTTTTCTTTTACACACATGTCATCTTATAAACGAAGTCTTGAACCCTATGAACCCTAATTCGAATCGCTCCCAAATTCGCTCGATCTGTTGATTGTGAGGGATCAAAAGCATAGGGCTTTTGATCCTCACACTCCTACAGTTTTAATGATGTAATGTTTACCTGGTTTGGTGTTCGTTTGATAAAGGTTCAATATACGCAGAGAGCCGGTCATTCCTTGGTCTTGAATCCTTCTGTTTCGTGCTTAAGTGAGTGTTTTCTTTGCCCAGACGAATTCGCAATGGTGAAAGGATTCTAAGGATGTGTTGTGATTGAGTTTTTATAGTGAATTCTAAGAATTTGAATTTCTGGCCGACTTGTGTATTTTTGGAAGCTATTAACACGTTTAATGGAATTGATTTCGAATAATTGGTGATTAAGGATGTTAATGCGTTCGAATACCTTCCTAAACGACCGAGGATGAACTGTAATTCGGCTATAATCGTGTGGATTGTGATTCGGGTTAGAGGCGGGTCGAAACCGGGTCAAGGGGTACCGAATAGAGGAATCGGGTAAGGAAGGAATTGACTTTGGGTTAATTGCCATTCAGCCCCTCCATGTTTAGATATTTCTCAAATTTTATTTTTTTAAAGATGAAACATTAGTTTTACAATTTGGCAACATTGATCCCTCAAGTTAAATGGTTTCTTTATCAGCAGGTGAAGTGGAAAACTCAGTGCCATATCATCAAAAAGTTAACACCGTTTGAATTTTGTTAACCGGGGAGTGCCACAAGAAAGTATGTTGAAAGTTGGGGGTGTCAGTAAACATTTCATCAGTAGGGAGTATTTCCGGCCAATAGGTGAAAGTTGAGAGTATTAAAATCCAATAACCCTTATATTATATGTGTGACAACTAGTGCCAAACCGTACGGCAAGTCCGTACGGTGTGTGTACTTTCACCATTTACTGTGTGTAAATACAGTGCGTAAACAATTGTGGGACAACAGAACTCTGAAAAACAAATCACAGTTGTATGTGTTTAAGTGAAAACTTAAATACAGTAAATACAACAACTCAAGAGAAACAACAGTGTTCAAGCGAATAACAACAACAAATCGGTTGCGATCTGATATCCATAGATGACAGGAATCAGATGACCGACAATTCAATGTGAAAACAGTGTGAAAACAGGAGGTTTAGTTGAGTCCGACAGTGAGGAAACACAATTCAAATCATATTGCAGTGTCGTTTCGGAATAATAAACTGACAGCGTGTTTGCGTGGGTGACGATTCACACAAACATATCTGTGAGTTTAACGTTCTGAATGATAACTGATAAGTAGAAAACCAAATCAGAAAGTGAAACGTACGATCGTGTTCGTACAGTTAGCGCTCTGTATGAAGACGCGCGTAAGTGACGCGATCTGACGAAACGAAAACGAAACACGACACGAACGATAATAAATTTAACAAAATAAAATAAATAATATTTTACAATTTTGAAACTCATCACAATAATTAAAACAACTATTTTTATTTTAAACCGCGTAAATTACGCGTTTAAATTCCGTATACGTGACGAAGACGCGAACCGAGCTACCGAAACGAACCCGAATACCTGCGGAGTATAAAAACTCATTTTCAAGCATTCAATTCTCATAAACACAATCACCTACTCACTCTCTCTCTACAATTTCGGTTTCTCTCTCTCTCTAACATTTTGGATCTTCAAATCACCATATCTCTCTCAATTCTTGATGGATTTTCGTGTTCTTGGTGTCCACGCGTAGCTAGGAACGAGCTCTTGAAGAAAGTACAATCGATTTGGAAAGTGACCCACGGAAAAACAAGGTATGATACTCTAAAGAAATCTGGAAATAGGGTTTTCGTTACCCTTGATCGAACTAAGTCCACCCCAACCGGTTTAGGACTCTTGTGAGTCGATCTATATCATCGAAGGTTGCTCTGGGCAAATCGGCAACACAGCAGCAGCCATGGAGACAGCAAACTCGCAAATGGTGAGGAGGGAATGAGGTTGTAGGTTCGTGAAAAGGCTAGCCATGGCCGAACCCTTCTGCTTGCTCACGAACTTCGGGCCTAGATCTTCCGAACCATAAGCGAACCATGGCTGCCTAGCCGAACCTTTTGCAGCCCTACGAACCCTTCATGCAACCACCGAACCTTTGACGAACCAACTTCACTGCCGAACCATTATGTTGTCAGGCAAACCCTACGCGTGAACCTATGGCCGAACCCTACTAACCATCATGGATGAACCCTGTGCCTCGTCTCAGCCGAACCAATGTGGGACGAACCACGCCGAACCCTAGAACTCTGGACGAACCTTGCATGGCTTCATGAACGAACCCTTGCGAGCTTGCAGCGAACCATATGATGTTGTCACGAACCACCATGGTGCCGAACCCTATGTCCTTGCTAACCGAACCTTTGGACCGAGGTTGCATCCACCGAACCTTATGGAGACGAACCAATTGGTTGACACAACCACCGAACCCTTCACCAACTTTATTACGCATCAGCCGGCCCATGCTATTTCTTGTGGTTTCATATCTTCGGCCCAACTATAACAGAAGAGTTAATCGGCCCATGTTATGGCCTTCGGCCCACCCCCACATTCTGCATATTTGTTCGGCCCAAAGAATTGCTAACCGGCCCAATCTTTGTTGAGTAGCCCATGATACTTACAATCGGCCCAATGATTTTTAGCATGGCCCAAGTAATATATTCAGTCCATTATGGTTCCATTTGGCCCTATACATCCCACATATGGCCCAAAAGCTCAACTACATTCGGCCCGAATTGATAGCCGGCCCACTTAGCACATAGGTTGTAAACTATGTTTAGAAACCAAATCTATACTAATACTATACATGGGTTACTTTAAATAATTATAACACAAAATGGTAGTGAATTCTAATTTAAGGAATTCATAAAGTCATAACAGCAAGCATACAAGTGTTCTAAAGAAATTAAAACACTTCCATGTGACAACATCTTTTATTATGTCAACATTAATATGTGGAGATTGAACCGTAACCCTAAGCTAGTCTTGAGTTTACGCGCTAAGTCTTATATCAACACAACATAAAGTCATGACCTAATAACAACCTAAGTGGTTAAGTGGGAGCACGACCTCAAGTAGCAAACGAGGCCGAATGAAGATTAAGACTGAGACTCACAAGTGTTAGCCAACTTCAGGGCTAACACCTATACGCGCACGAAACCTTACGATTTATACTTATAAGTACAAACAACGTGAAATCAATACAGGAACGTGAAAACTACTACAAGTACAATCAAGAGCGTGTGCATTTTGTTTAAGCTAAGTCAACCACTTCAACCATCAGGTGAGTTCATATGCCCCTTTTTTTAATCTTTACTGATTTCAAAGCTCGGGGCTGAGAAACATGCTAAACTTTTATTTACTTAAAAGTTTCTGTTTACATATTGCTTATATTATGATTTAGATAATAATTGTTTATCTTTATTATCGTTTATCATTACATACATGCTTGCTTGAATTGATCATACTTGAAATAGCTTGGATGCTACATGCTAACTTAGAATCATGATACATAAACACCATAGAATAATGTACGTTGCTAAGAATATATCTTACAACCGTGCATTATCCTTACGCGATAGAACAACGGGGAAATCAAGGGATAACATGCCAATAACAATTACAAATAGTAAGAATGATAATCATAATATTGTAACTTCATGATAACAAGATCATTCACACATTACTAACATTGTGTATAAGACGAGTTCTTATAACACTCCGTTCAAGTTAGTAAGAACACTCAACAACGAGATAACAGTTGAGACAGTTACTTGTGATATCGAGGAGGGTATCGCATGCGCACACTTTTGGGATGGTTTTCCCGCACATACTAACACTACCTATTAAGACTCTATTTAGAGCACATCTTATAACCGTCAGAGGATGCCAGTTACACAACCATATATTAGTTGGGTAAACCACGAATACTAATCACTAGGGATTGGGGTAATTTAATGAAGTCACACCGGGCACAAGGGGTGCTATTATTCTAATTGATAACATTCATAAAACCTAGGGAACGTATTCATTCCAATAGATATTGTGGGAGGATATCTTACACACCGGGCTGATCAGTAATGACAGCTACTGAGACTATTACGTCTCAAACTAGGAATCATGAGTAGGACACGTTACACACCGGGCTGGACAGGGGTGACAGCTAGAGGTGCACAAATCGGTTAACCGGTCCAAACCGGTTTTTGTATTACCCGAACCGGTTAACCGGTACAAAGGGTTTACCGGTTTTTCCTAAAAACCGGTTCGGTTAATAACCGGTTATTTTAACCTAAAATCTCTAACCTATGGAACCGAACCGGTTAATCGGCCAAACCGGTTCAAAAACCGGTTTTTAATGCTTTTTTTTTCCGTTAATCCGTTTGATCCGTCCGTTAGACTTAGAGTGTTGAACCATAACCGTATTGAACCGTTTTCTTTTTTTATACGTTTTCAACCTTAAAGTTAAATTAATAAAATCATAATAAAAAAAATCATAATAAAAAACTTAACAAAATCAAATCTAAAACTAATAAAGTAATAAATAATAATTACTAAACCCTAATGAATCTTAAACTAATCAAACTAATATTAAACAAATAACTAATAATTAATAAACCTTAAAACCTTAAACTAATAATTACTAAACCCTAATAAAACCTTAAACTAATCAAACTAATATTAAACTAATAACTAATAAACCTTAAAACCTTAAACTAATAATTACTAAACCCTAATAAAACCTAAAACTAATCAAACTAATATTAAACTAATAACTAATAAATCTTAAAACCTTAAACTAATAATTACTAAACCCTAATAAACCTTAAACTAATCAAACTATGAGTTGATTATTTTAAGGTTTTATTAGGGTTTAGTAATTATGAGTTGATTATGTTAAGGTTTATTAGTTATTAGATTAATATTAGTTTGATTTGTTTAAGGTTTTATTAGGGTTTAGTAATCATTAGTTGATTATTTTAAGGTTTTATTAGTTATTAGATTAATATTAGTTTGATTAGTTTAAGGTTTTATTAGGTTTTAGTAATTATGAGTTGATTATTTTAAGGTTTTATTAGTTATTAGATTAATATTAGTTTGATTAGTTTAAGGTTTTATTAGGGTTTAGTAATTATGAGTTGATTATTTTAAGGTTTATTAGTTATTAGATTAATATTAGTTTGATTTGTTTAAGGTTTTATTAGGGTTTAGTAATTAATGTTTAAGGTTTTGATTAAATAATATTAAAATGAACTTTATTAGTCTTAGTAAGGATTTCAAATATTAGTAACTTAGTAAGGATTTCAAATAGCATATTTCATTAAAATAAATTAATTACACAAGATTTAAAGTTACAAAATTAAATACAAAATCGAAAATACAAATTAGTCTTCGCTTGGTGCTTCGGATTGTAGTTCCGGACTATTGTTTCGCATCCATTCATCCATTGCCTGTTCTTCGTCGGAAAGTGGGAACGTCATTCCTTCCTCAACTTCAACATCGTGTATTGTCACTTCTATCTCAAGCTCGCCTTCAAGTTGTGTGTGGTCTTGTACACGTTCCATTGCGTCCAAATGGTCTTTCAAGCAAATGCACATCTCCAATGATGCAAGAGTAAGCCTTGTCCTTCGTATCGATAAAACCCTGTGTCACACCCCCAAATTCCCACTCGTGGTGTCAGTCCACGTGGGTGTGACGTGTCCAGAATCACAGCTCAAGGTCATATAGAACAACTCTATATGCGTTTACAAATCCAAGTTTGACACATACACTTGATAAAATAGTTTGCAGCGGAAAATAAAGTTATCATAACATGCAGTGGAAAGATAGTTGTTTACACAGCGGAATTTAAATTGTCAACACAACATTGTTTAATCATAACCCAAAAGTAATTGTTTTTCAAAAGAAAAAAAAAACTGATAACATGAATGCGGGATCCTATGCCCATAATCCCTAATGTGCATTCCTGCTCCATAGTCAGCTAGTTACCTGAGAATACAAGTTAGAAAAAGTGTCAACACGATGGTTGGTGAGTTCACAGGTTTTGATATACATATAGTAATAGAAAGTGTGTCATGCTGTTTATCAATGTTAGTACTGAGCCCTAGGCCCAAAGTGTCAGTGCGTCACTACCGAACTAGACTTGTTTGTCCTTGCCTCCGCTATGCCTCGTATGCATAGCAAGTAGGTCAGAATTTGCACGGGTTATGACATCCAGTCAACATAGTGCCCCGTGGGGTTAGTCATTCCCTAATGGATCCATCCAAATCTACCACGTTGTTCGTACATTAACGGTAAGACTTTGTGAGGGCTTAATACGAGTTCAACACTTAATGTTTGTCCAATAAACCAGCATACACAAAAATGTTTGTAATAGCAATAATGTTTGACTCGATGCAACTAGTATTCTCCCCCTATTTAAAAGCGTTTGAAAAAGAGTAAAGAGGGGCCGTAAACTCACCTTAGTGATATGAATGTATGTAAGCGTAAGCTCCTGAATCGTCAAGTAGCACGTCGGTCACCGGCAACCTATATCGTACACCGTTCGTGAGCTTGTGTAAGTGACCGTGCTAGTGTTCGTGTTAGTGCTCGTGTTTGTGCCCAACAACCCTCGGTTGTTCATGTTTGTCCGTGTCGGTCCACATTGACCGTGTTTGCTCGTGTTGGTCCACATTGACCGTGTTTGACCATGTTTGACCGTGTTTGACCAAAGTTGACCGTGTCAAGTCAACGACCCGTTGGTGAACCGTGTGATGGTTGTGAATCGTGTAGCAACATGTAAGTGCTCGTCGTGTGCAAAACGCGCAAGTCGCGTCTATGGGCAACTTACTATTTATAGTAAGTTTCCATTTTTGGAAAGTTCACAAAGCATATCGATTTCATAGTTCTAGCATGCTCATTTGTCCTATGTGCTCATGTTAACACATAACACTTCATCATACGAAGTCACATAGATCGTTTATAGCATGTTAACACATAAAAGTTTCCTAAAATGGAAAGTTTCCATTTTTAGCATACGTGTTATCGGAAACCATCTAACTTAGCATCTAATCCACATATTATAACATAATAAGTCGTTTAGCATGCTCAAATAATATAACATGTTGACAAATTGGTTTTTGTAAAAATAAAGTTACTATAAATAGTAACTTTGTGGTTTTTGCATAAAAATGACCATTTGACATTTCTAAACCTATTTTCATGTTACAAATCATCAAAATAATCCATCTAACATCATTTAAACATGTCAACATAACCTAATCCATCACTTAGCAATATTTCATCTACAAAAGTTACTAAATATAGTAATATCGCTAGAAATGACCATAAACATTATCAAGATCACATTACAAGTATTCAAATCATCATTCTAGCATCCTAAGAGCAATCCTACATACATGCATGCTCATCACCTTCATCAAATCACCATCTTGTAACTAAAAAGTTACTATAAATAGAAAGTTTCATAACAAATCATGTTTCAAGCATATAAGCCACAATCTAACCATGCAACATCACTTGTGCATTATCAATAATTATCCCAACATCAACAAGATCATCTACAACACCTTAGATCATACATGCATGGCAATATCTCAACACTTTATGAACAAAACATGAAATATATACATACACAACATCTTGTATCATCATAAGATGCATTCTAATCATCCTAGATCATCATAAAACACATCTAAATCAACAAACCCAGAAGATAAATTCGTGCATGTGCACTATAGGTGCTTGCATGTGGGTTTTAACACATGCATGTGTGCTTGTGAGTGTTTTTAAGCTACAAGGAATGATGTACTACCTTCCAAAGCTTCAAAGTTCCTGAGATGATGATGGTAACAGCTCCTAAACTTCTGGTTCGTGGGTTTGGGTCAAGAACAAGGGAGGTGATGGTGGTTCTTCAAGTTCCTAGCAATCCCCTTCCACTTCTAAGCTTCCAATCTTCAATCTATGCCTTCAACAATGGAGTTTTTGGGTAACAATGGTGGTAGCAGGGGGTAGAAGACGAAATCAGTCGAGGGGTGGCGTGTTTGGTCGAGAGAAATGATTAAGGTAGAGTAGGATGTGATTTTCTTGGTTAAATAAAGATTTTCTGCGAACCGGGTCTCGTCGCGTAGCGCGACACGTTCAAGAGGGGTCCTCGCGTAGCGCGAGAGGATTCGGGGTTCAAATTTCCCCCGCCCACCTGTCGCGTACCGCGACAGGTTCTTTGTGGGCCTTCGCGTAGCGCGACGGGTTTCTGGGGAGGCCCAATAGGCCCATTTTCATTAGTTTGATCCGTTCGTCGCCGCTTCCTCGTTTTCGAACTATCGTTTGGCCTTGTTTGAACTTCCAAGTTCAATGTGTGAGTGTTTCGTGAGGTTTCGAGTGTTGTGCTACACAATGTGCTTGTCGTTCACCAACGTTTGTATGTTTTGACACGTGTGTGCTGTTTGCCGATAATTCTACGAATTATTTAGTCATGTGTCAGTGTTCGTACTGTCATGCCACGTGTCACACTAAATCAATCTAATTCTAGTGCCACGTGTACAATAAGCATTTAAATAAACATTTAAATAAGTAGGTTGCTGACCTGGAAATTACGGGGTGTCACATCCTCCCCATGTTAGAAAGAATTTCGTCCTGAAATTCAACTTGTGTTGCCAGTGCTTGTCTGTTCTGCGAACAGGTGTGGGTACTTTTGTTTCATCTGATCTTCACGTTCCCGCGAATTCCGGTCCTCGTCGCGAATTCCATCGCACTTTCACAATCGGTATTTTGCTAAGTTTGAGCTTCTTGGTTTCCCGGTCCATAATCTCAACCGGTTCCTCAACGAAGTTCAATTGTTCGTCGATTTGTATTTCCTCGAGAGGAATAACAAGTGTCTCATCAGATAGGCACTTCTTGAGGTTCGAGATGTGGAATACGTTGTGTACACTGCTCAGTTCGACTGGCAGGTTCAGTTCGTAGGCTACAGGGCCTATTCGTTTTGTAATCTCGAAGGGTCCAATGTAACGAGGGTTCAATTTGCCTCGCTTGCCAAACCGTATGACCCCCTTCCAGGGCGAGACCTTGAGTAACACTCTGTCTCCCACCTGGAATTCTAACGGTTTGCGTCGTTTGTCGGCGTAGCTTTTCTGTCTGTCTCGAGCTGCTGGCATCCGCTTGCGTATTTGCACGATCTTCTCAGTCGTCTCGTGCACAAGTTCTGGACCGGTCAGTTGGCTGTCTCCAACTTCCGCCCAACAGATAGGTGATCGGCACTTACGTCCGTAAAGTGCCTCGAATGGTGCAGCTTGGATGCTAGTGTGGTAGCTGTTATTGTACGAAAATTCAACTAATGGTAGATGAGATTCCCAGCTACTCCCAAAGTCAATAACGCAGGCTCGGAGCATGTCCTCCAGTGTCTGTATCGTTCGCTCACTTTGCCCGTCCGTCTGCGGGTGGTAAGCGGTACTCATGTCCAATCTCGTGCCCAAAGCCTTATGCAAAGACTTCCAGAAATGCGACGTGAAGCGACTGTCGCGGTCAGATATAATCGAGATTGGCACCCCATGTCGAGTAACCACTTCCTTCAGATAGGTACGAGTGAGTTTGTCCAACTTATCAGTCTCTTTGATGGGTAGGAAATGTGCGGACTTCGTCAGTCGGTCTACGATAACCCAGATGGTATCGCAACCATTTGCCGTCTTAGGCAGTTTAGTTATGAAGTCCATGGAAATTTGCTCCCATTTCCACATTGGTAGTTCCGGTTGCTGAAGTAATCCTGATGGCTTCTGGTACTCAACCTTGACTTTTGAGCACGTTAGACACTTACTTACGTAAGTTGCTATTTCGGCTTTCATGTTCGGCCACCAGTAAGTTGTTTTCAGATCATGATACATTTTGTCAGAGCCCGGATGTACGGAATACCGGCTCTTGTGAGCTTCGTCCATCACTAGTTCTCTCAATCCTCCGTAGCGTGGAATCCAGATTCGATCCATCAGATAGTAAGCTCCGTCATCTTTTACCTTCAATTGTTTATCCATGCCACGCATGGCTTCAAGAGTGAGATTTTCAGCTTTTAGGGCCTCTTGTTGTGCGATTCGTATCTGATTTGGTAACTCAGAATGAATCGTGAGTTGTAGTGCACGCACGCGTTTTGTTGTTTCCTTCCGGCTCAACGCGTCGGCCACTACATTGGCTTTACCTGGATGATATTTGATGGCGCAATCATAGTCACCTATGAGCTCAACCCACCTTCGTTGTCTCATGTTCAACTCTTTCTGGTCGAAGATGTGTTGTAGGCTCTTATGATCGGTAAAGATTGTACATTTCGTGCCGTACAAGTAGTGTCGCCAGATCTTCAGGGCAAATACTACAGCTCCCAACTCAAGGTCATGAGTTGTGTAGTTCTTCTCATGCACCTTCAGTTGTCGTGAAGCGTATGCTATCACTTTCTCACGTTGCATCAGCACGCAACCGAGTCCTTGTTTCGAAGCGTCGCAATACACCACAAAATCGTCGCATCCTTCCGGCAAGGATAGAATAGGTGCAGTACACAGTTTCTGTTTCAACAAGTTAAATGCAGCTTCCTGTTTGTCTCCCCAATCAAATTTCTTATTCTTATGAGTCAAGGAGGTCAGTGATTGAGCAATCTTCGAGAATCCTTCAATGAATCTTCGGTAGTACCCGGCCAGACCTAGGAATTGTCGCACCTCAGTCGGAGTCTTGGGTGCTTCCCAGTTCTTGATGGCTTCAATCTTGGCTGGGTCTACGTGTATTCCCTGCTCATTAACCACGTGTCCAAGGAATTGGACTTCGCGAATCCAAAAGTCGCATTTTGAAAGCTTTGCATACAACTGCTCTTTCTTTAATAGTTCTAAGACTAGCCTCAAATGCTCAGCATGTTCCTCCCGATTCTTCGAGTAAATCAGAATGTCGTCAATGAACACTATCACAAACTTGTCAAGATAGGGCTTGCACACTCTATTCATGAGATCCATGAATACAGCTGGTGCGTTGGTCAGTCCAAAGGGCATAACCAGGAATTCGTAGTGTCCGTATCGGGTTCGGAAGGCAGTCTTAGGAATATCGTTTTCTTGTATCCTCAATTGATGGTAACCCGATCTTAAATCGATCTTTGAATAGTAGCTTGACCCTTGCAATTGGTCAAATAGATCGTCTATTCGTGGCAACGGGTATCGATTCTTTATCGTCACCTTGTTCAGCTCTCTGTAGTCAATACACATACGGAATGATCCGTCTTTCTTCTTTACGAACAAGACCGGTGCTCCCCAAGGTGAGAAGCTCGGTCTGATAAATCCCTTGTCTAACAGCTCCTGCAACTGGTTGGACAGTTCCTGCATCTCAGTCGGTGCTAGTCGGTATGGAGCTTTGGCAATCGGTGCTGCTCCAGGTGTAAGATCTATCTGGAACTCGACTTGTCGCTTCGGAGGTAATCCAGGTAGATCCTCGGGAAACACTTCGGGAAAGTCGCGGACTACGTCAATGTCCTCAATCTTTCTTTCTTTCTTCGGTTGTTCCGTGATGAGAGCTAGTATTGCTGTGTATCCCTTTTGTAGATACTTGTTTGCCTTCATGCATGACATGATGTTCAGAGGTACTACCCGTCGTTCTCCCTGAATCGAGATCTGCTCACCGTTCTGCAACGTCACTCGTACGATCTTCTTGTCACACCCCCAATTTCAACTAACGGAATCATACCGTTTGGGAACGTGACAAACCAGGATCTCAGATCATTAGACATAGCGAAGACCTCTATATGAATTTCAAAAACATACGTTGGTCTTTAAAACAAACAAAATAACCAGAGTTTACAAAAAGTGCGAAAGCGTTTAAAAACCATAAACAGTTGTAAATCAAACATTACAATTCAAGTACTTAAATATTCAAATTTAAATAATCAAAATGAAAGAAAAGCATGAGACTCTATCTCCCTAGTCCATGCCAGCTATTACGCGCGCCTTAGCGTCCTGAAAAAACATGCAAATCAAGTCAACACAAAGGTTGGTGCATAACACAGGTTTTAAGTAATCATAGTGTTCAAAACATCAGTTTGAATAACAAGTTGTAGATAACATAATCACAATTGCACAGTCATGATAGCTAGTCATATAACTATTTACATACGTGTTCGACACCGAAGCTGACTAGTTGCCATGCTATAGCATGTTTTCGCCTTGCCACTATTGTCTATCACAACAATAGTAAATGTGTGTTTGGTCAGTCAAACACCTGCGTAGATCCCATCTACCAGGTGAGGTTTGTCAAACCTAATAGATCTATTTCCAACTACCACGCTTTGCATTACAGCAAACTAAACGGTTCGAGGTGTGTAAGGACTTTCAAGTTGATATGTTTTCACATAATGTAAACAGATAACTCATGCAAGTGTTATGTATCTAAAAATCAGTTTGTTGCACATGTTTTCTCCCCCAAAACAGTTTAAAATAAGAAAGGGGCCGTGTACGCACCTTTGATAGTAGTAGAATGATCAAACACGTGTGAACTTGCGTAGAAATCCTCTACGAAGAATCTGTGATTTAAACGATAACCTACAGTTATTCGGAATGTCGTTTTGTGCTTAAAATCACATACGTATCAACATACGTACGTTAAAGTGTGAGAATTTAGGCATACGGAAATACGCGTGCTTCGAAATCGTTTAAATAAAAATCACATTTGATTTTATTTAATTAAACGTAATTATACGCGATTTCGTGTTCGGATTAAAATATGGATTTTATCCTTCTAACACGTTCGTATTCTAGTTACGGTTCCAACGCAACTTGAACGAACTTAATCGGAGTTCGTATAAGAAAGTTATGTTAAAAATGCCAAAAATGATCAAAACTTCAAAAATCGGTTGGGCCGGGACTCGAACCCGCGACCCTCAACATCACACACAAGCCTCTAACCACTACGCCCGCTAGGGTATCGCGTTAATAAACCAGAAAATAATTCTTTTAAGTCCTAACCCACTGGTTCTCTTTATTCCTATTATAGCCGAAGCTTAATCCCTTCAATTTATCGTGGATTCGATTCTGATTCAGACTAAAACCATAGGGTTATGATTCCTGTGATCAAATCAAGTCTACAAGTTGTCTTAATTTGAATAAAACCTCCAATTGGTTCGAAAACTTCTAATCGGTTTCATCAAAAAAAACTAAAACTCTAATACTAACAATTCATTATAATTTGATGTAATTAACCTAGAATCACTCTCAATCGGCTTCTTATGAAACTATTAATGACAGTCAATTTCATTCTTAAACTCTTTTGAATCGAAACCCCCAAATCCGTTGTTACCAAGAACCCTAGAATTAAAACTTTATCAATTCGCGATCGTTTAATGAAATTGAAAGGTGGTTTAGTTTCATCGGAGGTTTCTGAAACTTCCTACATAATTTAATTTGATTCATAAACTCTTTAGGATCAAAACCCCCAAAACGACTTTGATATAAACCCTAATTACTTGAACTCCAACGAATCGATGAAATCAGTTGAAATTGTTTTAATATAATTCTTAGTCGATCATATTAGAAGGTGTAGGATTGATTTCTTACCGGATTAATTGTCGAATTGATGAAGATCCCCTTAAAGCTCTAGTTTCGGCCCCCTTGAAGACCGATTCCTCACCACAGAACTTCCCCGATCGAATTGATGCTTGAAACCTCCTCTAATAATGCCGACTAATGTGAAGGAATGCTCAATTTTTCAAGATGTTATCGAATTCTATGAGTTTTATGATTAGGGCCACGGTTTCAAGTTAGTGTAACCGTTTTCAATCAATTTGCTAATGATTCGATTCTATAACGTATAATAATCATTAATCATCCTTAATGTGATGATTTAAGTCAATTGATTTTAGTTATAACTGCTATTATTGGCAATTCGAATTTTTCCCCAAATTTCCATACGAATTTTGACTCTAAAAGTCAAAACTTGGCATTTTAATCTTACTCACCAACCTTATCTTTGTAATTGGGATGTTTATGGCTTGTTTTGATAAATTCTAATCCTTATAAATTAATAACATATCACTTCTATTACTAAAATTTAACCGAAGATCCCAAATTATCATTAATTAGCTCAATTAGAATACTATCGGCCCAAATTTATCCATTTGGTCCTCATTATTGTAATCGGGCCTACATTAAACTCATTGGGCCTATCTTGGCCTTCCTGGGCCAACCTTTGGCCTTATTGGGCCTTCCCTGAGCCTTATTGGGCCTTACTGGGCCTACTTTGTTTTCATTGAACCTCACTTGAACTTATTGGGTCTACATTGGCCATGGTGGGCCTAATAAATCTTGTTGGGCCTCCATTGGCCTTATTGAGCCTTGTGATAGCACCAACTCCCGTTAACAAGGTTAGTGTGAAAAGTCGGATTGTCACATCATCCCCTTGTTGAAGGAATTTTCGTCCCGAAAATTAGTTAGTGTTAGGAGTAGTTAGGAAACTACTTACGAGTTTAAATCGTACATGTTAGTGTGATTTGATCATTCTGTGTGTTTGTGTGTACTCACACACAAAGTCTAATGCTTGCAACATCACAACTCAATTGTGATTGCAACATCACAACTCAATTGTGATCTTTCAATGTAACTGTTTTGCGTGTACACTAGTTAGTTCACCTAACTGTGACTGTTTGTGTTTGATCATACTGTGTTGTGTATCCACACACATAGTGAGTGTCTATAACTGTTTGTACTATGCAACTACGCACATAGCAAAGTGTATGTAACCAATCGTGTATGTACTACCATAACATGTAACATATGAAATGTAACACATAAAACATATAGAGTGTAATGTAATGTAGCACAAATGTTTGTAACAAAATCAATTGAATAAATAAAATGTTTGTGCTTACAGTTTGAAATTTGCAATGTTGATGTGTGAAAGCATCACGTCATCCCCTTGTTGAAGGAAATTTCGTCCCGAAATTTAACGTGCGCTCTCAGTGTTAACAGCAGCTGTCTTGAATAGATGAGGATATTTCTTCATCATTTGATCTTCTCGTTCCCATGTGAATTCAGGACCCCGTCTTGAATTCCATCGGACCTTGACTATTGGAATCTTACTTTGCTTCAATTGTTTGACCTCTCGGTCCATGATTTCTGCTGGTTCTTCAATGAATCGCAACTGTTCATCTACTTGTATTTCTTCCAATGGTACAATCAATGTCTCATCAGAAAGACATTTCTTTAAATTCGACACATGGAACACATCATGAACTCCACTGAGTTCATCCGGTAGTTTGAGTTGGTACGCAACCGGACCAATTCTTTTCAGGATCTCAAAAGGTCCTACGTAACGTGGACTAAGCTTTCCGCGCTTGCCAAATCGTATCACACCTTTCCAAGGTGATACTTTTAGAAGAACTCGGTCTCCTACTTGAAATTCCAACGGCTTGCGACGTTTGTCTGCATAACTCTTCTGTCGATCCCGAGCCGCTGCCATACGGTTCCGGATTTGAACTATCTTCTCTGTCGTTTCGTGCACCAGTTCAGGACCTGTTATCTGACTGTCACCAATTTCAGCCCAGCAAACTGGTGAACGACATTTGCGACCATACAAAGCTTCAAACGGTGCTGCTTGAATGCTTGTATGATAACTATTGTTGTAAGAGAATTCCACCAACGGTAAATGATTCTCCCAACTATCACCGAAGTCAATTACACAAGCTCGTAACATATCCTCGAGCGTTTGAATCGTTCGTTCACTTTGACCGTCGGTCTGTGGATGATAGGCGGTACTCATATCCAAACGAGTCCCCAATGACTTATGAAGAGATTTCCAAAAATTTGAAGTAAATCGGGCATCCCGATCAGATATGATAGAAATTGGCACGCCATGCCGTGCTACTACTTCCTTGATGTAAATACGAGTCAACTTCTCCATCTTGTCAGTTTCTTTGATTGCTAAGAAATGTGCAGATTTCGTTAAGCGATCGACAATTACCCATATCGTATCACAACCGCTCGGTGTACGGGGTAACTTAGTGATGAAATCCATTGAAATCTGTTCCCATTTCCACATCGGTATCTCCGGTTGTTGCAGTAAACCAGATGGCTTCTGATATTCAACTTTGACTTTCGAACAAGTCAAACATTTGCTAACGTACTTAGCAATATCAGCTTTCATGTGAGGCCACCAATACAGTGCCTTCAAATCATGATACATCTTGTCTGATCCCGGATGGACTGAATATCTGGACTTGTGTGCTTCGTCCATCACAAGTTCCCTTAAACCTCCATACAAAGGTATCCACATTCGATCAATGAAATAACGAATTCCATCAGGTTTAACATTCAATTGTTCTTCCATTCCTCGTAAAGATTCCTGTACCAAGTTTTCCTTTTTCAAAGCCTCGATCTGAGCATTGTGTACTTTGTCAGGTAAGTCAGTATGTATTGTCATCATAAGTGCACGAACCCGTCTTGTTCCCGTTGTATCTTTTCTGCTCAAAGCATCGGCTACGACATTAGCCTTTCCCGGGTGATACTTAATCGCACACTCATAATCGTTCAACAATTCAACCCATCATCGTTGCCTCATGTTAAGCTCCTTCTGATCAAAGATATGTTGCAAACTCTTATGATCAGTATAAATAGTACACTTAGTTCCATACAGATAATGCCTCCAAATCTTCAAAGCAAAAACCACTGCTCCTAACTCCAAGTCATGAGTAGTGTAATTCTTTTCATGTGTTCGTAGTTGTCTGGAAGCATAAGCGATCACTTTATCCCGTTGCATCAACACACATCCCAAACCCTGTCCAGATGCGTCACAATACACCGCAAAGTCTTCCGTTCCTTCCGGTAAGGACAGAATCGGTGTACTGCAGAGTTTCTGTTTCAACAACTGGAATGCAGCTTCCTGTTTATCAGTCCAGTTATACTTTGTTCCTTTGTGCGTCAGAGCTGTAAGTGGTTGAGCGATCTTTGAGAAACCCTCAATGAATCGTCGATAATAACCCGCCAAACCAAGGAATTGTCGTACCTCGGTAGGGGTCTTTGGCGCTTCCCAATTCTTAATCGCTTCAATCTTTGCTGGATCAACATGTATACCCTTTTCATTAACTATATGACCCAAGAACTGTACTTCTCGCATCCAGAAATCACATTTCGAGAACTTAGCGTACAGTTGTTCCTGTTTCAACAGCTCTAGTAGTAATCGAAGATGTTCAGCATGTTCCTCCTCAGACTTTGAATAGATGAGAATGTCATCAATGAAAACAATGACAAACTTATCAAGATAAGGTTTACAAACACGATTCATGAGATCCATGAATACAGCTGGAGCGTTTGTCAACCCAAATGGCATGACCAAGAACTCATAATGACCATATCTTGTCCTAAATGCTGTCTTCGGAATATCCTCCTCCTGAACTCTTAATTGATGATAACCCGACCTGAGATCAATCTTCGAGTAGTAACTCGAACCTTGCAACTGATCGAACAGATCGTCAATCCTGGGTAACGGATACCGGTTCTTGATAGTAACCTTATTCAATTCCCGGTAATCGATACACATACGGAAAGTTCCGTCCTTCTTCTTCACAAACAATACTGGAGCTCCCCATGGTGAAAAACTAGGTCGTATGAAACCCTTATCCAACAACTCTTGCAATTGTGTGGATAACTCTTGCATCTCTGACGGTGCAAGTCGGTAAGGCGCCCTAGCTATCGGTGCTGCGTCTGGTGTAAGATCGATTCGGAATTCCACCTGTCTCACAGGCGGTAATCCCGGCAAGTCTTCTGGAAATACCTCCGGAAATTCACAAACTATAGGTATATCTTCAAGTTTCTTCTCAGCTACCGGCTTTTCAGTTATAAGTGCTATAACTGCCGTATGACCTTTCCGCAGACATTTGTGTGCTTTCATACAAGATATGAGACGCAGTGGCGTACTGCTCTTCTCTCCTTGTACATATAATGTCTCTCCCTGCGGAAGAGGTATACGAACAATCTTTTCATGGCATACAATTTCAGCCTGGTTCTTAGACAACCAGTCCATGCCAATAACTACATCAAAACTGCCTAAGGCAATAGGCATCAAATCAATCTCTAATGTCTGACCCATCAAATCAAGAATACATCCCTTATAAATGTTTTCTACTACAATCAACTTACCATCCGCTAACTCCACAGTATAGGGACTATCTAAGGCAGTGGGACTAACATCTAGTGACTTAGCAAGTGAACTAGATACAAAACTCCGGTCGGCACCAGTGTCAAATAACATAGAGGCATAGTGATTATTTAAGAGGAACGTACCCGTAACGATGTTGGGATCCTCCCGCGCTTGACGTCCTCCAATCACGAACGCCCTGCCTCTAGCACCGTTGTTGTTGTTATTATTGTTGTTGTTGTTGTTGGTGCCATTGCCATTACCATTGCCACCTCCATTACCATTACCATTGTTGTCCCCGCCTTTCTTAAGTTGTGGGCAATCTTTCTTGAAATGGGCCATCTTGCCGCACTCAAAACAACCTTTCTGCGCGTTGTTTTGATTGTTATTCTGGTTGTTATTATGGTTGTTATTGTTGTTCTGCAGTTCCCCGCGACAATCCTTAGCCGCGTGCCCAATCTTGCCACACCTCTGGCACTTCGCTCTGTCACATTGGTTACCCGCATGATGGTAACCACACCTGTTGCACTTGGGGTGCTTACCAATATAGCCCCCCGATGATGATGATTGTTGGCCACTGCTTGAACCATGATAAGACTTGTTTGAGTCTTGTTTCCTGTTCTGCTGTTGGTTGTTACCCTTGAAATTGTTATCCCACTTTCTCTTGTGATCTCCTACCTTGGTAGCAGATGTTCGCTTAGGCAGAGTCCCCTGTAACACTGCCTGGTCAGTAAGCTGATGTGCTAGACGAACAGCTTGTTGGATAGTGGTGGGATTTGCTGAAGTCACCAACCCTTGAATCTGAGGCACTAGTCCTCCAATGTACCTTTCGATCCACTTACTGGCTGGAGTAGCCATGTGTGGTAGCAGTCTGGCCAGTTCATGCGATCTGGTCGTGTACTCCTCAATATTTGACCCCTCCATCTTGAGGTGCCAATACTCCTCCTCCAACTTCTGCATTTCACTACGAGGACAATACTCCTCTTGTAGCAAAGTTTTGAAGTTGTTCCAGGTCAACGCATTTGCTTCTCCCAACCCCAGAGTCTGAACATTGGAGTTCCACCAAGTCAGGGCTGGACCCTCCAAAGTTCCAGTAGCAAATTTCACTTTGCTGTCATCCGGGCAGTTGCACATCTCGAACACAGATTCAGCTTTTTCAATCCATCGGAGAAGTCCTATGGCTCCCTCCGACCCTTTGAAGTTGTGTGGTTTGCAGTCCAAGAACATCTTGAACGTGCAGACTTGTGGGTTAATCACTCCCCCAGCTGGACCCTGTGGCCCTGTGTTGTGTGTCTGAGCATACTGTGCAATAGCCTCCGCGACTCTGTTGTTAATTAGCTCGTTGAGCTCAGCAACAGTCATATGTACGTTTCCCTCAGCCATCAGTTTCCTATTTATAAGAAGTGTTAGCACGAAGTCAAAATCCAATGTAACATGTGTAAGTAAAACAACAAACACAACATGTAATATAATCAACACAGTTGTTGGAAACAAACAATAATTTTTCCATAAATAGAAACTTTCTTTGAGTACAATACTTTTGAAATGAAATACAAAATTTCAAACTACTAATGTAGGAACACAACCCGTTCCTAATAAGTTTAAACAAAACAGAAATAAAAGAAAGAGAATCAATCGTCCTCAACGGTGGATTCAGGATCGGACTCAGCAACTGGTGCTGGTTCCTCCTCCTCATCCTCATCCTGTTCCTCATTCTCAACTACTACTAGATCCTCTAAAGCTTCAATCCTGCCCTCCAAGATCTCGACTCGGTTCTCTGACTCCTCTAAACAACCAATCATGTTCCACATCTCATCTCGCATGTCATGAACCAGTTGGGCAAGTTCCTCTTGCCTCTCAATGGCATCCCATAACTCCTGAGATCTCTGATAGAGCTTCTCCTCTGCTGTATCCACGTCCTCGCGCAACTTGGCGATCTCCTCTGCGTCCGTCCTTTGCCTCTTAGGCTCAGGAGCGTCCAGTGCTGGTGGTGGATGTGTAGATGGTCCTGCAGCATAGAGTCCCTGGGTATTCACCCATGGTGCCTCCACCGGATCCTCATCCGGATCCTCAACTGGATCCTCGTCTGGATCCTCCTCTGGATCCTCATCAGGATCCTCGTCTGGATCCTCCTCCGGATCCTCCTCTGGATCGGAGTCCTCCATCTCATATGGTGGAGGTGATGGAATGGGTGGTGGTGGTGATGATGGTGGTGCCGGAACCATCGGCTCCTCGTCCTCGGAATCATCAATGATAACATAAGGAACTGATGATGAAGCCATGCCTGTTACATAATATCATATGTAAGTGCAGTGCCATGGAATACGTAAGCAAATCAATTACATAATGTCATATGTAATTTCTAAGCAGTATGTGTAAACATGTGTGTCTAATGTCTAACAGTCATAGACTAGGCCTACAAATGCAAACCTAGTTCGCTATAACCAATGTCTCTGATACCAATCTGTCACACCCCCAATTTCAACTAACGGAATCATACCGTTTGGGAACGTGACAAACCAGGATCTCAGATCATTAGACATAGCGAAGACCTCTATATGAATTTCAAAAACATACGTTGGTCTTTAAAACAAACAAAATAACCAGAGTTTACAAAAAGTGCGAAAGCGTTTAAAAACCATAAACAGTTGTAAATCAAACATTACAATTCAAGTACTTAAATATTCAAATTTAAATAATCAAAATGAAAGAAAAGCATGAGACTCTATCTCCCTAGTCCATGCCAGCTATTACGCGCGCCTTAGCGTCCTGAAAAAACATGCAAATCAAGTCAACACAAAGGTTGGTGCATAACACAGGTTTTAAGTAATCATAGTGTTCAAAACATCAGTTTGAATAACAAGTTGTAGATAACATAATCACAATTGCACAGTCATGATAGCTAGTCATATAACTATTTACATACGTGTTCGACACCGAAGCTGACTAGTTGCCATGCTATAGCATGTTTTCGCCTTGCCACTATTGTCTATCACAACAATAGTAAATGTGTGTTTGGTCAGTCAAACACCTGCGTAGATCCCATCTACCAGGTGAGGTTTGTCAAACCTAATAGATCTATTTCCAACTACCACGCTTTGCATTACAGCAAACTAAACGGTTCGAGGTGTGTAAGGACTTTCAAGTTGATATGTTTTCACATAATGTAAACAGATAACTCATGCAAGTGTTATGTATCTAAAAATCAGTTTGTTGCACATGTTTTCTCCCCCAAAACAGTTTAAAATAAGAAAGGGGCCGTGTACGCACCTTTGATAGTAGTAGAATGATCAAACACGTGTGAACTTGCGTAGAAATCCTCTACGAAGAATCTGTGATTTAAACGATAACCTACAGTTATTCGGAATGTCGTTTTGTGCTTAAAATCACATACGTATCAACATACGTACGTTAAAGTGTGAGAATTTAGGCATACGGAAATACGCGTGCTTTCGAAATCGTTTAAATAAAAATCACATTTGATTTTATTTAATTAAACGTAATTATACGCGATTTCGTGTTCGGATTAAAATATGGATTTTATCCTTCTAACACGTTCGTATTCTAGTTACGGTTCCAACGCAACTTGAACGAACTTAATCGGAGTTCGTATAAGAAAGTTATGTTAAAAATGCCAAAAATGATCAAAACTTCAAAAATCGGTTGGGCCGGGACTCGAACCCGCGACCCTCAACATCACACACAAGCCTCTAACCACTACGCCCGCTAGGGTATCGCGTTAATAAACCAGAAAATAATTCTTTTAAGTCCTAACCCACTGGTTCTCTTTATTCCTATTATAGCCGAAGCTTAATCCCTTCAATTTATCGTGGATTCGATTCTGATTCAGACTAAAACCATAGGGTTATGATTCCTGTGATCAAATCAAGTCTACAAGTTGTCTTAATTTGAATAAACCTCCAATTGGTTCGAAAACTTCTAATCGGTTTCATCAAAAAAAACTAAAACTCTAATACTAACAATTCATTATAATTTGATGTAATTAACCTAGAATCACTCTCAATCGGCTTCTTATGAAACTATTAATGACAGTCAATTTCATTCTTAAACTCTTTGAATCGAAACCCCCAAATCCGTTGTTACCAAGAACCCTAGAATTAAAACTTTATCAATTCGCGATCGTTTAATGAAATTGAAAGGTGGTTTAGTTTCATCGGAGGTTTCTGAAACTTCCTACATAATTTAATTTGATTCATAAACTCTTTAGGATCAAAACCCCCAAAACGACTTTGATATAAACCCTAATTACTTGAACTCCAACGAATCGATGAAATCAGTTGAAATTGTTTTAATATAATTCTTAGTCGATCATATTAGAAGGTGTAGGATTGATTTCTTACCGGATTAATTGTCGAATTGATGAAGATCCCCTTAAAGCTCTAGTTTCGGCCCCCTTGAAGACCGATTCCTCACCACAGAACTTCCCCGATCGAATTGATGCTTGAAACCTCCTCTAATAATGCCGACTAATGTGAAGGAATGCTCAATTTTTCAAGATGTTATCGAATTCTATGAGTTTTATGATTAGGGCCACGGTTTCAAGTTAGTGTAACCGTTTTCAATCAATTTGCTAATGATTCGATTCTATAACGTATAATAATCATTAATCATCCTTAATGTGATGATTTAAGTCAATTGATTTTAGTTATAACTGCTATTATTGGCAATTCGAATTTTTCCCCAAATTTCCATACGAATTTTGACTCTAAAAGTCAAAACTTGGCATTTTAATCTTACTCACCAACCTTATCTTTGTAATTGGGATGTTTATGGCTTGTTTTGATAAATTCTAATCCTTATAAATTAATAACATATCACTTCTATTACTAAAATTTAACCGAAGATCCCAAATTATCATTATTAGCTCAATTAGAATACTATCGGCCCAAATTTATCCATTTGGTCCTCATTATTGTAATCGGCCTACATTAAACTCATTGGGCCTATCTTGGCCTTCCTGGGCCAACCTTTGGCCTTATTGGGCCTTCCCTGAGCCTTATTGGGCCTTACTGGGCCTACTTTGTTTTCATTGAACCTCACTTGAACTTATTGGGTCTACATTGGCCATGGTGGGCCTAATAAATCTTGTTGGGCCTCCATTGGCCTTATTGAGCCTTGTGATAGCACCAACTCCCGTTAACAAGGTTAGTGTGAAAAGTCGGATTGTCACACTTCTCATTGCATACGATCTCGGCTTGGTTAACGGATAACCAATCCATTCCAACGACCACATCAAAGCTTCCGAGAGTCACCGGCATCAAATCGATTTCGAGTTCGTGATTCGCCAAAAACCATGACGCATCCTCGAAAGATGTGTTTGTTTTCAATCAGTTTGCCGTCAGCTAACTCCACGGTATACTTATAATCTAGTGGTGTTTGGGTAATATCTAGTAATTTGCTAAACTCACTAGATATAAAGCTTCTATCGGCACCGGTATCAAATATATGCTAGCATAGACATTATTTAAAAGAACGTACCGGTTACGATGTTAGGATCGTCTTTGGCTTCTCGAGCCATCACGAAAGCTCGTCCCTTGGCCGCTCCTCCTCCGGCCTTCTTCAACTGAGGGCAATCCCTCCTCATGTGGCCCGGCTTGCCACATTCATAACACCCCTTGAGAGTGTTCTGATGGTTGTTGTTGTTCTGGTTCTGGTTGTGGTTGGGTTGTTGTTGATAGGGAATTTAGACCTGCAATCTCTGGCCATGTGGCCATGTCTTCCACATCGCAAGCA